>JASVEL010013938.1:0-19599 GCA_032618575.1 Nicotiana noctiflora
GGCTTGGTTCACCCACTTCAACCGGTATGACAGCGTCGGTTCCGTACACCAATGAGTATTGCGTTTCTCCCGTAGAGGATGTAAGAGTGGTCCTGTGTGCCTATAGTACTTCTGGTAGTAGCTCAGGCCATAACCCTTTGGCGTCTTCAAGATTCTTTTTCAGTATATTCAGTATCATTTTGTTGGACGATTCTGCTTGACTGTTGGCGGCGGGATGATATGGCATAGAGAGTATTCGTTTAATATGCCATTTGTCGAAGAACTTGGTCATTTTCTGACTGATGAACTATCGCCCGTTGTCGTAGGTGATTTCTTTGGGGATGCCGAAGTGGCAGATGGTGTTCTTCCATATGAAGGCGATGACTTCCTGTTCGCGTATTTGGGCGTATGCACATACTTCTACCCACTTAGAGAAGTAGTCAATTAAAAATAATAGAAATCATACCTTTCCTTATCCCGCAAGTAATGGGCTGACTATATCCATTCCCCATTTGATGAAGGGCCATGGGGAAGTGACTGTATGGAGGGGTTCTCCTGGGTGGTGTATCATGGGGGCGAACTTTTGGCATCGTTCGCATCGGCGAACGTATTCTGCAGCATCTTTCTTCATGGTTGGCAAGTAGTAGCCAGCCCATATTAAACAGCGCACGAGGGCACTGTTGCCTGTATGGGTGCCGCAATGGACCTCATATACTTCTTCTAGTACCAATGTCGTTTGATTAGGACCCATGAATTTGGCCAGGGGTCCACTAAAGGTCCTTTTGTAGAGCTCATGATTTATCATGCAATATCGGATGGCCTGTACACGGAACTTCTTGCCTTCTTTTTTGTTAGGTGGGAGTGTTCCTTCCTGTAAGTAGGATAAGAACTGGTTGCGCCAGTCCCAAGTTAAGTTTAATGATAGTACCTTTACATGATCAATTGCTAAATGGAGGAGGGTGACGATGCTCTCTTTGTCGAAGTTTTTAGTGGCTGCGGCCAATTTTTCCAGGCCGTGCGCCTCGGCATTCTATGCTCTGGGATCCTGCTCAAAGCGGCACTCGTTGAGTTTGGCCATTAACTTGTGGATTTACGCCTGGTACTTTTGTAATCTTTGTTCCTTGATTTGGTAAGTCCTAGTGACTTGGTTCACCACGAGTTGAGAGTCGCAATGGAGAAGAAGTCAGTAGGCTCCATACTTGATGTCCAACCTTATACCTGCGATAACGGCTTCATATTATGCCTCGTTGTTAGTCATATCGGGGCATTGTATGGACTGCAAATTATTTCGCCCGCGGGGACTTCAAGGACAAGTCCCAGTCCCAATCCCGAGGTGTTAGCGGCTCTGTCCGTGTAGAGAGCCCATAGGTCGGCATTTGAGGGGGCGTGTAGTGCTCATGCTCCGCCTCTTGTAGTATTTTTGTGCTAAAATCGGCCATAAAGTCAGCGAGGACCTGTGACTTGAATGCGATTCTCTCTCTCTCTCTCTCTCTCTCTCTCTCTCTCTCTCGAGAGAGAGAGAGAGAGAGAGAGAGAGAGAGAGAGAAAGAGAGAGAGAGAGAGAGAGAGAGAGAGAGAGAGAGAACAATTGATGAGAAAATACAATCTCACAAAGGAATACAACATGATTGTAAGGCTCAGAAGCTCTTCATGGAGAGGCAGACCAAATCATTATCATCAATAAAAGCTGTCAACATTTCTCACCCTAATTGGGAGAGCTTATTATTATCTCTTTTGCATGGTTCTTGAATTATTACGACTTGCTATAATTGGCCCATCATTTATGTATATTGTTTCGTATTCACAAAGTGCATGGTAATATTTAAATCAGACAATTTTGTTCTTGGGCCCCCGTTCCTGATGGAACTCGCACATAATGTTTGATTTTCTTGTGGCGGGATTTGACTTCATCTTCTGAGGCCATTGCACCTTGGTGTCTATCTTCTCTAGTGCGTACACTATTTGTGAAGGAGACACGCAAAAGTTATGTGATGATAATAAGGGGGCGTACCTGTTTCATTTTAGAGTGAGGCGACATATCTATGTAATGTGTCCATGTGTCTGGGTGGTGGATGGGGGGATCTGGTGTATGGTTGGTGTCATTATCTATTGGAGCGCGGGGGATGTTCTCGATGTCCCTCATAGCGTCGATCTTTCCTTGTTTCTGAATGTATCATTGACAACCGTTGGGTTGGCCTGTTGAGATCGTCTTCGTCCTCTCTATCATTGTCAACCGTTGGGTTGGCCTGTTGAGATCGTCTTCGTCCGCTCTACTTCGGCGTAATAAGCGTTATGGATTTTTTCCCATGTCGTAGGGGGATACTTCATGAGGCGGTTCAGCAGCTTCTTAGTTGCTCTTGAACCGTCTTTGCTTAGTCTGTTCTGGAAGGAAGCAACTGCCATTCCTTCTTATACGTTCGGTAGGGTCATTCTCACCCTGTTAAATCTGGCAAGGAAGTCCTTAAGCCCTTCACCCGTGGTTTGTCTGATGGCGAAGATGTTGTTTACCCTTGCCTCTGCCTTCTTTTCACCTACATGGGTGGTGACGAACTTATCCGCCATTTCTTCGAACATTGATATTGCCTTGGCAGGCAGCTGGAAGTACCAAGTTAAGGCTCCTCCGGTTAAGGTCTCGCCGAACTTTTTCAGCAACACTGATGGTACCTGCTCTTTTGATAGGTCATTGCCTTTTACGACAGTGACGTAATGGATCAGATGATCCTCGGTATCAGTAGTCCCGTTGTACACCCTCAAGTAGAGGGGCATCTTGAAGGTTTTTGGGATAGAGTAGGGATCAGCTTCTTCAGAGTATGGCTGCTCTACAAACCTCCCCATTTCGCGTTTTGGTAGCAACTTAGGCGCTCTGGGAATTTTGCTGACCCTCTCCTGGTGTTCCTTCATATGGTTGTGGAGAGCTTTGTTTTCGTTTTCTATTTCCTCCATCTTTCTCAGGATAGTAGTTAGCGTGCCATCATTGGTCTGTGCTTCGACGAGTTGAGTGTTTACTCGTGTCTCCTCATGTTCACCAATGGCAGTGGTGATACTTATCGTTGGTACTGCCCTTATGTTGCCTTGTGGTGGTTTCTCGACTAAGACACTCAAGGTGCTTGTTAGCCATTTTTCCAATAGTTTTTTTATCACCGAGGGTGCCTCCTTGACAGCGGATGTAGAAGCTCCTTTGTCATGCAAGATCGTTGGATCTTTGGAGGGGGAAGGTGAGATCTTTGCATCTGGGAAGGTGCCGGGGATTGTGTTGATGATAGCGTCGTCGCTAATCTCATTGAGAGGACCAAGAAAGTTGGTTGTGACCCCCATTATTTCATTGGATCTGGTGTCGTTTTCAGCCATTTTTTATTTTCGTGCGATGTAGAGAGAGATGGTTGGTTGATATCTTGGTGGATACTATGATTTTGATTCTCGAAATTCCCACAGATGACGCCAAATTGTTTGGCCCTAAAGTTAATCATTACTTTATAAGCTTAAAGCAATCAAAAGATAGAAAAGGGATAAATTGTAACCAAATATAATGAACCTAGAGGTGAGATCAATGTAGTTGTGATATAAAGATATTGCAAAAATGAAGAACTTTAAGAACAGTTCTTTATCGCAGTTAAAAAATAGAGAGAGAATGAGAGAGTTGTATTATTAGATAATAACATTTGGTCCGTTACAACAGGGAAGCCCCCTTTATATAGAAAGGGGCCTCCTTTTAAAATAATAATAAAAAATCATCGGAGCGTGGTCGACGTCCTCTTAATGAGGATGCCCAAGTATGGGTGATATCGTTCGCATCATTACGTCCAAATCATACCCCTGTTATAAGGAGCGTATGAGAGGGGTCGTACCCTATCGCTATGAGCATGTGAAGGGTCGTATTTGACCTCATACACCATGAATTATAGAGAAGAATTTTAAAATAAACTTGATGACTAAACAACTAAATTTACAACACTGATTATGAATATGACATGAACAAATAAGTTGAAACAAGTTTAATAATGTCGCAAATCAACATAAATAGAATTCCAGATCACTTTTATGCCAAAATGCTAGATTTATAAAATCACAAACAACCAAAATCTTATTTATAAGCTCATAGAGGAAACGAGTGAATATCCATATACCTATGAGTAGAAAACAACTGAAAATCAGCTGAAGCAAAAGAAAAGAAGGCGTCAAATAACGTCTACATTAAAGGGATGAACTCTGGCAAATGTGAGAAGCTAAACTCAGCAGCGAAACAACAACAATGGACCTCAGTTGTCCCTCCAAAACCCCAGCGGTACAACAACCTAAAATTCAAGGCATAATTGACCTTCAATAGCTTTGAAATACAGAGAATGGTCCCCGAAATTTCATTCTTGGATCTTTTTTTTAGCTCGGAAATTCGGTCTTACCTTTCTAATTTGTGAGAGTGCGTGAATGTATTTTCACCCGAATGTGAAAATCAATGAACCTACGAGTGTGGGTGAGTGAGACAAGGTGGAATGGTGAGAGGTTTTTTACATCTCTGTTGGAGATAAGGAACAAAGAAGAAGAAAAAGGGAAAGGGAGGGGGATTCGTTGCGCCATTTTTTGAGTCTAATGGTCTAAGCCTCAGGTCTAAAGAAAATCCCCTTGGCAGAGTCTCTAGGGCTGGTTAGGCCAGTCATGTTGTGTCACGACCCAGATTTTCCCCCATAATCGGGATCGTGATGGCGCCTATTCGTGGTAGCTAGGCAAGCCAATTCATTCAACATTTTCCTGTTCATACCTTAATTTTTTTTGTTCTCATATTTAATAGCAAGAAATAATTACTCAACTTGTTAAATGTGGAAGTCTTTCTAAATAGAGATGAATGATAATAATGTAAAACAACTAATAAAATCCTCTACCCAAGATGTGGAGTCACCAACTTACGAACTACTAAGGAATACTACACATAATGGTCTGAAAGAAAATAATGAACATATGTCTGCCTCCGAACAATGAGACCACAACAATAAACATAAATAAATAGAAGAGACGCGGGGCCTGTGGACGCCTGCAAGCTACCTCGGTCTCGAAATGCTTAGAAATACCACAAGTACTCTACTGCTGCTACTTCTCCTGCTCGAAACCTGGACTTGTGCAAAAATGCACAGAAGTGCAGTATCAGCACAATCCGACCCCATCTGCTGGTAAGTGCCTGACCTATCCCGTCGAAGTAGTGACAAGCCTAGGACCAGACACTCACATAAACCTGTGCAGTTCTATATATGTACGTACCACAAAATAACAGGATTATCAAGTAACACAATTAACAAAGAAGTATCATACTGGGGGAACACAATTAGCAACATATAATAAATCAGTAAAGAGAATTAGATTATAAAACAAATAGCTAGAATCGAAACAAGAAAATTTCAAATAGTTGCGCGGCATCACCCTTCGTGCTTTTACTCTCATCCTCACATCCATGGCACGACATGATCCTTCGTGCATGGTTCAAATAACAACAGCACGGAATGTTCCTTCGTGCATAATCAATATCATAAGGCACGACATGATCCTTCCTGCATAATCAATAACAAGGCACGGCATGATCCTTCGTGCATAATCAATAAAATAAGGCACGGCATTACCTTCGTGCATAATCAATAAAACAAGGCACGGCATTACCCTCCGTGCATAATCAATAAAACAAGGCACGACATAACCTTTCGTGCATTACCACTCTTCCTCACCCAAATAACAATCACAATTAAGGGCATAAGAATGAAAACAATTAACATGAACCCTCCCGTCAAGGGACACAATAATCATCATAGTAAAGTCCCGACAAGGGAAACAATAATCAACTTCACAATAAAGTCCCGGCAATGGAAAATAATAATCAACTTCACAACCCGGCAAGGGTTCAAGATTATGTCTTAAAAACATCCCACAATATATGTCATCAAACGACTCACGGTCATACTAGATGCCAGTGTATGGATGCTCGTCACCACAGCCCATACACTGCACTCGATCACATAGAAATTAGCACATTAATCATATTCCCTCAAGCTAGGATAGATCAAACACTTACCTCTAAGCCTTGAAGTCCAATTATCCTTCAATTATAGCTTTACCTCAAATTTCAGCCTTCAACTTGCTCAAATCTAATCACAATTGGTTCAATTACTTTAATAAATACTATATAAATTGGTTTGGATGCTTAAAATAGTTTTCTCAAAGTTTAACCCAAACTTTCCCAAAATGCCCTTGGTCCCGCGTGGTCGGAACTCGGGGTTCGGACCAAAATCCGGTTACCCATTCCCTCACGAGTTCAATTCTATGATTTGTTTCGAAATCGGACCTCAAATCGAGGTCTAATTCCCCAATTCATGAAAAATCTAGGTTCTACCCAAAAATAAGAATTTCCACCATGAAAACCTTTGATTTCTCTTGAAGAATATGTTTAATGATGTTAGGAATTGAAAGAATTCAGTAAAAGTGACTTACAAGTGTTTTGGAGTGATTTTGCTCTTGGAGAATCGTGTGTGGTGTGTTGGGTTTTGAAAGAATGAAGAAAAGAGGTGTAAAATTCGTTTAAGTATCAGATTGCACAGCTGCGGATATGGGAATTGCGAACATTTGTTCGCAAATGCGAACATAGTAGGTTTTGGACTGTTGCCCTTGCATTTGCGAGAAATCGTTCACATTTGCGAACTCTGGCCCAAGTTTGTCAGCCTCGCATTTGCAAGATAAAGTTCGCATTTGCGAACTTAAGGTGGATTCTGAGTTCTTCGCATTTGCGAGATTTTACTCACATTTGGGAGCCTAGGTATTTTCCTGCCATCTTCGCATTTGCGAAGATTGGTTTGCATTTGCAAAAATTGGTTCGCATTTGCGAACCAATGCCAAATCTGATTCATTTCGCAATTGCGCATTTCTTCGCAATTGCGAAGATACCAGCTGGGGAAAAATACCAGCTGTGTTATTTTTCAAAATCTGCTCTAACGGCCTATCAAATCTTTACCCGACCCCTCGGGCTCCAAGCCAAACATGCACACAACTTCAAAACATACTACAAACTTGCTTGTGCGATCAAATCGCTAATATAACATCGCTTTCATCAAATCAAGCCTCACGTTCATGATTTTCTTCCTTTAACTTCATAAACTTTCAAATTTGGAACTCAAGGTTCAAAACACATTAAACGACGTTCAAATGTCGTCAAACTTTACAGGAAGTACTTATATAATTTAAGACTTGTACCGGGCGTCGGAACCAAAATACAAGCCCGATACCATGGTCATTTAATCCATTTTCATTTAATAATTTCAGCAAAAATAGTTTAACAGAAAAATTCATATCTTGGGCTCTAGGCCTCAAAATTCGACTACGGGCGCATTCTCGAGCCCCATATTTTCCTACGGACCTTCCAGGACCGTCCGATCTCGGGTCCGGGCCCATTTACCAAAAATGTTGACCAAAGTAAACTATATCAATATTAATATCAATTTTCTTCAAATATTTCATAGAATTCACATATTCTAGCATAAAATCTTTTCGGCTACATGCCCGGACAATGCACGTAAATCAAGGCAACATAAAATGAGGTTTTCAAGGCCTCGAGATCACGGGGCAAATGAGGAAAGCAGGTGATGACCCTTTGGGTCGTCACATCTTCCACATCTAAAACAACCGTTCATCCTCGAACGGACAAGAGAAGGAAGTACCTGAGTCGGCAAACAAATGTGGGTAACGGCTCCGCATATCAGACTCGGACTCCCAGGTCGATGCCTCAGGAGGCTGACCTCTCCACTAAACACGCACAGAAGGAAAACTCTTCAACCTCAACTGTTGAACCTACCAGTCTAGAATGGCCACCGGCTCCTCCTCGTAAAATAAATCATTGTCCAACTAGACAGTGTTGAAGTCTAGCACATGTGTGGGATTGTTGTGGTACCTACGAAGCATAGATACATGAAAAATTGGATGTACGGCTGATAAGCTAGGTGGCAGTGCTAGTCTGTAAGCCACCTCTCCCACTCGGTCCAGAATCTCAAATGGACCAATATACCTAGGGCTGAGCTTGCCCTTCTTTCCAAACCTTATCACGCCCTTCATAGGCGATACCCGGAGCAATACCCGCTCACCAACCATGAAATCTACATCTCGAACCTTACGATCTGCATAAGTCTTATGTCTGGACTGAGCTGAACGCAATCTCTCATGGATAGTCTTGACCTTGTCTCAGAACTCCTAAACTAAGTCTGTGCCCAATAACCGAGCCTCTCCCGACTCAAACCATCCGACTGGATACCGACATCGCCTACCATACAACGCCTCATATGGAGCCATTTGAATGCTAGACTGGTAGCTATTGTTGTAGGCAAACTCCACTATTGGCAGAAACTAGTCCCACGAGCCTCCAAAATTAATGACACAGGCTCGGAGCATGTCCTCTAGGATCTGAATAGTCCTCTCGGACTGACCGTTCGTTTGAGGATGAAAAGCTGTACTTAACTGAACCTGGGTGCCTAACTCCTGCTAGACCTCTCTCCAGAAATGCGAGGTAAACTGCGTACCCCGATCTGAGATAATAGACACCGGCACCCCATGAAGGCGAACAATCTCCCTGATGTAAATCTCTGCTAGCTTCTCCGATGAGTAAGAGACAGATCCTTGAATGAAGTGTGGTGACTTAGTCAGCCTATCAACAATGACCCAAATAGCATCAAATTTCCTCCGAGTCAAAGGAAGTCCAGTAACGAAGTCCATTGTGATATGCTCCCATTTCCACTGGGGAATTTCGATTCTCTGGAATACACCACCAGGCCTCTGGTGCTCATATTTCACCTGCTGACAGTTTAGACACCGAGCGACATATGCAACAATGTCCTTCTTTATCCTGCGCCACCAATAGTACTGCTGTAAATCCTGATATATCTTCGCAACGCCCGGGTGAATAGAATACCGCGAACTGTGGGCCTCCGCTAAGATTAACTCTCGAATCCCCTCCATATTAGGCACACGAACTCGCCCCTGCAATCTCAATGCTCCATCATCATCTAGAGTTACCTTCGTGGAACTTCCCCGCTGTACAGTATCCCTCAGGTCACGCAAATGAGGATCATCAAACTGCCTCTCAAGGATACGCTCTAATAGAGAAGAACGAGCGACCATGCAGGCTAACACCCTACTAGGCTCAGAAATGTCTAGTCTCACGAACTGATTGGCTAAGGCATGGACATCTAGGGCAAGTGGTCTCTGACTGACCGGAATATAAGCGAGACTACCCATGATGGCAGACTTTGTACTCAATGCATCGGCCACCACGTTGGCCTTACCTGAGTGATATAGGATAGTAACATCATAGTCCTTCAACAACTCTAACCATCTCCTTTGTTGCAAATTTAACTCCATTTGCTTGAATAAATACTGTAGGCTTTTTTGATCCGTGTACACCTCGCACGCCACACCATATAGATAATGCCTCCAGATTTTTAAGGCATGGACCATTGCTGCCAGCTCAAGATCATGAACCGGATAATTCTTCTCATGGATTTTCAACTTTCTCGAAGCATAAGCAATAACCTTGCCATCCTGCATCAATACCGCTCCAATCCCAGTACGGGATGCATCACAGTAAACTGTATAAGGCCCTGCACCCGTAGGTAGTATCAGCACTGGTGCTGTAGTCAAGGCTGTCTTGAGCTTTCGAAAGCTCGCCTCACACTCATCTGACCACTAGAACTGGGCACCCTTCTGGGTCAACCTGGTCATCGGGGCTGCAATAGAAGAGAACCCCTCTACAAATCGACGGTAGTAACCTGCTAACCCCAAGAAACTCCGGATCTCGGTCACTGAAGCTGGTCGTGGCCAATTCTGGACTGCCTCAATCTTCTTTGGGTCCACCTGAGTACCCTTCATTGATACGATATGACCTAGAAATGCCACCGAACTCAACCAGAACTCACATTTTGAAAATTTGGCATATAGCTGATTATCCTTCAGAGTCTAAAGAACCACTCTGAGGGATATCATCTATAAAGACTATCATGAACAGATCTAGATAAGGTTTGAACACTCGATTCATCAACTCCATGAATGCTGCTGGAGCATTGGTCAACCCGAATGACATGACCAAGAATTCATAGTGCCCGTATCTAGTGCGAAAGGCTGTCTTAGGAATGTCAGCCGCCCTAATCTTTAGCTGATGGTAGCCCGACCTCAAGTCTATTTTTGAGAACACCCTCGCTCCTTGGAGCTAGTCAAACAAATCATCAATCATCGGCAGTGGATACTTGTTCATTATCGTTACTTTGTTTAATTGCTGATAATCAATACACATCCGCATCGAGCCATCCTTCTTTTTCGCAAATAACACAGGTGCACCCCAGGGAGAAACAGTGGGCCTGATAAAGCCCTTTTCTAGAAGGTCTTGCAACTGATCTTTTAACTCCTTTAACTCTGCGGGGCCATACGATAGGGTGGAATAGAGATGGGCTGAGTGCCCGGTGCCAGATCAATATAGAAATCAATATCCCTGTCGGGTGGCATGCTCGGCAGGTCTGAAGGGAAAACCTCGGGAAACTCTCATACATTAGGAACCGAATCAATAGAAGGAATTTCCGCGCTAGAATCACGAACATATGCCAAATAAGCTAGACACCCCTTCTCGACCATGCGTCGAGCCTTAACATAGGAAATAACAGTGCGAACAGAGTGGCTTGAGGTCCCCCTCCACTCTAGTCGGGGTGATTCTAGCAAGGCCAAGGTCACTGTCTTGGCATGACAATCTAAGATAGCATGATACGGGGACAACCAGTCCATCCCTAATATGACATCGAAATCCACCATGTCTAATAGTAATAAATCAACACGGGTCTCAAGACCCCCGAATATAACTACACACGAACGATGCACCCGATTGACTACTATAGAGTCACCCACTGGTATAGACACATAAACTAGAATATCCAGGGCATAGCTAGGCACGACCAGGTACGGTGCAAAGTAGGAAGACACATATGAATATGTAGACCCAGGGTCAAATAATACTGAAGCACCTCTATCACAAACAAGAATGGTTACCTGTAATCACAACATCTGATGCCTCAGCCTCTGGCCTAGCTAGTAAGGCATAAAATCGGGGATCATCACCTCCTCTCTGAGCTACATATCTGGGACGGTAATCCACTAACTGACCTCTACCTCTGGCGGGACAGTCTCCACCTCTTCGATCTCGACCTCTACCTCTACGATCTCTACCCCCGCCTCTGGCTGGCTGGGTAGGCTGGGATCAGCCGGGGCCTGAATCATGGGACGAGGACCCCGCTGCTGAGTGTTGCATGTTGCTCGAGGGAAAAACCTAACAAGATGACCTGGGTCACCACAACCGTAAAACCATTTAGGCTGATGGGGCTACTGGCCCTGACGACCTAAATGGCCCCCACGAACACTCTGAAGAGGCTGAGCACTGATGGGAGGCTGATCTGAATGCTGCTCATGAACCTCACGATCACCTGGACCACCCCGCGAAGCCTGGAGGGCTGATGATAAGGCCTGGAAGACTGGCCCCTATCATAAGAATCCCTGCCTCCAGAAGAAGTACCACTAAATTTGCCGGAATGGTGAGGCCTCTTGTCTGAAGGATAACCACCTCCCCGAGCAAGAGCCATCTTAACTCTACGAGCTGCATTAGCTGCCTCCTGAAAAGATATATCACTCCCAACTCCCATAGCCAGCTGAAGTCGAATCGGCTGATTTAGCCCATCTATAAACCTGCGGACCCTCTCCTGATCTGTGGGAAGTATCACAACCGCATGACGTGCCAGATCAACAAACCTCGTCTCATACTAGGTAACAGTCATAGTACCCTGCTGGAGGTGCTCAAACTGCCTCCAAAGTGCCTCCTACCGAGTAACAGGGAGAAACTTCTCCAAAAATAACTCTGCAAACTGGTCCCATGTTAAAGACGGGGACCCTGCTGGTCGAGTCAAACAGTAATCTCTCCACCAATTCTTGGCGGATCCTGAAATCCTGAATGTGTAGAAATTAACTCCATTGGATTCCACTATTCCCATAGTCTTGAGAATTTCGTGGCAACTGAATAAGAAGTCCTGGGGATCCTCTGATGTGGTACCGCTGAAAGTGGTGGTAAACAGCTTGGAGAACCGATCAAGTCTCCATAGAGAATCAGAAGTCATGGCCGCTCCATCTCCGGCCTGAGCTGTGGTGCCTGACTGAGTGGCCACTACTGGCTGAACCACTAGTGCCTGAGGCTGGGGAGCTACTGACTCCGGAGTACGTGCCACATGAGTCTGGACCCCTCCTCCAGCCTGAGAAACGGTTGGTGCGGCTGGTAATAAGCCTGCTCTGGCAACACTGTCCATAAAACCCGCTATTCTAACTAGAGCCTCCCGAAGTTCCGGGGTAAATAAGACCTCCCCTGGGACCTGATCTAGGCCCACTGGAGCTGCTGGGGCTGGAACCTCCACACCAATCGCAACATGAGGCTCCACTTCTAGAATCGCTGCCTGGGGCTGAGCTCTGCCCCTACCACAACCTCTGATACGGCCTCGGCCCCTACCCCTCACGAGAGCTACCTGGGGCTCAGCCTGATGATCAGCGGATGAAGAAGCGCATATCCTTACCATCTGCGAAAGGACAGAGTAGAAATTCAATCAGTATTTGAGGAAAAAATTGCACGGCAAGAAGGAACAAATGAGAGACTTTTTCCTAACTCAATAGACTCTAGAGGACAAGTACAGACGTCTCCGTACCTACCCCTCAATTTCTACTAAGCTTGTTCGTGAGTGGTGAGACCTATGTAACCTAGAGCTCTGATACCAACTTGTCACGACCCGGATTTTTCCCCATCATCGGGATCGTGATGGCGCCTACTCGTGGTAGCTAGGCAAGACAATTCATTCAACATTTTCCTGTTCATACCATCAATTTTTTGTTCTCATATTTAATAGCAAGAAATAATTACTCAACTTGTTAAATGCGGAAGTCTTTCTAAATAGAGATGAATGATAATAATGTAAAACAACTGATAAAATCCTCTACCCAAGATGTGGAGTCACCAACTCACGAACTACTAAGGAATACCACACATAATGGTCTTAAAGAAAATAATGAACATCTGTCTGTCTCGGAACAATGACACCACAGCAATAAACATAAATAAATAGAAGAAACGCTGGGCCTGCGGACGCCTGCAAGCTACCTCGGTCTTGAAATGCTCAGAAATCCCACAAGTACTCTACTGCTGCTACTTCTCCTGCTTGAAACCCGGACCTGTGCAAAAATGCACAGAAGTGCAGTATCAGCACAATCCGACCCCATGTGCTGGTAAGTGCTTAGCCTATCCCGGCGAAGTAGTGACAAGCCTAGGACCAGACACTCACATAAACCTGTGCAGTTCTATATATGTACATACCACAAAATAACAAGATTATCAAGTAACACAATTAACAAAGAAGTATCATGCTGGGGGAACACAATCAGCAACATACAATAAATCAGTAAAGAGAATCAGAGTATAATAAAAACAGCTAGCATCAAAACAAGAAAATTTCAAATATTTGCACGGCATCACCCTTCGTGCTTTTACTCTCATCCTCACATCCATGGCACAGCATGATCCTTCGTGCATGGTTCAAATAACAACGGCACGAAATGTTCCTTCGTGCATAATCAATATCACAAGGCATGATATGATCCTTCGTGCATAATCAATAACAAGGCACAACATGATTCTTTGTGTATAATCAATAAAACAAGGCACGACATTGATCGTAGCAAACTCAAACCGAAGGTATGAGCGGGCACAACTCTTTTACCCGAATAGTGGTTCGGGGTCCATCCATAGGGAGTTAGATATTGGATTGAGGAATTACGTTGCACTAGTATTGGGATTTAGCTTCTAGTTTGACTTCAAGCATTTTTGGTATTTTCTCTTTATAAACTAATTTATCAACTACTATTATGCAATCTACATTATGCTAAGCTTAATTCTAATTGTAATATGCTAATGGGAAAGGGGACTAGGGAAGTAGCATTTACCTAGGTGAAATAATTAATGGGTATAGAAATTCAATGCAAAGATGATGTCATGGGATTATTGGATAACCGTTTCTCTATGCATTTATTCTCACACCTCTCGGTATAGAGAACAATTTTGCCCAATGACTCTCGAGAGACCAATTGGGTAGGCTAATTTGCCCAAGCAACTTTAGGCTCAAGTTGGGTAACTCCTCTCTCGAGGTTTATACCCGTTACTTGGGACTACCATTCTCATGGGTCCATCCCAAATCCTTGTTGGGATTGATTGAGAGATTTTAGACTCTCTTTCTCAAGTAGAGCCCAAATCCACAAAACTAGATTTTATGTTTGCAACCACAAAATCCCAATGAAAAACATTCAATCAACCCAAAACCAAACACCAACAATCATCCAAGCATTTAGTAATTTAACCCATCAATTACCCACACTAGGGTTGGGCTACAACCCTAGCTATAGGTGTAGCTAGCCATGGAAATTGAAGAAGATGAAGAAATTAAAGATGAAATAGACATGGTAAATGATTATAATTGAAATCTAATGTTAAACTACTACAAAATTGCCCAAAATAGGCGTATATAGTGTTCTCACGAGCTTAGTCGTCACTGTGTAATATCTAACATAACCTAAAAAAGAAAAAGAAGCTATTTATACTACACTAAAATTTTCGGACAAAACTGCCCCTGTGGTTCTCACGCGGACTGCACACTTTTATCGTATGGCCGCGTAGGGCATTTGGGCTTCAGAAGGACTGTGCTAGAACAAGTCACGCAAGCCGCGTACATTTGTCACGCGAACGCATAGGTACAGTGACGTGGACCGCTTACTTTTGTCATGCGGTCGGACTGTGTAAATCCTTCAAATGCAGACTCTCTGATTCCTCACCCACGCAGGCCGCACTGATTTGGCACACGACCGCGTGGGATTTATTCCTTAAACATTTTCTCTTTGGTCTTCTTCATTGCGGACCGCACATTTGTGGACGTGGTACGCGTGGGTCTGCTTGGGAGATTGGCCTTCTCTGATCATTCATGCGCGGCCACACACCAAATCAGTGTGGTCTGCACAGTGGAAGCTTGGACTGGGATCTTCTTTGAATCTACCTGTGCGGCCGCACACCAAAATAGTGTGGTCCGCATAGGCTTTTTTGTAGTCCTTCTACTTCTTCTTTGACGCTTTGCCGGTTTCACTCCTTTTTAGCCTCTTTGACGGTATTCGTCCATTTGTCGCTCAAACCTGCAAAATAGCGCACTTGTAAGAAATTCAAGGCCAGTTAAACACATTTTATGCACAAAGCTCGTGCAAGAAAGAGTTTAAAAGCATGCGAAATTCCTAGTTATCAACTCCCCCAAACTTAAACCTTTGCTTGTCCTCAAGCAAATCAAAACTAAGACCTAACCTTCAGAGAAAAGACACCAAAACACCCCTATTTGTCCGGGGGTAACCTCACAAACATCAATCGGGACTAACAATTGTCCCTAATGCAAATGTATCATTGACACCTTTTTGAAAATTTGAAGCTTTGTGGATCAAGTGTGACACAAGAGCTTCGAGGGTTGACTCGATCCATCAAGGAGCCTTTCTCAAAACACTTTGTTTATTGTGGACCCCAAACTCATACATCTTCGGCTCTCCCTAAGTGTACCTCACCTTTTAGAGTATTTGCACACGAATCAATATAGAGGATTTCACACTCGCTCTCTCAAAGAAGAGACCCTAAGCCCGACACTAGGTACCATAGGCTTGCCCTTTATGTACGTATCCACTAATGTAGGCTCTTCTCAACTTGAGATCATATAGGACTTTTTGGGAGTCATTGTGAAGGCTTTTTGGGTAGGGTAGGAATTTGGCTCTTATTGGTTCAACCTTCCCTAAAGCGCTTCTTTTGATTCATTTATGGAACACCTTTTTGACTCTTTTTGACATTTCCTCTTTTTAAGGGGTGAAAGAGAGATACCATGTCACTCTTCCGTTTTGCAATTTACACTTCTTTCTTTGATCACTTCATTCTCATTCTTCCTTCTTCCCTTTCACTTTTCAATTCTTTTTGGTCCCCCATTTTTGGGTCTTTTTCAACTTTTTGCTTGTTTTTCTCTTTGTTTCCTTTTTCTTCATTGAATTTCTTTTCCTTATTGCTTTTGTGCCTTTTTGCCACATTGGTGCCTTTCTTGTACTTATCTTGTCTTCCCCCCCCCCCAAACTTATACTTTTGCAATCACTTTAAGGGAAGCTTTTGGGTGCCAAGAGAAGGTCTAAATTGAAATGGGTAGGCTCGCACTTTGGTTTATGAAGAAATAAGGTTTTAGGCTCAAAGGGGTGACTAGGGATTCATTTATTGGTAGGTTGGAAGGATTGATTCAAGGTATGTTCATTTGGATCAAAGATGGCCTACACTCACTTCTCAAGTCAAGTTTCACCTAGGATTTCCCCTCAACAAACATTCGGGGCAAGTTCTAGACCATCGGTACGGTACTTGGGCTCACAATTCTATTTCTCACCACAGTTACACTCAGAGATCACCAAAAATGGAGTCGAAGGCCCACAACAATCTCGGAATAGATTCAAGCACACTTTGGTCCATATGACCAATCGATGGTTGTTCGGTCAACACAAGATTCTCAAGGCCATAACTTTCACCATTCTAGACACAACTTGATGCCTTTGACCATAAGATCGGAGAAAAATGTGCTAGGCCCTAGTGAAGTTCGCCCGAGGTACCCTTAACCAACAAAAAGTTTGAAAATCAAAAAGAAAAAGAAAAACCTGACTCAACCCTTAAGAAAGTTGTCACGCTATCTATCATAGGGAAGAGCCACCCGGTTCACACAATACTTTACCCTTGGAAAGAACCGTGGCATTAAGAAAACCACGGGTTTATTGAAAACTTAAAACAAAATCTAATGATTCTACGAGAATAACCAAAAATGAAAAGGCAAACGAATATGAACAAAGATAGATCCGTATATATAATCAAAAGTGTTCAAAATGAAACTAAAGTAGATCAAAGTGTTAAAATATATACACATACTACATCTACGAATGTATTAAAAGTAATCAAAATATATACAGTCAAAAATGAAAAATAGTAGGGCACACTGCCACGAATAAGAGCTAGCATTATCCCCAATGCTAACTATCAAATAAGCACAAAATAAACGATATAGATGGCCCCTCAAGCCTGATCAACTGGATGACTCTGACTGTGCTCCCTGGGTCCTCTCTATGCTCGGGGACCTCGGACCGGTCCCCTATAGTCTGCTGCTCTTCTAGTGGGCCCTGGACCTGGACCTGGACAGGCTCTTGATCTGGTATATCATGTGGTTGTCTGGAGTAAGTCTCATGTGGATCAGTCAGCTGAATGGCTGCATCATGTTGGGTAGCTTCCTCTTCTTGCGTGGCCTGGGCTCCTCCTGTGGCTCTACGGCCGGCTCTCCAAATAAATGATCTAGGGGCAACTGATCAGCTACCAACTTGTCCAACTGCTCATTTAGAGCTGCAACTGACTCCGTTGAGGCCTTGGTCTTTCTCAGCTTCCTATGCTCCCTAGCAAGGCTCTTGAGTGTCGTGCTGTGCGAGTCAACCGCCTCAGCTAGACTATCCTGCTTCTTCATCATCTTCTCCTGGTTATCCAGGATCTTCTTCAATGTGTCCTCAATAGAAGCTGGGACCTCCACCGTCACTGTTGCACTATGGGCCTGAACCGCTGTCGTCAATGTGGATAACTTGGACGTCGCAGCCGACATCCAGTTGTTCAAACTGGTCAATGTATAGGACAGCTGGTTGGCAGTGAACCGGTGCGTCTTAGAGACTGGAATCTCCGAATCAGCTGTAGAGGATGAAGGTGTTGTAGATGGACCCGGAGGGAGTGAAGTGGTCTGCTCAGTAGTAGTGATAGCTGGCTCCTTAGACTTGCCAGCTGTGGTGGAAGTGGTGGCTTGGCTCTTCTTGGCCATCTTAGGGTTGTCCGGACCCTTTTGATCATACCACGAATAAGCCCCCGCCGGAGGCACCAGAACATCAAACTTCTTTCTTTTCACTTTCAACTCTTTGAAGTACAATGTCAATGTGTTGGGGAAGGAGTAGTTTGTCTTGGTCTCGTGGCCCACAGTTAAGATGACCCTATGTATGATATTTCCCACATTCAATGGGAAGTTGGCCATGATTGAAGCTACCAACACCGCTCGATCAATCGGCACTGAATGGTCATGAGTGGCAGGATCCAGACGGTTGTAGACAAAGGTCAACCACCCTTTTGCTTCGAAGCTGAGGGTGTTCCTATAAATCTTCTCTTGTGCCTTTAGCCACACCGGAACAGTTCCGGGAGCAGCTAGCACTTCTGCTAATCAAGGACGGGCCTCCTCATTTTAGGCCAACTTCTCCAGATATTGGGACTCATCTTCATCCGCGAACCCCAAGAATTCATTTAGAGACTTCCCATCAAACAACACAATTTGATCCCTCACTTTTGTGGCAGTGGAATCCTGGACTAAATGGTGGATGTTTACATAGAACTCTTTAACCATATGCTCATTCGCATTCTCCACCCGCTTCTTAAAGAAGCTCCAACCCTATCTAGTATGGAACTGTGCTTGCACATGAGGGTTGTGCAGTAGTAAGTCCACATCAATGAATCTCCTCTCCGGGATCAATCTCCTCTTTGGCCACCACTCTCTGAATTTGTGCCATACTAGCTCACTGAAAAATCTATCAGCCCACACATTTGGATCCCTTGTCCGCTCTATACCACTCACATGTGGCTCTCCTCCTTCCGCATGCCCTCCACTCTCCCCTGATAGTGAAGCTGTGGGAGAGGTAGAGTATTCATCATCACTATTCTTCTCAGCTCGAGACTCATCAGACGAGTTTGAGACTATATTTACTGGCTTGGAGGTGGCAGTTGTGGGTTGGTCTTTGTCTGGAGATGATGAAGCCATGTTGGGTACTGAGACGAACATGTGAGAGGGGGCAGACTCTGAGGTTATACTTCTGGAAGGAATGTAATCACTCCTCGTGGAATAAGAGGCCATTCTGTCAGCTTCCCTAATCAACTTTTGGGTTTTCTTTATGTTTTCTCGGACCTCCGGGGTGAGTTTTACAATCCTTTTGCCTTTTCCCCCTCGGGAGGGACCACCCATACCGGGTTGTTTACCCCCACGTTGTGCTATATGTTTCTTCGTCATTGTCTACATAAATAAAGTCTAGATTGGTTAGTCGAAGCACGTGAGCAGTATACAATGAAAGAAGAGTATATACAGAATAGGCACAGTAGGGAACAGAGGTCACGCGGACCGCAACCTTTTGCCACGTGGTCCACACAGACTAAGCAGCCACATGCAATATCCTTTGAAGTTGACCCAAGCAGACCGCACTAATTTGCATTGCGGCCGCATGAGGTTAATGTGGACCGCACATTTTTTCCACGCGGTCCGCACAAGCTAAGCAGCAACATATGCACTCCTCTAAAGTTGACCCACGCGGACCGCACTGATTTGTGTTGCGGCTGCGTGAGGTCAACGCGGACCACCCAGAAATGGACGCGGTCCGCACAGGCTGATCATCAAAATAAACCACTCTCTGAAGTTGACCTACGCGGACCGC
>JASVEL010013939.1:0-154599 GCA_032618575.1 Nicotiana noctiflora
TTCTTCCGCCATTACGTCGATCTCTTCTTGCCTCGACCTGGACTGAAGTTAGTCGCTAAGTTGGACTGTTAAGATAGTCTTCATCTGCCATTACTTCGGCGTAGTAGGCGTTATGGATCTCTTCCCATGTGGTGGGAGGGTACTTCATGAGTCTGATGAGCAATTTCTTGGTTGCTTTTGATCCGCTCCTATTTAACCCATTTTGGAAGGCTGTGACTGCCATTCCTTCTAACATATTTGGCAGTCCCATTCTCACCCCACTGAATCGGGCCAGGAAGTCTCGAAGTCCCTCGCTCACTATTTACCGGATGGCGAAGATGTCGTTGACCCTAGGTTCAGCCTTCTTTGCTTCTCCATGAGCGGTGTCAAATTTGTCTGCCATCTCCTCGAACGTCGATATCGACCGTGCTGGTAACTGTGAATACCATGTTAATGCTCCTTCTGTCAAAGTCTCGCCAAACCTTTTCAACAGTACCGATGACACTTGTTCTTTTGACAGGTCATTGCCTTTTACCGCGGTGACGTAATGGATTAGATGATCTTCTGGATCCGTGCTCTCGTCGTATATTTTCAAGTAGGGTGGTGTTTTGAAGGTTTTAAGGATGGGGTAAGGAGCAGCCTCCTCATTATACGGTTGTTCGACAAACCTTCCCATATCACGTTTTGATAGCAGCTTGGAGGTGCCAGGTATTTTGTCGACCCTTTCCTGGTGCTCTTTCATTTGATCACGATGTACTTTGTTCTCGTTTTCCATTTATTCCATTTTCTTTAGGATGGTTGCGAGTGCATCACCACTTGCGTCGATGACAGTGCGAATGTTGCTCGTTCATGTAGGGCCCGGTTCGCCTGTGATGGCTGCGATTTTCAGCGTTGGTGAATCTTCGGCATTTCCCTAAGGGGATTTCTCGAGCATGTTGCTTAGGGCGCTCATCAACCATTCCTCTAGCAGCTTTTTGATCGCTGGTGGTGTTTCTTTCGTCGTAGATGTGGAACCTCCTTTCTCGCGCAAGACTGTCAGGTCCCCGTTTGAAGAGGGTGAGATCTCCCCCTCCGGTGTACCACTTGGTGTTATATTCTCGGTATCTTCCTTATTGGCTTCGTCGAGGGAGCCTAAGAGGTTGTTTGAGACATCTGCTATCATTTTCAACCTTGTTTCTTTTTCTGCCATTGTTGGTTCTTATGGGGTATGAAGAATAGTGATCGTTGCTTTTGATATCCTAGATGAGAACTATGATTTCGACTATGGAAATCCCCACAGACGGCGTCAAATTGTTTGCCTCAAAAGAAGTTAAACTCTTTTTAAGCAAATCAATCAAAAAAGATGAAAGGATAAATTGTAGTAAAAAATAATAAGCCCTAGGATAGTTTTAGTAAAAATGGGATTGCAATAGTAGAGGAAATAGACCCGCAGAGAGATAAAGAGTAGAGAGAGAGCAAATTTGTATTTCTTGTCCAAAGAATTATCCCCTATTACAAGGTATGGATCCCCCTTATATAATGGAGGATCCGTTACTTATCACCGGAACGGCAAAAGAAAAGAAGTAAATATTTTATAACGAAGCCGATGATGACGCGATGACGTCTCTCCTTTCCTCCCCGGGTCACCCCTTTCCCCTATATCGGCACGTAGGTGCCTAACAATTGGTCGTGCAACCTTTGAGACGTGATCGACCAAATTCGAACCCATACCGTTAGAATCAGCAATAATTAATTTGTGAACAATTGCTTCCAAGTTTTAATTTGTGAACAACTGCTTCTAAGTTTCAAGTTAATTTCCAGAAAACTCTAGCGTTAAGATTTTCAGAGTAACTACTAAAGTCTCGATTGTTGATACGAACCTTATAACAACTATGTTATCTAACTGTGAATAAGTACGGTAATAAGAGGACTTAAGAATCACTAGTACATACTTTTATACTGTGGAAATGATTTCGGGGCGGACGTCGAAGTTGGGTTGAAGTTGTAAGTTATTTCTTATAAATAATGTGGCCCAATAAGTTAAGGCCCATAATTAATATTTAATTAATGAATAAATCTCATATGTTCGATTGGTTACTTGATGGACGTACCAGATTAAATGAAAATCTCTATAAATTGGTCCTCTCCCCACCCATTAGGGTTATTGCTTTTCCTCTCTTCCATCTCTAAAGTCGGCGGTAACGAAAGTTAGGGCAAGGGGCGAGAAACCGATTTATCAATTAATGCTTCCGCTTCAAGATAATGGATCCCGCTTCAGGTATGTTTTTCTATTTCGATTATATGTAAGATTATCATGTTCAAGATCCTGGTATGAATTATGTTTATACTTACATGTGGTATCAGAGCCTGGATTGTTTGAACTAATAATCTTCACTTAAAGAACAATTTTCAACGAAACTGTAAGGACAAATATATTCATGATCGTTTAAATCTGTACAATTGGAATTCAATCCCTAATGCCAACGAGATTAGTACAGATCTGACCAGTTAATGCTCTTTCACTATTTTCTTATTTTAGTGTATTGAATTTGGCAGTTCTTACTAATACAATAAAGTAGGGTTGTATGAAAAGCCTATGTTTCTAAAAACGGCACAAATAAATTTATGCTTAGCCAATTTAATTGGGAATCTCACATTAGGATTTCACATGAAATCATAAAGACTAATAATTTTGTATCCTTAAGCCCACTGTATGTTTCCACACACGGCAAACTAATTTATCGTTGAGGATTTGTGTAATTTAATTATTATGCTATTTTCCTGGATGGAGCAAAGCTTCTTTAAGAAACATGAACTTAGGCTACAATTATTACAATAATAGTCTGGTCCGTTAGATTATTTTACATATTTATTTCTTGGGCCATAAAATAATATGTTGTGGGCGATTAACTGATGAAGTCATTTATTATTTATTTTATATGTGATTAATGTGTATATAGATTGTTTACAGTATTCACATACATAAAATCTTGTGATCTCTATTTTTTGTGTGCACTTATGTTATATAGTTTGTTAGTCACCAAAGTGACCAAACTATTTTGTTTATGAAAACATGCATACATAAAATTATAGTTTATCCATTAAATTAATGAAATGCCTATAATTTAAAATTAGTGGATAAATTAATTTTTACTATTGCTAGAACTTAAGGATTTACCTAAAGGTGAATCAATTATTCTATGAATAGTAAATATGATGAGGTAAAATTAATATTCTTAGTCAAATATATATTGTTTGTCCAAAGATGGCATATATATTTGGTTAAAAATATTTAAATACCTATTAAAGACTAAGTGGCATTTAAATTATGATAGTGTATCGTAGTATTTACCCAAAGGTGAATTGCGATATGCTTTAATTGTTTTGTTGAATCCATATTGATTTGTGAGCATGTATTATCTATTTTGCGGCTATTCCTTTTCCTTCGCTTGCTTCGTCTGTTACTATGTTCAATGGATTGAACTTCTCTGAATGGTGTGAGCAAGTCCAGTTCCACTTAGGTGTGATAGATCTTGACTTGGCTCTGCTAAATGATAAGCCCGCTGCCATTACTGATTCGAGCAGTGCGGATGAGAAGTCATTCCATAAAGCATGGGAACGCTCTAACAGGCTAAGCCTTATGTTTATGCGAATGAATATTGCCAACAACATTAAGAGTACTATTCTACAAACAGAAAGTGCCAGGGAATACCTGAAGTTTGTGGAATAACGTTTTCGTTCTGCAGATAAGTCTCTCGTTGGTACACTAATGGCTGAACTCACGACCATGAAGTTTGATGGGTCGCGTAGTATGCAAAATCATATCATCGAGATGACTAACATTGCAGCAAGACTTCAGACCTTGGGGATGAAAGTGGATGACTCCTTCTTGGTTCAGTTTATTCTGAACTCGTTACCTCCTGAGTATGGACCTTTTCAAATTAACTATAACACTATTAAGGATAAGTGGAATGTTAGTGAATTGTTCAGTATGCTTACTCAGGAGGAGTCACGACTTAAGAAACAAAGGGAGTCATTCAATTAACCTCATGGGTCAAGGAGCTGGTAAAGGACTTAAAGCAAAGGCCAACAAGTTCAAGAAGAAGAAAGCACCTGCTAAAGCTCAACAGGATGCTAACAAGGAACGTAAGGCAGATACGTGTCGTTTCTGTAATAAGGAAGGACACTATCAGAAAGATTGCCTGAAACGTAAAGTTTGGTTCGAAAAGAAAGGTACAATTAGTGCTTTTGTATGTTTCGAATCAAATTTAGTAGAAGTTCCTAATAATACTTGGTGGCTTGATTCTGGTGCAACTGCTCATGTATCTACTACGTTGCAGGGATTCCTTACGATCCAAACCACAAATCCAAATAAGGATTTCTTGTTCATGGAAAATCGTATGAAGGCTCCAATTGAAGGCATATGGACTTATCGTTTGATCATGGAGACTGGACGTCACCTTGATCTATTACAGACTCTTTATGTACCTTCAATTTCTAGAAATTTGATTTCTCTTTCAAGACTTGATGTTTCTGGATTTGATTTAAAGTTTGGAAATGGATGTTTCAATTTATATAAGAATGCTATTTTCTATGGTTCTGGTTTTCTTAGTGATGGTTTATATAAATTGAAACTCGATATTATTTTTTCGGAATCCCTTCTTAATGTTCAACATAATGTTGGAATTAAACATAGTTCACTAGATGAAAGTTCTGCTTACTTGTGACACAGACGGTTGGGTCATATCTCCAAAGAAAGGTTAGAGAGATTAGTAAAGAATAAGATTCTTCCGAATCTAAATTTTACTGATCTTACTATATGTTTGGATTGCATTAAGGGAAAACAAACCAAGCATAGTAAGAAAGGTGCCACAAGAAGCACCCAACTTCTTGAAATCATACACACCGATATTTGTGGACCTTTTGATGTTCCATCTTTTGGTGGAGAAAAATATTTTATCACCTTTATCGATGATTTTTCACATTATGGATACATCTATTTGCTGAAAGAAAAATCTCAAGCAGCAGATGCTCTCAAGGTGTTTGTTAATGAGGTTGAAAGGCAATTAGATAAAAAGGTGAAAATTATTAGGTCGGATAGAGGTGGTGAATATTATGGAAAATATAATGAGTCAGGACAATGTCCAGGTCCATTTGCAAAGTTTCTCGAGGAATGTGGCATATGTGCACAGTATACTATGCCAGGAACACCTCAACAAAATGGTGTTGCAGAAAGGCATAATCGAACACTTATGGACATGGTTAGGAGCATGATAAGTAATTCCTCATTACCCAAATCATTGTGGATGTATGCTCTTAAAACCGCTGTATATTTATTAAATAGGGTTCCTAGTAAGGCAGTTCCAAAGACCCCTTTTGAACTGTGGACGGGAAGGAAACCTAGTTTAAGGCACCTACATGTTTGGGGTTGCCCAGCGGAAGCTAGAGTTTATAATCCACAAGAAAAGAAATTAGATTCTCGAACAGTAAGTGGTTACTTTATTGGTTACCCAGAGAAATCTAAAGGGTATGTGTTTTACTGTCCAAATCATAGTTCAAGAATTGTTGAAACCGGTAATGCAAGATTCATTGAGAATGGTGAAGTTAGTGGGAGTGTTGAAAAGCAAAGTGTGGAAATTAAAGAGGTAAGGGTCAATATTCTATTACCCAAAAATATGCCTACTTCCACACAAATACCAAATATTGTTCCAGTTGTTGAAGAACACTTTGACAACGCCGAGCAACATTTGGATGAAACACTTCATGAAGAAACTAACTCACAAATATCCGACACAAATGAACCACAAGAAATGCCATTAAGAAAATCTCAAAGAGTTAGAAAATCGGCTATTTCGGATGATTACGAGGTTTATTTGCAAGAGTCAGATTTTGATATTGGTCTTAATAAGGATCCGGTTTCATTTTCACAAGCCATAGAAAGTAATGAGTCCGACAAATGGATTGATGCCATGAAGGAAGAGTTAAAATCCATGGAATACAATAAAGTGTGGGATCTCGTTGAATTGCCTGAAAGTTCTAAAAGAATCGGGTGTAGATGGGTCTTTAAGACCAAATGCGATTCAAATGGCAATATTGAGAGATACAAAGCCAGACTTGTTGCCAAGGGTTATACTCAGAAAGGAGGCATTGATTATAAAGAGACCTTTTCACCGGTCTCAAAGAAAGACTCATTAAGAATTATTATAGCTTTGGTGGCTCATTATGATTTAGAGTTACACCAAATGGATGTGAAAACTGCCTTTCTTAATGGAGATCTCGAGGAGGAAGTGTATATGGACCAACCAGAGGGTTTCGAAACTAAAGGGAAAGGTCAAATGGTGTGTAAACTGAAGAAGTCAATATATGGACTTAAACAAGCCTCACGACAATGGTATATAAAGTTCAATGATACCATAACATCTTTTGGATTTGTGGAAAATACCGTTGATCGGTGTATATACCAAAAGAATAGTGGGAGCAAGTTTATATTTTTAGTCATATATGTTGATGATATTCTACTTGCTGCTAATGACTTAGGTATATTGCGTGAGACTAAATATTTTCTCTCTAAGAATTTTGAAATAAAAGATATGGGTAAGGCATCCTATGTGATAGGAATAGAAATATTCCGTGATAGATCACAAGGATTATTGGGATTGTCTCAGAAAGGCTATATTGAAAGAATTCTTGAGAGATTTAACATGAACAATTGTTCAGCAGGAATTCCAATTCAAAAAGGGGACAAATTTAGTCTCATGCAATGTCCTAAGAATGATGTAGAGCGAAAAGAAATGGAATCAATTCCTTACTCTTCTATTGTTGGCAGTCTGATGTATGCTCAGACTTGCACAAGACCGGATATTAGCTTTGCGGTCGGAATGTTAGGAAGATATCAGAGTAACCCAGGAATTGATCACTGGAAAGCTGCAAAGAAAGTTTTGAGGTACCTGAAAGGAACGAAGGACTACATGCTCATGTATATGAGATCCAAGCATTTGAAAATTGTTGGATACTCGGATTCAGATTTCGCTGGATGTATTGACACTAGAAAATCCACGTTTGGTTATTTGTTCCAATTAGCCGAAGGAGCAATATCGTGGAAGAGTGCCAAACAGTCTGTCATTGCTACATCCACGATGGAAGCAGAATTTGTGGCATGTTTTGAGGCCACGATTCATGCATTATGGCTGCGAAACTTTATTTCAGGACTTGGGGTTGTCGACACCATTACCAAGCCGCTGAAAATTTATTGTGATAATTCTGCAGCGGTATTCTTCTCCAAGAATGATAAGTACTCCAAAGGTGCCAAGCATATGGAATTAAAGTACTTTACGGTCAAGGAGGAAGTTCAGAAACAAAGAGTGTCACTTGAGCATATTAGAACAGATCTCATGATTGCAGATCCGTTAACGAAAGGTTTACAACCAAAGATATTTAAAGAACATGTACATAGAATGGGTCTTGGCTGTATTTATGACTGATGTATTTATAATGTTTTGACACTCTGAGCTCATTTATATGTTTCTGATATACATTAGTGATTTTCTGTTTCTCATAATGGTGTGCACATTATTGTTTTGAGATATTACGAGATAAGTCTCAAGGAGACATTATTGTGGACCATAAAAATTTTATAGCTTATGAACCTGATACGATAAATTACTAATGTTGTAGTATATGGAAGGGAGTATATAGACAAATTATGTATAACCGCCATAACTCACATTTACTAGTTTATCGTATTGTGGTATTTATGATGGACATTATAGAAGAGATTTGTTTATGCGCAACTAATGTTCCTATATAAAATATTAATATTATGTGATTATTGGGCCAAGTGGGAGAATGTAAGTTATTTCTTATAAATAATGTGACCCAATAAGTTAAGGCCCATAATTAATATTTAATTAATGAATAAATCTCATATGTCCGATTGGTTACTTGATGGACGTACCAGATTAAATGAAAATCTCTATAAATTGGTCCTCTCCCCACCCATTAGGGTTATTGCTTTTCCTCTCTTCCATCTCTAAAGTCGGCGGTAACGAAAGTTAGGGCAAGGGGCGAGAAACCGATTTATCAATTAACGCTTCCGCTTCAAGATAATGGATCCCGCTTCAGGTATGTTTTTCTATTATGATTATATGTAAGATTATCATGTTCAAGATCATGGTATGAACTATGTTTATACTTACAGAAATTCCTCATGATCAAGGTCGATGTCACTCAGAGAGGTCAAAAGAGGGTACACTTAGAGGATATCGTTATAATTTAGTAACAACTAGAGCGAAATAACGGCAACGAACCTACCTCTAACTTCGAACTTAAGAATCACTAGTACATACTATTTTGATAGGATAAAGAATAGCCTCATTTAGTCCGACATGGGGCTCAAGAATCTGTGGTACACACAAATTACAATTTTGTTGGGGTAAGACAGTCCCATTAATTTTATTGGAAAAACCAAGGGAAAATGATGAAAAGGGAAGCCACAACAATCTCACTGATAACCAACAACACTGCACACTACTATACTTACTTCCATGCATGTACATTAATCACATCCAAATACATTCAATTTTTTTACTCGATTTCTACATGCTGTGCAGGAAGATTAGTAGATCAACATAATAACAACCCGATAAACGGTGGACTACAACAACGAGAAGGTACAGAGTGATAAAGGCTGTATGCACTCTATCCTCCTCAAAATCCAATAAACGTTGGACTAGTACTGAACAAACAACGTAATTTCAACCACGGTTCATGTTCCAGAAACCAACCACATCCTCAAGTAACTCGAGGAACAAAACCTCAGCCTTTGAAGCTTCTTCCTCCGAGGCCTGTTCTAGCCTGTTATTAGCTATGCTTTCAAGGGATTGACAATGTTGCTTGAAACTCTCGTTGGCCCATTTCTTACAAGCTGCATTGATTTCTTCTGGAGTGCTATTGCCTTCTTTCAAACAATGCGCAAAACCATAGTGATATACTGATTCCACTGCCCATAAAATGGTTACTGCCTCTGTATACTTAACGTCTGAGCTCGTCAAACGTTCAAAAAACCTGTCCCATAAATTCAGAATAAACAAAAGATTATCAAATTAACATACTTCAAGAAGTGAGTGAACATACACCACTTATTATTTATATCCTCTAGAAGTATATATCATATTTTTGGGAGGGAGGTAATAGTTATTTTATTGCTGCAAAATTTCTAGTATTCCCTAGCATCTTTAAGTAGTAATACCTAAAGTAATCAAGCACGGGTTTGTGATCAACAACAACACTGGTCAAGGAAATGTGCCACTTGGGAGCTTCTTCTTTTAACCATGATATCTTGTCATTCAAACAGGCTAACTCAGCCAACATGACTTCTACGTCAGAGCTATATTCTGACTCCTTCCAAGCTTTAAGCAATACACTAGCTGCAAATGGTGCCAACGCCGTTTTCACAAACACATATTCCCTTCCCTGCATTTTAATTTGGTTCACTTTAGATATTAAAAAACAAAAACAAATAATGTTAAGAATAACCTATATCAATTTAATCATCATACACATGGGAAAAAGAAAAGGAGATAATTAAATTATTGAGAATTTAACTTTTATACACTATATTATTAGGGGTCATTTGGTAAGATATATAAAAATAGTACTAAATAAGGGGTACTAATAATGCTAAAATTAGTAATACTGAGATTAGTTCTTTTCTACGGTTTAGTTTGGTGTATTAAAGGTTTTAAAAAGGCAGTTCTATCCTTATACATGCTCATCCATGATTTTCTATGTATAAAAATAATCAAACTTATGGTATTGCTAATGCCAAGGTATGTAACTAACACAAATAACAAGTAATTAATAATACTAAAGCTAATACATGTATTACTTTTCCTAATATATTCTACCAAACGAACCCCTTAGTGTAAAGGATTTTTGACTCTAACCACTTAAACGATAACTAAATAGTTTATGAAAGATAAACTTAATAACTTTAAAGATAAAACAAGTTATTTGCTACTAACATGTTAAACTATACTGATAAGCGTAAAAAACTTTCACAAAATTAATATATAAAAGTTAAATACTTAATTAAATTACCAGCCATATCTTGAAGGAAGAGAAGTCGATAGAAGCATCATATATGCTATTAATAAAAGGGTGTCTGGTGGCTGCAGTGTACTGCAATTTGTGCTTCCTTAGCCACTTCTCTATTTGTGTTAGTTTCTCTTTTGGTTTCTCAACTCTTACATACTGATTCATTCTTTTTCTCCATTTTCGCAATTTGGCTCTGATCTACACGGTTTAGCTTTTTTGCTCTGTTTATTGCTTGTACTAATTGCACTCTTTACTCGTTATTTTTGTTTTGATAACTGAGATGTTTAGTGCTTTATTGGAAAAGTGTCGAGTATATATGATGGACACGTGTTATAAAAAAATTAGTGTTGGCATTGTTTTTTGATAAGTGTCCAGTCTGCTGCTAGAGATGGGAGCTTCCAATTGCTTCTTGTTACTTCCTGTTGCCATTGTTCGGCGTTAGTTAGGTACTTGGTAATAGTTGGTAGGTTTTGATGATATTTTTTATTTTAAAGGGTTAAATTAAATAATAGTGGAACATCTGTAAATAAATAATTATCGTTATAAATATATTATATTATAGATATTCATTTAGTACTCCGTTATAAATAAGTTTTTAAAAAAAATTTATTCATATGGTACTCCGCCGTAAGTATGTTTATCTATTTAGTACTATATTGAAAATAAGTCTCATGAAGAAGCTTATCACTTCAGTTCTCGCTTATGAATAGACATTAGCCATAATAGAAGACTATCCATACCATGTATAATAAGCTTATCCTTACGAAACTCCGTTATGGATAAACATTAGCCCCGGTAAAAGATTATCCATACCAGTACAATAACTTATCCTTTCGATACTCTGTTATGGATAAACATTACCCCTGGTATAAGATTATCCATACTGGATACAATAAGTTTATCTTTCGGTACTTTATTATGAATAAACATTACCCCCAATTGAAGATTATCTATATCTGATACAGTAGTTGCTTATACAACAGCTTGTAGTAGCAGCTTACACAACAATTTTTTTTGTTCTATAAATAGAGGAGATTTTACTTTATTATGTACATAAGACAAATCATGAAGATATTTGTGTTATTAATAGTTGAACAACTTATGCCATATACACGGATTAGAAATACTTTTCTTATTTGCATAAGAAAAAAGCAAATATTTCAACAATTTCTGATAATATAAGTTTGACTGAAGTCTCTCGAAGAGTCATTATATTTCTCTCTAAGGGAACAAAAGTTATTATACACAATTCCTTGTTCTCATCCAAGTCCCGAGAATAAACTTGTTGAGTTTTATAAATATCTGTTAAAATTATCATGTTGAGACAACATATGAAATGAACATGAAATATCTTTGTATTACACAAAATATTTTTGGCCAAAAATGCATTGTAGAAAAGTTATCAACTTTATCTTCTGACTTATACTATTCAAAAATTAGTATAATTGAAGCACACTTTATCGTAAACCAGAAGTTAACGGATTCAAATACTTTTGCGCTTTGGTATGGCCGTTTGGCCCATCCTGGATCAATAATGATGAGACGAATTGCTGAAAATTCGAGTGGTCATCCATTAAAGAACATGAAGATTCTTACAAATGACGAATTTTCTTGTGATGCTTGTTATCAATGCAAAATGATCGCTAGATCATCACCAATGAAGGTTGGAATTGAATCTCCTTTCTTTCTAGAACGTATGCATGGGGATATATGTTGACCTATTCACCCACCAAGTGGGTTGTTTAGATATTTTATAGTCCAATAACTGCATATTCAAGATGGTCTCATGTGTGTCTATTATCATCTCGCAACCTGGCGTTTTCAAAGCTATTAGCCCAAATAATTCGATTAAGGGCACACTTTCCAGATTATCCTATAAAGGCTATTCGCCTGATGATACTGGAGAATTCTCATCTCAAGCTTTTGATGATTATTGTCTATCAGTTGGGATAAAAGTTGAACATCATGTAGCTTATGTTCATACTCAAAATGGCCTTGTAGAGTCATTTATTAAATGCCTGCAATTGATAGCAAGATCACTACTTATGAAAATAAAATTGCCCACTACTATTTGGGGTCATGCTATCTTGCATGCAACTTCACTTATCCGTCTCAGACCGACACACTATAATAAATATTCTCCGTCACAATTAATTTTTGGTCATGAACCAAATATTGCCCATCTACAAATTTTTTGACGTGTTGTATATGTGCCAATAGCACTACCGCAGCGCAGTAAGACGAGACCACAGAGAAGGATAGGAATATATATTAGGTTTAAACCACCCTCTATTTTTTGCTATCTTAAACCGTTGATAGTAGATCTATTTACTACCCGATTTGAAGATTGTCGGCTTGATGAAAAAATTTCCCACAATTATGGGAAGAGAAAAAGGAAATCAAAAGAAAAATTGTGTGGAAAGTTTCATCATTATCTCACTTTGATCCACGTACCTAGTGGCGTTTGTCGGTCGGTACGGTATAATATTTAGACATTTCAGTTCGATATTTTCAGTGTTCAATATCTTAAAATCCTATGCCAATACCATATCTAATTAAATTTGGTATGGTTTGATTTTTTTTCCTTTCAGTTTCGGTACTTCGGTTTATTCGATTTGAATAGTAACTAGTGCATAGAGCCATATACTCTAATATTTTTAATTAAAGTACTCAAAAATACAAAATTGAAAATGTTTGCTGACAAAAAATTTGTCCAAAACTAGCAAGTATCGACCCAAACAGAGAAATATTGTACATAAAAGAATATTTGATCATTAGAAATGTCTTATTGCTTGTTTAGAATTAATTGATGAACTTTGAGAATAAAGGAAAGTAAAGTTTTAGATTTTTTATATTTATGTTATAATTGATAATATGTGTTTTGTGTAATATAATATATATTTTGGTACGGTATCAGTATTTCGGTATTTTATTTTAAAATATCAAATATCATACGTACTACAAATTTTAAAAAAAATGTTAAACCAAATACCATACCAAAATATTGTATACCAAATACTATCCTTCTCGTATACCACATACAATGATAGAAATATATATTGGGTTTGAATCACCCTCTATTATTCGCTATCTTAAACCACTGATGGGAGATTTATTTACTGCTCAATTTGAAGATTGTCGGCTTGATGAAACAATTTTCCCACAATCAGGAAAAGAGAAAAAACACATCAAAAGAAAAATTGTGTGGAAAGTTTTATCATCATCTCAATTTGATCCACGTACCTAGAGGCGTTCGTCGGTAGGTACGGTACAATATTTAAACATTTCAATTCGGTATTTTTAGTGTTTGATTTCTTAAAATCCTATGTCAATACCATACCTAATTAAATTTGGTATTATTTTATTTTTTTCTTTCGGTTTCGGTTTATTCGTTTCGGTACTTCGGTTTATTCGATTTGAATACTAACTAGTGCATAGAGCCATATACTCTAATATTTTTAATTAAAGTACTCAAAAATATAAAACTGAAAATGTTTGTTGACAAAATTTTTGTCCAAAACTAGCAAGTATCGACCCAAATAGAAAAAATTGTACATAAAAGAATATTTGATCATTAGAAATATCTTGTTACTTGTTTAGAGTTAAATTGATGAACTTTGAGAATAAAGGAAAGTAAAATATAGATTTTTTATATTTATGTTATAATTGATAATATGTGTTTTGTGTAATATAATATATATTTTGGTACACTATCGGTATTTTAATTTCTTATTTTAAAATATCAAATATCATACGTAGTACTAATTTAAAAAAAAAAGTTAAACGAAATACCATACCAAAATACCGTATACCAAATTTTTTGATTTCGGTACGGTAATTCGATATTTACCAAATTATCACCAACCCTACACGTACCCTTATATGTAATCAGGAGGTCCAGAAGATCAACATTTTATAGAATATAGTAAATCAAATATCAGACGCATTTACTGATTTGAAAAGGATAACTAAGTTACCTATCCCTGCAAAGAATGTGCCTATCTGAATTAATGTTCCAGTAAGATCATCTACTAGCATGAGAGCTAGTGAACATAGAGCACACCTGAAGTTTGGTAGGCCTTTGGGTTCTAAGGATCGAAATCCTCGAAAAAGAAAATCGACAAATGATCAAAATGATACTATGAAGGGATTTCCTGAAGAGACTCAAGATTTGATTAGTTTTGAGATTCCTGAAGAAACTAATGAACCTGAAGCTCAAGTGAGTAAGGAACTTTTAATAATTTCAACTACTGATGAGATTAATTTGAATCGATCTGAAATGGTGGATAATACTTTTGCATATAATGTTGTACTTAGTATTATGCAAGATAGTGAAGACTTGAATCCTGATTTGTTGATAAATATCTGATTGGCCAAAATGACGAGAGGAAATTCAATCAGAATTGAAGTCACTTGCTAAATGGGAGGCCATTGGACCAGTAGTCCAAACACCTGCTGGTATAACGCCAGTTGATCATAAGTGGGTTTTTGTGCGAAAAAAGAATGATAAAAATAAAGTTGAATGATAAAAGGATCGCCTTGTCTCACAAGGATTCTCACAATGACCTGGAGTCGATTATGAAGAAATATTTTCACCTGTTATGGATGCCATAACATTTAGATATATCAGTAGTTTAGCTTTACACGATAGGCTTGAAATACATCTAATAGATGAGGTTACATCTTATCTGTACGGATCTGTACGAATCACTTGATAATGAAATTTACGTGAAAATTCCCAAAGGAATTAAAATGCCTGAAGCATATCCAAAATCTCGGGAATGTACTCAATCGGATTACAAATATCTTTGACGGTTTAAAGCAATCTGAGTGCATGTGGTATAATCATCTCAGTGAATATTTGCTAAAAGAAGGTTATATAAATAATATTATTTGTCCATGTATTTTTAAAAAGAAAATGGCTTCAGAATTTGTTATACTTGCTATTTATGTTGATGACATAAATCTTGTTGGAACTCCAGAAGAGGTCCAGAAGGCAATTGAATATCTTAAGAAAGAATTTGAGATGAAAGATCTTGGAAAGACAATTGTCTTGGTTTGCAAATTGAACATTTAGCAGACATGATCTTTATCTATCAATCTGCCTATACAAAAGGGTCTTAAAATATTTTTACATGGATAAAACACACCCATTGAGTACACCAATGGGGGTTCGATCACTTGAAGTGAATAATGATTTGTTCCGACCTCCAGAAGAGGATAAAGAACTCCTTGGTCCCGAAATACCCTATCTCAGTGTAATTTGTGCACCAATGTATCTTCATAATGCTACAAGGACTGACATAGCATTTTCTGTTAATTTTACTAGCAAGATATAGTTCTTCTCCTATAGAGAGACATTGAAATGGGATTAAGCATATATTGCGATATTTAATGGAAACTCTTGATATGGGTTTGTTTTATGCTAACAAAGATAGTGCAGATCTTGTTCGTTATGCAGATGCAAGTTATTTATCTGATTCCCATAAAGCTCGATCTCAAATCGATTACATATTTACATATGGAGGTATTATCATATCATGGCGCTCTACAAAGCAATCTATTGTCGCTACTTCTTCAAATCATGCTGGGATAATAGTTATTCATGAAGCAAGTAAGGAATGCGTATAGCTGAGATCAATAAGTCATTTTATTCGAGAAATATGTGATTAGGAATGTGAGAAACGACCCACATTTTTATATGAAGACAATGCTGCATGTATAGCCCAATTGAAGGCGGAATTTATAAAAGTAGATAGAACGAAACATATTTTACCAAAATTATTCTTCACACACGATCTTTAGAAAAATGGTGATATTGATGATCCGTTCAAGTGACAATCCGCAGATTTATTTACTAAATCTTTGCCAACTTCAACTTTTGAGAAGATAGTATACAATATTGGAATGCAAAGACTCAAATATTTGAAATAAAGTTTTTATCGGGGGGAGTAAAATACACGATGCAATCTTTTTTCCTTACTAAGGTTTTTTCCCACATGGTTTTCCTTATAATGTTTTTAATGAGGCACCTAGTTGCGTATTAGTAAATGTATGTACCCTTTTTCCTTCACTAGAATTTTTACCCACAGGATATTTCCTAGTAAGGTTTTACTGAGGCACAATATTTTTTAATAAACATCCAAGGCGGAGTGTCATAAATATATTATATTATGGATGTTTATTTCGTACTCCGCTGTAAATAAACTTCTTGAAGAAGCTTATCCATATAGGACTTTGGTGTAAAAATAGTAATCTATTTAGTACTCTATTGAAGATAAGCCTCCCGAAGAAGCTTATCACTTCGGTACTCGGTTATAGATAAATATTATCTCCGGTAGAAGATTATCCATACCAGGTAGAATAAGCTTATCCTTTCGATAGTCCGTTATGGATAAATATTATTCCATGTAGAAGATTATCCATACCGGGTACAATAAGCTTATTCTTTCGATACTCCGTTATAGATAAACATTATCCGCGGTAGAAGATTATCCATACATGATACAATAAGCTTATCCTTTCGGTACTTCATTATGATAAACATTACCCCAGTTGAAGAATATCTATATCTAGTACAGTAACAACTTACACAATAACTTGCAGTAGCAGCTTACACAACAACTTGCTTTCTTCTATAAATAGAGGAGATTTGAGTTTATTATGTACATAAGTTTGAAGTTGAATAATATATCAGTTTTTCTTTACACTTGTCTTTATTTTATTACTTTACAGTCGTTATTTTATAACGTTATCATTTTTTTGTTGTTAGAATAATTATAGCTCATATTATTCTAACTTTACCGATGAAAAATATTTGTAAAAATAGCACGGGCTAGCCAGTTTTTGGACTGGTAGTTGAAAAATAGCCAGCATTTTTAAGGTAATTGAAAAATAGTCACTAATTTGCTGCAACACGAAAAGTTCTAGCATAATATATTGGAGACTAATGCACCTGTGTATGAACTTCCAGCATACTATGCACCAGTATATTATAGTGGATCTCCAATACATTATGTTGGAAGTCCACGATATTATGCTGGAATATTTTTCGAATTTTGAACAGTATTTTCGTTTAGATTTATCTTTACATAAAAAAAGGCTAAAATTCGATTACTTTTGAAACTGTGACTATTTTTCAATGACCACTTGTAAATCTGGCTATTTTCAAATTTCTCCCAAAATTTTTTCAATCTCATTAAATAAACATTGAAAAACATGTTGGTCCATAACTTTCTCTTTTAATTTCTTAAATATATTTTTGCATTTGTTTTATGATATAATTTCTTTTGCTTACGAGAATATGGCCCTTAGTACGGGATGTCGAAGTCGAATATTACAATAAAAGATTAATAGGTGGTCAAGCGTACTTTTCTTTCACACTAGAAGTATTAGTATTATTGTAGTATTTTCTTATTCTTATATTTCTTTTACTACATGTTGTTTCTTTTACTTCGGCTATCTTATTATCTAGCTATTGTTACTGCTTTCTTTCTACTCCATCTGTTTCAAACTTTCACTTTAGATGACATGCTTTCCTTAATAGCCCGTTTAAAAAAGAATGATATATTTCCATGATTGGAAATAATTCAACTTTAAATTCTTCATTTTACTCATTATACCATTAATGAGAAGCTTTTATAACCATACAAATATCATGGCTCCATAAAGCTTTTACCTCTTAAGTTTTTAAGATTATAAGTTTCAAAAGTCTTTTTTTTCCTTAAACTCTGTGCAGAGTCAAATAACCTAATCTAAATCGAAACAGATGGAGTATTACTTTTACACTAATTTTTTTTTATAATTGATGTGATTTTTCTTTCCATTAGCCAGGGGTATATTAGAAACCATCTCTTTGCCTATACAAGGTAGGGATAAGGTCTACATAGACGACATAATTAAGACTTTAAGTATACAAAAATGTATTCTCTTTAACGACTTAAGCTTTTAGATGATGATCATATGGTATAAGAGCAGACAAATGTCTTAGGTTCGAGTCTTACCGTTACCCAATATAAAAAATAATTTTTACGTGCTTAACTCATCAAAATTAAGCTAGCACACAATAGGCGTGTCGAAGACAGAATTAAGTAAATAAAATTTACTATGAGAATCACATACTTCAACACATTTCCCCAGATCCACTTGTGAAATTGTTGTTGTTGTTGTTGTTAGAAGCAACATTGTAGAAAGTTATGAGGACCAAAGTCCATAAATAAATAATTGAAGAGGTGAAATCGTAATTTTAGCTTACAGATTTAAACACCGTTTGTTGGCTTCTCTCCATTCCCTTGTACCTTGCAAATACGAGGTCGTCAATAAATCTGCTGTATTTTCATGGCAGTATCAATATCACCCCAGTATTCAAATTCACCACCAATTCTACCAACCCAATCAATAACCAAATCCCTTTTTCGCATATACCCCCTTCACAGTCTCAAATTTCCATTTTCACCCCTCAAATCTCAGCCCTCAAAAACATACCCTAAAAGAAAAACCATTCTTGTTTGTGCAGCAGAAAATGGGAATAACGATAGTGCTAGCTCAGATAAAGAGGTAAAGGAAAAAAGTGATAACGGTGGAAGTAATAACAATAATGGTGGAAGGCCCAGATTGAATTTCAGATGGGTGGATCTGATATTGGACCCGGACCCGGATAATGTTGTGGCAGTTGGATTAACGGGTTTGCTGACATGGGCTAGTGTAAGTATATTGTGGCAGCTGTTTGTTATAGCATTGGCTATCCTTCTTGCTGCTCTTAAGTACTCTTTTATTGCTGCTCTTCTTATTTTCATTCTAATTACTCTTCTTTGATCACGTATTTAGCTATTTGGGTACGTAATTACCTTTTTGTGCACTAAATTTTTAGTGTAAAGCATAGTATATTCAATAGTATTTTCTTTTGTTTAGCTAAATTTGTTTGCACTCTCAAAAGTAAATTGAAACTCCATTGTATTTTTTGCACTTGCAACTTGGTTATGGAGTAAAACCATATCCATGTTTGTTATTCCTTATATTCTATTTTTTTTTTTTAAATAAAATGAGAAACCTCTAGTGGCACACGCTTCGAAAGTCGGTAGGTAATGGGCTCAGAGGCGGAACCAGGATTTCGAGCTTATAGGTTTGGGATTCTAATCGTTTAAGTTACTGGGGGTTTGAACGAAAGCTACTGGGTTCGGCTGAACCGCTGGCGGCACTCTAGCTCCGCCCCATGGATGTGCTCGTCCCATTACACTTCTCTACTTAATTTCCAGGTTGTGATAGTTTTGTGACCCATGACATGCGTCTAAATCCACATATCACAACAAACGGACACTTACCACTAGACCTAAGCCTCGGGCTAAAGTTCTTTTGCCTCTTATTTCTGTTTTTGGTAGTAATATCATTCTCAGTTCTGTAATTGTTAATTTTTTTGTTGTTTGTTTCTGTTGATTGCAATTTTACAACCAATCAATTGTTTAACAAAGGAATTACTAATTAGAAGGGGCAAATTATGGATCTCTAAGCAACCATCTTAGGAATAAGAACTCAATGACTGCTGCATGATGCAAAAAAGCATACATATAAATTAGATGAAAACAAATATTTTAGGGTTGTTTTAACATCTGGAGAGAATACTGCAATGAGCTTCAAACAATCATGAGTTATCTAAGAGAAATAAGAAGCTTTCTTTTAAGATTACAACTCTGAATTATTTTTTTATTACTGCCGGTTGTTTCCATTGCTTCGGTTATCTTATTGCTTTGTTATTTTGCCGTCGTTATAGTTCTTTATCTTCATTAATCTCAACATAGGTTCTTCACAACTGTTTTTCCTTTTCAAATCTGCTAATGAATGCTTTTCTTGAGCCGAGTGTCTATTGAAAATCGCCTCTCCACCCCCACAAGTTAGGGGTAAGGTTTGCGGACACACTACGCTCCCTGGATTCCATATTGTGGGAATGCACTGGGTGTATATTGTTGCTGTATATAACTATACGTAGTGAGTTACTGACCTCCTGTCTGCTGCAGCATTTTGTGAAAGAAGTGTATGAATTGGAGTTGCAGTGTTGCTGTTCAAACAAGTTGTGAGCAGTGACAGCATATATTATTCTGATGCTTTCACCTTTATATCTAATAGCAGTACAACTAAGGTAAAAATGAATTGGTTATACAACTAAGGGGGTGGGAAAATTACTATATTTAAGCTAGAACATCACCTCAACTCATAATAGTTCCATTTCTTATTCCGAAATGCAACAGAAAGACTTATTTCTTGCTGAGTTTAATTCAGTATGAAGTTCAGTGGTCATATGAACATGTTAAACATAACAAGTGGGCAAATGCTAGCTAGAAGAGTTTAGTAGGTAAACAGGTTCTAGCTTCTTTAAAGTCTTGATCACAAATTTATCAATTATCATCACGAGAAAGATAGAAAATGCTGCCACTTTTTCCAGGAGAGGAAAACTCTCTCAGACCATCATCACCACAGAGGAAAACTCTCTCAAAAGTGTTGGAAGAAGCTCATTAACAGTAAATTCTTTTTGTTTACAGATGAAATTCAATTACTACTAATTAAGAACAAACAAGGGGAGCATATGAGTTAGGATACATGCGATCCAAGATAATAACAAAAGCCATAAATATGTGAGGTTCAAAGCCAGGTTGTACCACCAAGCTAAAAACTTCATCGCTAATCAAAATGGTAGTGCGAGTAGTAGTAGAGTTGGCTACTTTTCGTGATATATTGGCTACAATATGACCAGCAGAATTGGTTATGTTGCAATTTCGTCTACGGAATGAACCCTCTATCCTGTAATCGGGACGACTGCCATTGTCATTCTCTCCAGCAGCAGTAAACACTTGAGCCTGACATGAGTTAGTCGCGGTTGTTCGCGTCATCATAAGGAGTGACAATGGAGGTTTTCTCATTACGAACAAAGGAGAAGAGTGGCTTGGAGTGGATCCATTATTTTCATCTTCTTCCCCTCCGCTATATACTTTCCATTCGTATTGTAGTTGCATGCTCCTCATCTGTAGAATTTTTGAGATTAAGTATGACTATGTAATTAGTTAATAGAATATTGATATAATCGAAGAACTAACTAATCCTAAGTCAAAGGGTCGAGAAACTCAATATCACTATTCTTGAACAGTTTGGAGTCGGGCTTACGTTTCACACTATTGAGAATATGAAAAGTAATGGTCAAAATCAAATTCACCTATTGTGATTCCTAATGCTAGAGTCAAAATAGGAACACGCATCCATATGATCCCATAGAATTCTTTTAAGGATTCCAATTTAAAAAAAGAATTAATATTCTCTATATATGTTGTATCAATTATCATTTGAACAATCACCTTCTTCCATGTGACATCTATGCTACCCCAAGCTAAGTGAGCTACAACAATGGTTAACGCGCCTAGAATAACTAAGCTAAGAGATAATTGAACATGCCATAATGTTGTTAGGATATCATATAGGCTTTTGCGCCCTCACCTGTAAATGGACCTGAAAAGGTTCATATCATGCCTGAATTTTCTTTCATAATGGCACGGAATAATATATAGTATCATTGGAATAGATACACAAATCACTTTAAATTTAAGAAGCCGAGTTCGTGACGATGTGAAAAATTAAAGTATATGTACACATAATTAATACCTGAGGTCTCAATGTTAAGAGAGTTTTACCATGTGCATCCATGAGTACAAGTCCACCACCACCAGATCTTCCTCGGCCAGCAGCAATGGAGCAATTCTTCCTTCTGGTGTAATTGTCCACCCGGAAAACTAATCGACCTAGCTTATCAAATACTGTGAATCCATCTGTCCCTTGGAAACTCATACTCGATCTCTTCCACACTGTGAAGATAGACGCTGCACCAGCAGCCGGCAGCGGCGCCCTACTTATTAAGCGACCTCCGGGAGCTGGAGGAAGAACCACTAATTTTGATTCAATAATAATTTCATGATCGGGGCAGAGTTAGAGTGTAAGAACCAGTAATTTTGATTCAAAGAGATTCATTTAGTATGTACAAAAAATTATTTCATTAATTCAAGAGTGCTAAAACTTCGAACCTATAAGTTTCAAATTTTGATTCCGTCTCTCTTCTTCTTTATCGTCGTGTCTAGGAGGTTTGCTTCGCTTTCTATGATGATCTGCTGCTGGATGAATCTTAGACATGTATTCCAATTAGATGATGGTTAATTGCTTCCTTTCCCTTCCTCTTAATAACGTTAGAACCAATAAAATCGTGGAGATTATATTCGGATAATTATAGTTTAATATGATTAATTAATCTTTCTATTTGGTTTTGATCAATATGCATAGTGGAAGATGACGAGCCTTTGTCGCCTCCGTCTTCCGTGAATGGGTTTCAAACATAGTACTACGAAAAAGATTAATTAAATAATTATCTATTAATTAATGCAAATGGTACGATATTAATATTGTATATATGTGGAAAGAGAGACTTTTCGTTCAACATATCATGTTTGCTTCTCTATATTGTCTTTTTGTTAATGGAGGGTAGTATTAATTAGTGGTTATTAACATGTTACACATCAGGATCAGTATGTCAGGTAGGGGCGGATTGCCTGTGTCCACTTACATTCCTCGTTACATTAAATTAAAATATGCAGGTAAAGATCTTATGAACAACTAGTTGCTATTAATCAACTCGTAATCAAGAGTAGCCCACTGGAAGAGTCATGTATATTTCAGTCGAAGAATAAAAAAAAATCACATTTCAATGTGCTGAAGGGTAGGCAGTTGAACACATATCCCCGAAAATTTTACAGTGTATAAATCATATAGTATTGCCTTTTATACATATATATTAAATAGTGGCGGATCTACACGCATGTATGTCTTTGGCCAAACTTAATAAATTTACATAGGTAATTATCAAAAAATTAAAATAAGTATTGAATGAGCATTCATTACTAAAATTAATTTTCCTCATCATCTGATATTTTTACCGGTGGATACCTATGACTCTAAAATTTTGGATCTGCCATTGATATTAAATCTTAAAAAAAAAAAAATTCTATTTTCGCCGTTGAATAAGCCCATATGCACGTTGGTGGACGAAAAAATGAAGAAGAGCTTTCTTTACCTAATATAATAGATTAACCAATGAGCCAACAACCACCCTGAAGACTAGGGTCCTGCTTTTACTCCAATTTGGATTTTATTATGTTAGGGTGAAATACGAAGGTTTTTTTCTGGTTGGTTCGCATACTAATTATGCGGAGATTACAATGCAATGATTGTTTATCCAAGAAGTAGCAATGAAAGGATTGTTATGCACTTATTACTAATGAAGGATTGTTATGCACGAATTACTTACTTTAAAAGGACATTTTTATCTTTAAATAGTTTAACGCAATTTTATTTTACATGTACCCTTATAAATAATGGAGTAGATATATTTTCACATAACTTGATGGAAGTACTATTTAATACTCCCAACCAAAAACTTGATTACTTTTGCTTACGTCAACAAAGCAAACAACAACAACAATCCAGTATAATCTTACTTAGTAGGGTTTGGGGAGAATAGTGTGTATGTAAGCTTTACCCCTACCCTAGAATAGAAATACTGTTTCCAAATAAAACCCGACATCATTCTCTCCGACCAACAAAGCAACCAAACACTATTGTCTATACGAGATTTTATATGATATTAATTGTTTCAAAACCATCAACTCCTAAGAAAACGACAAATAGAGAGCTGTGGGCGGCTTTCTCTACTTATAAGGATTAAGGAGGATTTGTTAACTGTTGCCTCCAAATTTCAAAAATTAATGAAGTAACAATTAACGCAAAAATAACCAATTGAAAATCAAGAATCATGCCTGTAATCCTTCAACCAACAAATGAACTATATACAATTTGATTCCTCTATGCAAAAAAATAGTATTAGATTCATCTTTGTCCTATGACTCATCCTTTCTGCACACTTTCACTGAGTTATCTGTAAGAGCTTAGCTACCAAGAATCCTTCAGACGATTCTTACAGAGTCAACATAAGATCCTGATACTTGTTTCAATTTTTTTAGAAATTTACTTTGATGATGACAGGAAACATGTCCAGTTTCTGAGGTAGAGGCAATAAGAACAAAGTTCTCTCCATTTCCAACATCTATCTCATACAGCCCAGCAAATACTTCTTGAAATTCAGCAATGACTGACTTGTAAGACGACTGGTCTGAAGGAATCACATTTATGATAACAACACCATCTTTGCTAAGCAATGTCCTCGCGGCCAGTAACACTGACTTTTGCAGAAACTCTACTGGAGGAGCACTCGTACCCATACTAGCATTGCTCGAGTCTAAATCAACCATTATCACATCAAATTTACCATGAATTTTATCCAAACAATCCTTCCCAGCGAAATCACAACCACCACTAAAACCACCATTTTCTACTTGAGTCGCGAATTTCTCAATCATTTCTATAGCATCTCCAACACACACATGGACCAAGTCACCATGTACCAACCCGAAAAATCTCCTTGCAATGTCCAGAACAGCTTGATCGACTTCAACACCCAAGACTTGGAAACCTAATTGGGAACTCAAGAACCCAAGAAGCGCCCCTCCTCCAACACCCAAACACAAGGCTTTTGGCTTTATCCCTTTTTCAATTTGCGCATCCAAATATAAAGCGATTACTGAAAGACCAGCCACCATTGGAGTCAAATAAGGATGAACTAGAACCCAATCATCAACTACCTCAAATTCAACGCCTTCCATATCAACAAAATCCATTTTCTTGGGACGGATTCTTATCTGAGTTTGTACCAAGTTCGGCATTCTCCTGAACCTCAGTCTCCTCCTAAACTCTCTATCCCCATTTTCCAATTCGAACTCCACGTCTTCAATCAACATTTCCCCAACACATTGTCCAACACATCTTTCCAATACCAAACTCCGAATCACCCCATCTTCATAGGTCAAGAACGGAATTTCAGGTATTTCCGGTAGCCCATCACCTGTTCGATGAAATGCCGATGTGGGTGTCAACCCAATCAACAGAGGCAACAATTTTTCTTCAACAGCAGATGAATCAGCGGAACAATTGGGGTGCAATGTGGTAATATACGAAGTGGGGTGTGGGGAATTCGGTGAATTACCGATGATTATGAGGCGAGAGAGATGAGAGAAAGTGAGGAGGATTTGAAGATGACCTTGCTCTGTAGAAAAAATCCAGTCTGATTCGCGGTTAATTGGAACTAACATTGCTGCGATTTGAGTCGGTTTTGAAGGGAAAGGTGAATCAAGAATTGAAATGCGGAGTTCTTGAGCATGGAAGTGATTGAGATGAAGCAATGGGTTTGGGATTGTGAAGGTAATGTAGCGAGATGGGACTATGGATTTGAATATAGTTGGATCCAGTTGCGACATTTTTGAGAAAATGGGAGGGAAGACGAAAGCTGCAATAGGAAAATAGGAATTTACCAGAATTCGTTTGGGTTTTAATCTCAGCCATCCACGTCCGCTGCTTAGCCTTTTCAAAGTGGTTGTTAATTTCGTTAATCTGACTAATCCCCTCTTCGACAAAAGGGGTTGCTCTTATGGTAAGCAACCCCCATGACTAATCCCCTCTTCGCCAAACGACGACGTACCTATTTAAAAATACTAAAATGTGTCGTTAGTCTCTTTCTTTGCCTATTTTAACTGGGCTGGCTCGATATAACATCTATATTTAGTGATGATTAAAGTAGACTCTCTAGTTGAACGGTGTTCACCCTTCTGTTTTCTAAATAATCACTAAAAAATAATACTTATTTAACTTTGAGAAAAAGAGATAAAATCACTTAGATTACATTGTTTAAAACTAACTTTTGTGTAGGACTAAATTTGCTCTTTGTACTGATTAAAATGGCCCTTTCAACACCTTTCGTCAGTCAGTCAAAATAATTATAGTTGCTAGGCAAATTTTAAAAAATATACACTAATTTGTATACGTATATATATTATTATAGTTGCTAGGCAAATATACACTAATTTGTATATATATATATATATATATATATATATTATTCATCAACATAGGAAAACATATTATATTGGAGGGTAACTATACTGTGTAAACCCTCCCCCCCTTAAAATATGCATGGCCCATTTATTTCTTATGATTAAAAAAAATAGCACGGTATAGTCAGTTTTCGGACTGATTAATAAAAAATAGTCAGCGTTTGCCAAGTCAATAAAAAATAGCCACCGTTTTGCTGCAATAAAGACCGGACCAACATAATATACTGGAGTTCGGTGCACCTGTGTATGAACTCCAACATATTATGTTGGACCGATATACTTTGCTGGCTCCAGTATAATATGCTGAAGACTAGAGCACCAGTGCTTCAAACTCCAGTAAATTATGTTGGACCAGTATGCTTGCTGGAACTCCAGTATATTTTGCTGGAGTTCTAGTATACTTATGCTGGAACTCCATCATATTATGCTGGAGTTCCAGCATACTTATCTGAAACTCCAGCATAATATACTGGAGTCCGGGTATTGAATAGTATTTTTGCTCAGATTTATCTTTACATAAAAAGTAGCTAAATTTTGATTACTTTTAAAATTGGGCTATTTTTGAACGACCACTTGTAAATCCGATTACCAATTTCAAAAGTAATCGAAATTTAGTCACTTTTTATGTAAAGATAAATATGAGCGAAAATACTGTTCAAAATCCGAAAAATACTCCAGTATATTATGCTGGAGTTCCAGCATAAGTATACATGAACTCTAGCATATTTTACTAGAGTTCGAGGATAAGTATGCTGGAACTCCAGCATAAGTACACTAGAACTCCAACATAATATATTGGAGTTCGAGCAAGTATACCGGTCCAACATAATATGCTGGAGTTGATACACAGGTGTACCGAACTCTAGTATATTATGCTGGACCGGTCTCTATCGACACAAAATAGTAGCTATTTTCATTGACTTGGTAAACGCTATTTATTTTTGAATGGCCCAAACTGGATATACCGTACTATTTTTACGTGGGTGCTTCTAATAAAACCTTTTTAAAAAGAGAGAAATTCATTTATATCCCATCGAGCAAAATAAATTTCAACCGGTAGCCCACAAATTGACCCATACAAGTTATAGCCTAAAATAATGACAAGTGCTAGTCGTCGCCTCCCATCCCTATCTTTCTTCCTTACTGTCTTTCTTCTTCTCTCTCACACCAGCAACCCATGGCTGTGGTTGCATGGACGCTTTTCTCTCTCTCTCTTTAAAAAACCTCTTTGGTTTCTCGTCTCCCTTTTCTTGTAGTACTATTTTTTATGCTTTCTTGGTATGCTATTTGCAAGATTTAGGAGGTTTTTTTTGAGATATTTGGTTTTCTGGAAGGAATGAATTTTCCACAGAAAATAATGTTTCCAGGAAGCTGATTATTCTTGATCATTAATTCTTCACTAAAGAACTCAAAATAATCAGATGACATTGTATTTGAGCTTTATGATTCACTATTAAGCTCATACTCGACTTTTGCAGAATCAAAACTAATGTAAATGGGCAAATCACATAAAGACAGTGTGTCTTCATCTCATTCACCTTCCGGTCCCTGCATTAAACTTGACTCAACATTATCTTCTGTTGATTCTTCAACATAATATTGAATCAGCTGCATATTAGGTTTTCTTGATTCAAGATCTATAGAGAGAAGTGAAGGGAGTGTGGTCGTAGTAGGTTGTACTATTTGATAACTTGTTGAATTGAAAGATAATAAAGGTTGATAACTTGTGTATTTTGAAGAATACTATGTTGGATCTAATGATCTGTGTTTTGTTTTTCCAATTTTGTGCTGGTTTTTCTAAAATCTCCATTAGTTTGTGTTTTGTGACATAATTAATTGATTGATTCACAATTTGTACTGTTTTTATAATATTGTGGTTAACATTTCCGGCGAGTGTGAGGCCATGGATGTCGGTGTCCTCGTCGTTGAAGAAGCAACTCCACCAACCACGACTCTTATGACCTTGTCTTCTTTCTCTGATTTTCTCTTACAGATTCTGTGAATATGAAATTAATATTATGAAGATCTTTGCTTGAAACTTTAAAACTCCGGCGATCTAGTTTCCATTTTCAGCAACTGTGAGGCCATGGATGTCGGTAGTTGGTCTCTTAATGAGAGGAAGCTGAGAGGAGATAACTATGCATAAAGTTAAAATATATACAAATTGACTGTCACTATACAAAATAGACTATTATATATAATTTGTATGCAATATATATACAAAAATAGACTATCATTATAAAGAAAATATACAAAATAAAATATCAGTATACGAAATAATACAAAATAGATTGTCACTATACAAAAATATACAAAATTGACTGTTACTATACAAAAATATACAAAATAGACTGTCACTATAGAACATAGACTGTTACTATACAATAAATATAAAAAATAGACTATCACTATACAAAATAGACTATCATTATGCAAAATATATACAAAAATAGAATATTATTATACAAAAAGCATACAGAATAGACATTTCGTATACGATATGAATTACATATTTCATTCAATTCTTAGCTAATATTATTAGATCCAGAAGTACGAAATACAATTTAAAAAGGCAAAAAGGGTTGCTCTATCGTGCTAGGTAGGGGTCAAACCTGCAACCTTCAGCTTAGGAAATACACACCCTATCCATTGAGCTACATGCCCTTGTGTTATCATGCTTATTTCTTTCGGCTACTATATGCAATATGTTTGGGCCGAAAGGCCATTTTTGTAAGTGGTACAAAATATTGACTATTAAAATTTTGAGGGGCTATAGAAGGTAATTTTCTCTTTTAAAAACACAAACTTGTGGAGGTGAATCACAATTTCAAAAACTCAAACGAGATTGAGAAATCATGATTTTTTAAAAGCATGAATTATAATTTGTTGAACATGAACTCTTAAGTTCTTCTAATAGCGAAATTCCAGAAACTGTGGAGCATGAAAAAAATAAAATAAGAAAATCTATGAACAAAGGGGTCCTAATTAAGTCACATATTTGCTTAAGAATCGAGAATAGTTACAAAGTGCACAGAAAGAATCTCAATTTTGGGAAACACCCTATTGTGCATGTCTAATGGTTTCTACTAATATGGTCCTCTCAGATCCCATGGGCAGTGTCCAATGAAGGGGCATTTGAACCATCACATTCCTTTTCCTTCTTTGTCAAAATATTGGCATCAGTCATGTTCTTCCATGATGCTTTGTATATTCCAGAAGAATTCTCCATCAGGTTCAGGGTATGTATCTTGGAGTCGTCCACCCCACCCAAGAAGATCTGGTATTGCAGTATAATGATTTATCATTGGTACAATCCCATAGCGACGTCTCATGGAATTGAAATATGCCAATCCTTCATCCACCAGTCCCGCATGTCCACAAGCACACAAGAGCTCAAGAAATGTGATTTGATTAGGAGCAAACCCTTCAGTCAGTTTATCAAAATAAGAAATTTACCTAAGCCATTCTGAGCACAACCAGTTCAAGAGCATTCCATGTTACACCAACAAATACTTTGCTCTCTCATCATTGCTAGTGAATAGTAATCATCACTATAAGCCTTCTCTTTTTCGTTATGTGTAGCCTTTTGTGTGTTCCAATTTCTGTTATAACCTCTATCTATTTCTTCATTCCAAACTTGTTGGATTTATTATTAAAATTTTGCTGATTTTTGTATCCTCTAAATAACTGGAGATGAGCTTGTTTAATCCTGAAAAATATTTCACATTGCTGAAATAATTTCTTAGGACAGTGTCCAGCACGACTCAAGTCAATTCACATATTTCCGCTCGCAAGTATTATTGTTGTTATTTTCCCGTGTAATTTCCCTACACATATGTGTCATCAACTTCAATGATTCCATGCTTTGTCTATTATGCATTAGCCCCGAAATCATTGCAGCCCAATAAGCTATATTCCTTGTGGCCATTTGCATGAATAACTCCTTAAAAACCTCAACCATGCCATTGTGCATATTGAGCATTCCAACTAAGGACATTTGGGTTCATAATGCCGTTAAACACTTGCCTTGCTTCAATTATCCTTCCTCTCTAAGCATATGCAGTTTGAGTCTCAAAGGTCTATCCAGGGATTTGTCTATAAAATGCGACTGCATCTTCCAACCTTCCACGTTGCGAGAGAGCCGAAATCATTGTTTTCCAGGAAATTGGCTCTTCATTTTTTTCAGGCATATTTTGAAAAAAATTCAACGCCATATCCAATTTCCCTATCCATGTACATACATTTAAAATTGCAGTTCCCACCCGGGGCGTAGCTACGTTGTTCCGAGGGTGGTCAACTGACCATCATTCGTCGAATAATTATATTATGTATAAGGTGAAATATTATTTGTTATTGATTAAAAATAGATTATGAACACCCTTGCATAGTCTATTGGCATATTTGAACACCCTTATTAAATTTCATGGCTTCACCACTGGTTCCCACCATCCACACTGTATCCCATCTTCATTGCCATAGTAACCAAATTCGGAAGCATCACTAGATTATCTAATCCAACGACCATTGATAGAGCCACCAAGAACATCTTCTGATCCGGCTGCACCTCACCCCTCCTATGCATATTCGCAATCCACCTCCACGCTTCCTCAAACTCACATATCCCAACATACCCAGAAATTATTATTGTATACGACACCTCATCTCTCAGGCATTACATCAAAAAGCTATGACGCCTCTTGCATTTTACGAGCTTTCACGTGCCCAGAGATCATAGAATTCCAAAGTAGCGACATTTCTGTCACGCATTTCATCAAATGGCTTCCGGGCACTAACAAAATCACCATTCTGCAAGTACCCACTAAACCCATCTCCCAGTATGTGTCCTATGATCATCTTCCAACTCATTACCAAGCCTATTTTAACAACTTTTTCAGTAGAAGTAGACCCAGTTTCTTTTTCAGAAGTATCACAATATAGTAGGTGGGTAGAAGCTGTACAGAAAAGATTATGGTCTTAGAAAATAATAACACATGGGAAATTGTAGACTTACCATGTGGTAAGAAAGCTATTGGCCCTAGTGGGTGTACAAAATCAAATACAAGGCAAATGGAGAAATAGAGAGATTTAAATCAAGACTTATGACTAAGGGCTACACACAACAAGAATGTCTAAATTATCATGGGACTTTCTCATCAGTGGTAAAAATGGTGACAGTCAGAACTGTGATTAGCCTGGCAGCTTTAAAGAATTGGCACCTACTTCAAATAGATAACAATAATGCTTTTTCTGCAGGGAGACTTCTATGAAGAAGTTTATATGCAACTGCCCCAAGGTTTTAATAGGCAAGGGGAGTTTAAAGTTTGTAAATTGTCAAAGTCACTCTATGGCCTTAAGCAAGCATCTGGGCAATATACTATTAAGTTGATAGATGCCTCGACAAAGGTAAGATACTTACAAAGTGCCTATGATCATTCACTCTTCACAAACAAGATTGGTGCAAATGTAGTGATTATATTTATATATATTGATGACTTACTGATCACTTGAAGTTGTCAAACTATGATACAAGCATCAAAGCAATATTGCATTTGAATTTCAAAGTTAAAAATCTCGGGGAGTTGAAGTACTTCCTAGGTATAGATTGAGGTCACAAAAGGGAACCATTCTCAATCAAAGAAAATATGCACCCAGTCTGATTTCTGAAGTTAGGTTGAGCGGGGAAAAACCTGCAAGTACTCCTCTTGAACAAAATCATAAGTTGACAAAAGTAGACTATTAAAAGCATATTGGGGTGACAGGAGATAGAGAATTACATGATATAGTAGGATATGAGAAGCTTATAGGAAAGTTGATATAATTTGCCATAATTAGGTCTGACATATGCTTTGTTGTTCAGATGCTAAGCCAATTTATGCATCATCCAAAACAGTCCCACCTAGAGGCAGCATTAAGGGTAGTAGGATATATAAAAGGGTGTCCGGGGAGAGGTGTGATGCTGAGAAGAGAACTTTTGGAACAAATCACAGCCTTCTGTGATACAAACTAGGCAGCATACCCAAACATAAAAAGATCGGTTACAAGGTACATAGTAAAGATGGGAGATTCTTTAATCTCATGAAAATCTAAAAAATAATAGACTGTGAGCATGAGTTCTGCAAAAGCTGAGTATAGGAGCATGACAGTTGTGGTATCTGAAATAGTTTGGCTCACATGGCTGATAAAAGGTTTTGGGATTGAAGTTCAAATACCTGTAAAATTATTACAGGTGATAGTAAAGTATCTCTAGAGATTGCTGCCAATCCAATCTATGAAAGAACTAAACTTATAAAAATAGATTTTCACTTTGTGAGAGAGAATCAAAAGTTGCTCTATTTCACTATAACACATATCCACAAAGGAACAAGTTGCAGATATGATGATCAAAGTTAGGTACTGCACAACACCAGAATTTTGTGTCCAAGTTGGGAGTGTTAGTCTGTTAGATGTTTTTCACTCTCCAGCTCGAGGGGGAGTTTTGTGGTTAAATGCTTCATTAAGAAAGCAAGAACTTATGTGTAGTTAGTAAAACTCTGTCGATGAAATTGTACTATATTAGAAGAGATGAAGTTAGGTTGTTAAAAGGTTGTTCGTGTTAACAGCGTTACCTAACAAAATGAAATAGACACGTATTTCTTTCCCATCCATCTCTCTACCTTTTTATCTCTACAGATCATTTCCAAATTACTGTGAATTGATTATTTCTGTGTTTAGATCGTGTAATTTGACAGAGTATAGAACTGTATCTTGTGATTTAAGAACAACAAAATGAAATGTACAAAAGAAAAAAAGGGAGAAAGACTGAAAGAAATTAAATAACATCTCTCAAAGTTTGCAGCTTTACTGAATCTCTCTTCCTTTTGATAACTAATCCATATTATTAGGGTTCAATGCTATTGATTCGGAAGTAATTACTTCGATTTAATGAAGTGCTGGTTTTAGTTGAGCTTTTCAACTATTAGCAGCTAGTTGTTGTTGTTGTAAAGTAATGCCGACTCTATAGGTAAGTCTTTTTTACAGTTGAAATTTTAATGACTATTATAGTAAGGTAGTTGAATAGTTGGATTGATGTAGACTCGTCTGTCCAAATGGTCCACCATTTCCCCATCCCTTTCACCAATTTGTAGTGCTTCAGTAGAAAGGGAACCAACGGTAAAATTATTTTAATGTGATTTATAGGTCATCGATTTGATTTGAATCGTAAAAGCGGTCACTAATGCTCCTATTAGGATAGGGTATATGTCACACCCTTTTAGGTACTGTCATTCCTTGGACTCTGCATGAATGCGGGATATTTTGTCTCCATGTAATCTATAGGTCACAGGTTCAAACTGTGGGATTAATCACTAATGCTTATATCAGGATAGACTGTCTATGCCATGCCGCTAGAAATACTGCTCTTTACCGGACCTTGCGTAAATATGGGATGATTCGTGCCCCAGTCCTTTACCTTGTTTGCATTTATGCATGTAAAGTTATATACTTTAAATGTAACATGTACAGTTTTCTTCTCTTTTCTTTACTTTAACAGCATTTATTATTTCCTAACTATAATTTCAAGCTCTTTTCCATTCTTATACTCCTTTTTCCTCACTAGCTATTTCCACTCATTACTTCCATCTCCATTGTATACATCAATGGACCTCTTATTCACTGCTTTAGCATTTCTTCTCTCTAGTCTCATCTTCTTCTTCACACGCAAAAACAAATCTAGAAACCTCAATCTTCCTCCAGGACCACCGGGTTGGCCGGTAGTCGGTAACCTTTTTCAAGTAGCTGGTTCTGGTAAGCAATTTTTCGAATACATTAGAGAACTTAAACCAAAATATGGCTCCATTTTCACACTCAAAATGGGTGCTCGTACTATGATTATTGTTAGCAATGCTGACTTGGCTTACGAAGCTTTAATCGAAAAGGGTCCGATATTCGCTACCCGCCCCAGTGAGAACCCGACCCGAACCATTTTCAGTTGCAACAAGTTTAGCGTCAATGCAGCAATTTATGGACCACTTTGGCGATCCCTTAGAAGAAATATGGTCCAAAATATGCTAAGTTCGAGTAGAGTGAAAGAGTTTCGTGATTGTAGAGAAATGGCAATGGATAAGTTGATTGAAAGGATTCATGCAGATGCTAAGGCCAATAACGACGTTGTTTGGGTGCTGAAAAGCGTGCGTTTTGCGGTGTTTTATATACTTTTGGCTATGTGTTTTGGTGTTGAAATGGATGAGAAAATGATTGAAACAGTTGATCAAATGATGAAGGATGTGTTAATTGAGCTTCTTCCTAGAATAGATGATTATCTTCCTATATTGAGCCTATTTGTTGGGTATAAACAACGTAAGAGAGTTCAAGAAGTTCGCAAGCAACAAATTGAAACACTTGTCCCTTTGATTGAGAAACGACGTAAAGCTATACAAAATCCTGGGTCTGACAAGACTGCGGCCTCATTTTCGTACCTAGACACTTTGTTCGATGTGAAAATTGAAGGTATAATGTTGAATTATATGATTGTCTCAATTAAAAAATTTAAGTTGTAAGAGAAAATATATGTTTAACTATTTACTTAATTTTATTTTCAACAGGCAGAAAATCTGGACCGACAAATCCGGAACTTGTAACCCTATGTTCAGAATTCTTAAACGGCGGGACCGACACAACTGCAACGGCATTAGAGTGGGCCATAGGGAGACTGATCGAAAACCCAAGCATACAAAACAGAATGTACGAAGAGATTAGAAGCATAGTGGGTGATAGAAAGGTTGATGAGAAGGACATGGAAAAGATGCCTTACTTAAACGCCGTCGTAAAAGAAGTGTTACGTAAACACCCTCCTACCTACTTTGTATTGAGCCATGCAGTAACGGAGCCAACAAAATTGGGTGGGTATGACATACCCACGGATGCTAATGTGGAGTTTTTCTCACATGGGATTTCGCATGACCCGAATATCTGGTCAAATCCCGAGAAGTTCGATCCAGATAGGTTTTTATCCGGGCGGGAGGACGCTGATATAACAGGTGTGACAAGAGTGAAGATGATGCCATTTGGTGTCGGGCGGAGAATTTGTCCGGGTTTGGGTCTGGGAACGGTGCATATAAATTTGATGTTGGCCCGAATGGTTCAAGAATTTGAATGGTCAGCTTACCCAGAAAATAGCAAAGTGGATTTTAGTGAGAAGTTGGTATTTACTGTGGTGATGAAAAATCCTTTAAGAGCTAAGGTCAAGCCAAGAATGTAAATGGTGTAATTCATTAAGATTATAAGTTCAAAAATAAGCTTAAAAAAAAAATTTCACGTGTATTTCTTTTCAAATATTTCATCTTTATATCCTAATCTTGTGAAGCTTATTTCTATTTATCGGCATTTCTTTTTGAGTTGATTTGTCAATAATGGAATGTAAAGAAAAGAATAAGATAAATGCCTTACTAAATCGACACCTCTGGTTACATTTTACTTTCTATAGTTAAATCGCAAGTTCTAGTATGGCTTATTGTGCAACAAACAAATTTGTGATATGAAGTTTATAGGTTCTGAATTTTGTAATATGTATATATTCATTAGTTTTTTCAACAAATATATATACTTCAAAATTTGGACTAAGGTTGTATTGAACCCTAACTTTCTATGCTAGCTATATATGTCCGTGTTATTTTAGAAGGAACTAACAAAAGAATTGTAGGCCACGTGAGTGTTACTCTTTATGAAGAAGCACGAGTTTAAGTAAGTTAAGTAGGTATTTTCCAGTAAAGACAACCATTGAAAAGAACTGTCATTTCAAGAGAATTTATAAGTGTGGAGGGACCATTGTTATTTTAATGTTTCCTTTTGTTGGGGGCATTTAATATAAAATAATTTTATAGACGTAGAAGCATTTTGTTCATTGGACCAATTATTCATCTCAAGTATTTTTCAAGCCTTTAAATTATGGGAACCACCTTTATAAACCAATAAAAATGGTATGCCCCAGAACAAGCTAACAATGCATGCCTATTTTTTTTTACTTTTTTTTGGAGGACTATACAGTATAGCCTCTTCAAAAATAATAGTCTATATATATATATATATATATATATCGGATGCAATTATTTTTGCCGATCGGCTAAATATGTAACTTGCGCTGCTTTTTGTAAAATTAAAACCATTCACTGATTCACCGAAGCTCTCATCTGGTGATGAGTTTTTTCTATAGCAAAATGTCTACTTTGTTAGCCTTCTTTAGTTGGCTCCTATTAACGGTGAGTTACTGTTAATATATAGTGTCATATTTTATAGCGTTATATATAGTATGGTAATTTTTTTTATGCCTATTTGTGTAGTTTGAGTCCAAAAGAACCACATTTTGTTTCCGGACTGATTGGGCTAAGCCTGACATAAAACCAATCACATACTGACATACAAGAATTTCTGAATAAATAGGAAACGATGACAATGACAATAACTATCCAATGCAATCCATCAAGTAAGGTGTGGGAAAGATAGTGATTCTTTATATATAGCATTTCTCCATGTTATGCCAATATGAAATTTACCAAGGATCTTACATCACTTGTCTTGTATCAATCAACATTACGTAATATCTTAATAATACATTGAACAATATATATAGACGTGCTATTGCAAGAGCGTAGCTATCAAAAGGATAAAACAATCACCACAAACACATCAAACAAGTATACAAAATTTATATCTAAGTAAAATATATAACCAGTATGAATATTTGAAAAAGGAAAAAAAACAAAGTCCATTCTAATGGCGAAAACTTTCTGTTTTGCTATTATCAGAAAGGACTTGAGATTCATTTTTGTACAAGAAATGTCAATGAACCATGTGAAGTAAAAGGGAAGGAAGTGACTGATCTTAAGACACCATTAATGATATATCATTTTCAGTTAGCTGTCACGTAACATGGCATCCAAAATTACTAGCACATATAAATTAATGCATGAAAATTTGGTTGAACATCTACCAATTATAGGTGCACCATAGTTTTAATTTATGCATCAATTAAGTGGCTAATTTCATGCCATGATTAAAAGTATTGTCCTTTTCTTTCAAGTTTTTTTCTCAGTTAATTAGCTTTAGTTTTATGTAACTTTTATTTCCCGTGAACTCCAAGTTTAAAACTGATTGTTACTCTAATGAAGGAATTAACCTATTTCTAGCAAAAAGCATTCACCATATCTCTGTTACTCCAATAAGCTTGTGCAATTTAACTTTAGGAGTTAAAAAGTACCGCGAGAATACATACCACTTATCTATGAGTAACTAAGTGATAAATTTGTAGATGAAGTAAATATGTTGTGCATATGTGTATAAAATCGGAGGCAAGGTTTCCACCGATTTCCCAGTGAGAGAACGAAGGGGAAGCACGGATCGACGTGATTATGATCGAGGTTGGGAATCCCTCGTATCGAGACCCGGAAAGAATAAACGATGTATTGAAGATCAGACACGGCAAGGCGACATATCCCGGACCAAGTATGATTTCTGTACCTTGGGAGACACGATGAACGATTATGCATGACAGATAGGGGCCGTAACATTTTCCCTCAACAAGTTTTACGATGCGAATCTCATTCGGTGCTCATTATATGTAGATCAATAATTACCAAAAAAATAAAATTTTTACTTTTTTTAGACTTGTATTAAGATTGAAATTCTCATACTATATAACATGCATTTCAAAGTAATAAAAGTCTACTTTTGTCCTCTGGCTATTATTCAAGGCATTACACACTTGTTCTTTTCTGCGCGTAACCGAGCTAGTACCGAGGGTCCGATTCGAGAACGAGCTCTATTGTTCAATCTAAAATCAGGCCTAATCATTACATTGTGATTGATTTGTCCATTTATTTTGCCTTTAATTCATCATCTGTCATTCTTAACTATTTGTGTTGAATTAAATCATGTATCCTTTACACTGCATACAAATTTAATGCTTACTCATTTTGGAGTAAACAGGTTGGCGGGAATAACAATGTGGTTCCCAATAATGATATGCTTCCTCCTGATCCCTATGGTGTCCCAACCGCTGACCCGATCGATGCTAACTCATAGATGGACATCAAAATCAATCTGACAACTGATCTCGAATATAATGTTTGTAGGGCAGCCCGACAAACGGCCCAAGAAGCACCCGAGGATGAAGGTGATGGGGTGAGCCTACGATTGATTTTCGAGGTGTTGCACGCTTAGCAAGCGGCGATAGCATAAATGCAGAACCAAAGCCACGTCCCTAACAAGGTCGAGCCCCAACAATCCGAGAAAAATACTTAGAGAAAGGAACAAGTTGCCGTGAGACCAGATGACGCTGAGCGCGAAGAAATTTTAGAAATAATGAAGATGCTCGAAGCATTAATAAAACGGGTGGAGTCATGAGAGAAAAAGATTTAGGCTAATGACAAGAAGATGGAAACAAACAACTCCAAGGTAAATCATATTCCGGGGGAACTTTCGATATTGAAGGGACCGGATTCCAAAAAATTTATCAAAAATCCCTTCCCCCCGAGCGCGACACCAAAGTCGATCCCGAAAAGGTTTTGAATGCCCGATATTCCCAAGTATAATAGGACTATAGATTCAAATAAGCATGTAACTTCCTATACATGCACAATCAAAAGGGAATGACTTGGAAGACGATGAATTCGAGTCGCTGCTGTTGAAAAAGTTTGGAAAAATTATGTTCAAGGGGAAAATGATATGGTATCACAATTTGCCTCTCAATTCCATTAACTTGTTTTCTATGCTTGCAGATGGCTTCATAAAGGCCCGTGTTTGGGTCATCAAGGTCGAAACCAGGAAGTCAAACATTTTCAAGTTCAAACAAAGAGATAATGAGATGCTCAGGGAGTTCGTATCAAGATTCCAGATAGAACAGATGGATTTGCCATCGGTCGGAGATGATTGGTCCGGTCAGGCATTCACTCAGGGGATCAACCCCCAAAGTTTTGTGGCCTCTCAATAGCTGAAATAAAATTTTCTGGAGTACCCAACAATGACCTGGGCAGATGTCCACAATAGATACCAATCGAAGATTAGGTTCAAAGACGATCAACTCGAGGCTCCTTCCGGATCTATTTACCCCATCCGAACCGATTATAGATCTAAGAGAGCTATTGATCAGGAGCCAAGGCCGGTTCAAGATCGGTATCATCCATACAACGGATCGGATAAATTGATCTGGGCATCACCTAACTAGGAACGAGAAGAGAAGTGATTGCAAGCATGGTAGCCGGGACCTGATGAGAAAGACCAGTTTTGACAGGTCGCTCGGGAGTATGGAAGCACCAATATTAGATGAATAAAATTTTAATATGGACGCTGCAAGCATCGTGTCAGACATAAGGCGCATCAAAGAGATCAAGTGGCCCCGACCATTACAATCCGACCCTGCCCAGAGAGATTCTAATTTAATGTTTTAGTATCAAGGCACTCACGATAATAGGACTGAAGATTTTTGATAGTTAAGTGAAGAAGTTGATAGATTATTCTACAATGGGCACCTCGGAGAATTGCTAAGTGAGTGAGCCAAAAACTAGTTAAAAAATTGGAACACCAACAAATATGTCGAACAAGAGGAGTCTCAAGATGTGATCAACATAATCATTGGGGGAGTATAAGTCCCCCAAGGGGCAATGATAAAATGCACCAATGTGTCTGTTACGAGGGAAAGCCACACCCAGGTTTATGTTCCAGATGGAGCTATTTTTTTCAGCGACAAAGATGTCGAGGGCATCGTTCAGCCTCACAATGATGCACTAGTAATATCTATACTTACAAATAAATCTCAAGTTAAAAGTGTGTTGATTGATCCAGGTAGCTCGGCCGACATCATCGAAGGGTCGTAGAGCAACTGGGGCTACAAGATCAAATTGTACCGGTGGTCAAAATATTAAATGGGTTCAATATGTCACATGAGACTATGAAAGGAGAAATAACTTTTCCAATAAAAGTTGTTGGAACAACCCAAGAAATGAAGTTCTACGTAATCAAAAGGGATATGAGATACAACTCTTTATGTGAAAGGCCCTAGGTCCACAACATGGGGGCGATGCCTTCGACCTTACACCAAGCACTGAAATTTCCCACACCACGGGGAGAAGGGGTGTGCATTCAAATCGGATCGATAAATCGAATCGATAAATCGAATCGATTATTTTTTATCGATTTGTCGATATCAGTTTATCGATTTATCGATTTCGATTTTGAAATTTTCCTTATCGAGTTATCAATTTTGATTTTGGATTTTGTCCCTTTCGGTTATCGGTTTATCGATAAACCGATAACATATACTAAAAAGACAAATTTACCCTTATTCTATAATACCTTTTCCTTTTTTTTAATGTTTGTGTATGTCTCCTCAAGCAATGAAGTTGGAGTCATGCCACGTCTTCTCAACTCTTTCATGAAAAATAATTCTTGAGGTTCTTCTCCATTACTACTCAGGTTTCCACTGTCTTTTTGACTCTACAACAAACCCCAAACTTTGTATCAACAAATGTATTAAAGATTGGATTTTTCCTCTGAAACCTCACACCCAGAAACCTCCTTCGGACCATGTTGGTAAAAGCACTAGGATTGGATTGAGAAAGTGAGAATGGAGACTTCACTAACTGGAAAGACGCCATTATCAGATGATCAAATTTCCTCCAAATGAAATTAAAATATTACAATTCCATTGCAGATACTTTAGCTATAGTTGAATCTAGAATTCAAGAAGCTTCACTTCATTAGTGAAATGGCGGCAGAGGATTACTATTTGTTACTCAACTAGTGAGGTGTACCTTAGAATTTTTTCGCATCCTTTCTTACCTAAGTCACTAACCTTATTATTTCATCTATCCATTCTTCACTGTTGTTTTTACCTTTCTCCCTCACTCACTCCCGTGAACTACAAACCCAACAGAGAAAGTGAACTCTGGCGAACTCCGGCGTACTCTGGCATACTCCAGCGACTTTAATAGTACATTTCTCCCTCTCTCTCTCCGTGCCTTTGACATAATTTTTATGTTATAAACGGTGTTTATCTTATTTCAGCTTCTTTTTATCCATATTAGTTAGGCGTGTTTATAGAAATATATATTATGTGGAATCCCGCAAATTTTGTTATTGGCGTAATTGATAACCGAATCGATAAGCCCCAAAAATCGATAAATCGAAATCGAAAAAATTGAAACCTTATTGAAACGATAATGATAAGCATATGTACAAATCGATAATCGATAAGTAATTATCGATAAGTATCAATATCGAATCGATAAATCAAATGCACACCCCTAGCGGGGAGTTAAAATGTTCATTAGAGAACAGCCAACCGCAAGGAAAATATTTTCAATCGATAAAGTGACCTCGGTGCCCGTGGTCTCAACACCGGAAAGCGAGGAACCAACCAAAAAGAAGATACTAAATAGCAATAAATGATATAGGCCTTAGCCGAACCAAAGAAACAGGAAGAACAAAGAGCGGACGGCGAGGATGATTATAGTGTCCTGCGATTGTTCATACCTCCCGATGACACCTACGTCACCAAATCAACAGTCGAGGAGTTGGATCAAGTTATATTAATCGAGCACCTACCTGATCGAAAGTTATACCTGCGCACGAGGTTAACCCCTGAGCTTAGGAAAAAGCTTTTTGGTTTTATTAAAGCTAATGCCAACTATTTTGCTTTGTCCCATCTAGACAAGGCATGGTTCCCACCAGAGGCAACCACTTATAAGCTATGTTTGGATATAAAGCTCCATCCGGTCAAGTAGAAGAGAAGGCCATAGTCCGAGATCAAATACGCATTCATCAAGTATGAGGTATCCAAACTTCTAAAAATTGGTTCCATCCGGAAAGTTAAATACTTGGATTGGTTAGCGAACGTAGTAGTAGTGCCTTAAAAGGAAATAAACAAAGGATGTCTGTGGATTATAAGGATATAAATAAAGCATGCCCAAAGGATTCTTTCCTTTTGCCTACCATCGATCGAATGATCGACGCGATGGTCGGGCACGAGATACTTAGTTTTGTCGATGCCTACTCCGGGTACAACCAACTTTAGATGGGCTTGTATGATTAAGAAAAAATTTATTTTATAATAAAGTTCGGCATCTACTGCTATAACGTAACACTGTTCGGATTAAAAAATGGAGGTACCACTTACCAACGCGTAGTAAACCAGATGTTCGAAGAGCAAATAGGAAAATCAATGGAAGTTTATGTTGATCATATATTCGTCAAGTCCTTGCAAGCACATGACCATTTGAAATATTTACAGGAAACCCACGACATATTAAAGAAGTAAAACATGAAGCTAAACCCATATAAGTATGCATTTGGAATCGGTTTGGTCAAATTTCTCGGGTTCATGGTATCTAATTGAGGGATAGAGATCAATCCCGACAAAATAAAGTCCATAGAAGACATCACCATGGTCGATAATGTGAAGGCGGTTCAAAGTTGAATGGGCGAATAGCCGCATTGGGCCTGTTTATCTCGAGATCCCCGAATAAGAGATATTAGCTCTTATCACTATTGAAAAAGAAGAATAATTTTTTTCGGAGCCCGAAATGCTAGTAAGCTTTGGAAGAACTCAAGTGGTACCTGTCGAGCCGCCGTTTGCTACACACTTCGACGACACACGAGAAGTTGTACCTTTACTTGGCATTTTCCTAGATGGAGGTAAGTGGTGTCCAAGTCCGGGAGGAGGAAGGTACATAATTTCCTATTGATGATGTTAGTAAAACCCTAGGCGATGCTGAAACAAGGTATCCTCACCTAGAAAAGTTAGCACTCGCCTTACTAAGCGCTTCTAGGAAACTAAGATCGTACTGTCAGTACAACCCAATATATGTCGTGACCTATTACCCACTAAGGAATATCATGCATAAGCCTGAGCTCTTAGGCTGGCTGAACAAATACGCCGTAGAGATCAGCAGGTATGATATTGATACCGAAAGTCAAAAATGATCTACTACTCACTTCGGGGGCTACTTTAGGGATATGGACCCTATTGACAGTGGTGCATCCAAGGCAAAAGGGTCCGGGCTCGGTATCATACTAAACCTCATTCGGGTAGCGTAATTAGACAGTCTATTACAACTGTAAAATTGACTAATAATAAAGTCGAGTATGAAGCTATGATTGCAGGTTTGGAACTGGCTAAAAGCCTCAGGGCTGAATGATCAAAGCCAAATGTGACTCCCTTCTAGCAATAAATTAAGTCAATAAAATGTTTGGAGTAAAGGAGGAACAGATGCATAGGTACTTGGACAAATTGCAGGTACCCCTACACTAATTCAAGTAATGGACTCTACAACACGTACCTCGAGATCAAAACAGTGAGGCCAATGCATTAGCCAACTTGGGGTCATCTATCAAATCCGATGAATCCAACTCGAGGGAAATAATACAGCTGATGAATTCGATGTAAAAGAAGGTCATGCTAAAGTAAACTCGATAAGTTTAACTTAGGATTAGAGAAAGAAATGCAAAGACTTCCTGAAAACAGAAAATTTCCATCGGATCCCAAGGAATCGAAAGTCCTGTGCACCAAAGCTTCCAAGTTTAGTTAAGTCGAAGGGAAAATGTTCAGAAGGTACTTTTTCGTCCCGTAAGATAGGTGCTTAGATCCGGGAGATCGAATACACCATGAGGGAAGTTCACGATGACACTTGCGGGAACCATTCGGGGGCAATATCCTTGGTTCAAAACTTGATAAGAGTCGGCTGCTATTGTAATGAAATGGAAAAGGTTGTCAAAGACTTCATACCAAAATGCAATGAATGCTAAAGACATGCCCCGATGATTTATCAACTGCGAGAGATGCTCCACTTGGTCATGTAGCTGTGGCCATTTTTAAGTGAGGGATGACATCTTCGGTCCTTTTCCATGGGCTCTCGGTAAGGCCCAATATATATTGCTCATCACCAATTACTTTTTCAAATGTGTCGAGTCTCAAACATTCGAGAAAGTGCAGGAGAAGGAAGTTATCGACTTTATATGGGATGACATAATATGTCAATTTGGGATACCAGCCAAGATCTTTTGCAATAATAGTAAATAATGCGTCGACAGCAAAGTAAGTTTTCCGAAAACCACAAGATTAAGAAGATATTATCAATGCCATACCATCCCAGCGTGGGAATGGGAAAGCAGATTCGACAAACAAAACTATACTCCAAAACCTAAAAGAGATTGACCCATTCAAAGGGAAAGTGGAAGGAAATCTTGCCCGAAGTATTCTAGGCATACCATATAACTTCAAAGTTGAGTACTGAGGCGACTTTGTTCTCTCTAGTCTATGGACTAGTCGAGGTAGGGGAAGCGAGCCTCAGGTTCCAGTATGCTATCGAAATGTCAAATGAAGAGGCTATGATGGTGAGCCTGGAATTATTAGATGAAAGGTGAGAAGTTGCCCTGATCCGGTTGGCCGCCTAGAAGCAGCAAGTAGGGAGGTACTACAACTCAAAAGCCAACCTTCGACATTTTCAAGTTGAGGACTTGGTATTGAGAAAAGTAACGCTACGCATAAGGAACCCAAACAACGACAAACTAGGTCCGAATTGGAAATAACCATACAGAGTTGCCGGAATAACCGGCAAAGGCTCATATAAACTCGAATCGAAAATGATGTAATAGCGCAGAACAAATGGAATGAGGCACACTTAACGCAGTACTACTGCCAAGTTAAGAACTCAACTCCTTTTTTTATTTAGTTATATTACGTACTAACTTATGCAGGTGCTCGACCAAGGCCAAATGTGACTATTAGGTCTAACATCACGTGTTGTACTCTTTTTTCTTTGAATCAATTTTGCCCTGAAGTGGGTTTTCAGCAAAGTTTTAATAAGGCAATAGTAAAACGTGCTACCTTAGTTTTGAAAATTAGGATTAAACTATAATTATTGATTGTTTGCACCTAACCAACAATATCCCAGCCCTTACAAGTTCGGCCTCAAATACTGGGGCCATTACCCCTAGGTTAAGGTCTATAAATAGGGGATATTATTATGTCAGAAGTTATGGCTTGCTGGTTAGGATTTATGGTAAGGGTCAAACGGTCAAACAAATTGTGCCCATATAGACCGCTTTAGCCATAACACAAGGATTATGTGCCTTTGATTATGTACTCTACATATAAAATAATGAATAAATCTTTGATTCCATTATAATTTATTAATACACATTTCTCTTCGTCGATGCTTCACAAAGAATCCTAGATCCTAAAGCCCACGTGCAACCCGACTCGAAAACTATCATCCAATAAACAATTGGACGACTTGGGCTATTGAATCCTAGATGCACCAAGACTATTAGGCAGTACTCGAATATGAAAGGATATGACCACTTAAAATGACTCGGAGACATCCAAAGTCCGTATTCAAAAAGTAAGGCCTTTAAAGGGATGGTATTTCTTCTACATTGGAGGAATCAACCGAGATTGCCTCTAATTTGCACTTCAGCGTGGTGTATTCCAAGCCCAGATGATCCTGTTCTGAGACAGCTGAACCTAATTATGCCTGGAGTTTGCCGTTTAACCGAAACCACATTACATCTTTGTCTCTTGCCACCCGGAGTTGGTCCTTGACTAATGCTATCTCCTCTTTTGTGGCCTCATTTTCTGAAGTCAGTAGATCAATTCTTCCATTCATTGCTTCGGTCGTGGTCTTGAACTTATTTATCTTGGCCCATAGCTAGTCAATCAATTCTATATTCACCTACGAAATAGCATCGTTACTCATCATAATAGCCTCAAAGATGTTTACCTTCTTTCCTAGTTTGGCATGCTCCCGTTTCACATATGAGGCCTACTTATATGCCTTTTCTAGCTCGGCTCGGAGAATTGGGTGGTCCTTGAGGCATTGTCTTGTTTTTCACTAAGGACTATGTACATGTCCTTCTTCCGGACATTCTCTTTAAGCTCGTATTTGAGTTGGCTTTTTTCATTAGGAAAAAAGGAAGCTTTGATGGTGGAGCACCGGAGCCTGAAAAATAACAAAGGTGTCAAAACATGCTAAAATTAAGCAAAACGAAAAGAATACAAGGAGTAGAAGCAATACCAGGTTCAGTGCATGTTGCGCCTCGTTGAAGAGGCTCAATGATCCTACTTCATTCATCTTTGCCTGGTCCTCTTCGATCATTAGGCAACGAATATAGCTAGCCATACCCATTGGGGCGAACAAGACTCGGCCATCCGCTGTGATAGCAAGAACGACCATTAATTTACAATCGGGATCCATACTCGTAGCGGGGAACAACCTCACTAGCTTCGGACTCGAACTCAGCTTGTGTGCCCTGGACGACATGTCCCTTTTTGGGACCTCCAGTTGACTAAGCCCGGGAATAGTCCTCGCACACATGTCCATGTCGTCGAAGAACATGTTGAAGTCGTCATTATCTATGCTCGGTGCCCTCTCATTTGATTTTTATTTGTCGGCTTGAGCCTCTTCAAGCATGGAACCTGTGTGGGATGGAGTTTCAATAATGTCAATGATAAAGGATAACTCTTTTTGGGAAGGAACGACTTCTCGAGAGGTCGTGCCTCCGATTCTCCTTCTAGTTCCCGAGGTAGAGGGGAGTCAACCTCTCGGCCATATTCCTTGATCGTCGCCTGCTCTCTTATGTTATTGGTTGACCCATGTGTAATGAACTCAAGATTGTCATCCTCAAGGTAATCCTTAAGCTAGAAGAGGGAATCGGGGTCTAGTACCCTGGCTTTGATGTTCTTTTTGTTGCTTCTAGACTCGGACAACAATTTTCTTCTTTACCTCGGCGTCAAGGAAGCCAGAGGTTTTCCTTTTTTTCTTTCTATCCTCCTTTGTGGCAGCTTCAACTGTCCCGAAGTGGAATGTTCAGCGAGCGAGGACGGGGCCTCATCCTCATCTAATGGCCGAAGCTGGGTGGTTTTGGTCAAACTCATGAAAGGTAAAGAGACTTAGAAAATATAAATGTTATGTGAATGTAATTATTTAGGCAAGAGACTCACCATGGGAACATGCCTCCCACTTACCCCTTGAGAGCTTGCGCCATTTGTGCTCGAAGTAAGACATTTATTTTCAAATCCCCTCGATCCACTCCTTGAAGCCGGAGATTGCATTGGGAACTTGGGCGACCGCTACACAATGACAGACACATGTAATTAGAAAAGGAACAAAAGGAAATAGCAAGAACTCAAGAAGGAGAAAACTTACAGGATGAGTTCTACTTTTCAAGGAATGGTAGAAATTCAGGGGGAATGAAGTCTTCGATTTTCACCCGAACAAACCTCCCTTGCCAACCTCAATCTTGATCTTTATTGATGCTAAAAAATGGAGCTTTACTTTCTCGACGAACAAGCTTAATTAGTCCCCCTCGAAAAATTTGAAGACTGTAGAGACGAAGTAGGTGGTTGAGGGTGAACCGAGGTGATTCAGTATTTTTATGAAGTGGCATAGGAGGATTTCTATCCTCTAATAAAGGATAGGTGAATCTTCCCAAGAAAGACCTCGTACCTTTTACAGAAACCGATGTTTATAGGGTCCACCGGGGAAAGCACGAAGGGTAATTGCAAACACTTAAATACCCTTCCACGTGTGTGGCGATGACCTCATTTGACCTTGGAACGACGACCTCATTGCCCTCCTAGTTATAGTCCACTCGAACTGTGGGGAATATATCTTCGGTGATGGAGGATATATACCTGCATACCCCTCGCCTCGGTCTTGCATACTGGAATCCTTCTCGACTTTGACGTCATTTTCGATGGACCACCTCCTAAGAACAGAACACTTCAAAGGAGGATCTGAGATCACCTCAGGAACGGACACCTCGACATGCGTGGCTGAGTGGAAAGTTGAAGGTGTGATTTGTTAAGATACTGATTTTTAAGTTTTAGCCATCGAATTTTTTAAAATATAAAGGTTTGGAACTGTGGATGAAGATTTAAAAATGAGGATAAAGGTACGAAGATCTAGTTTGGAGGTTTGATGATTTGAAAATGCAAGTATGAAGATCTAGAAAGCAATGTATGAAGATTTGTAGAGTTTAGAGTTAAGTTGAGAATTCAAAGGTAAATCAGACAGCTCTGAAATCAAAAAGTAAAAAAGTGAAAAGGGGTCGGAATTTTTATAGAGAAAAAGAGTAATCAGTGCGTGACATTTCGAATTTGAGGACAGTCGACCAGTGGTTAACACGTGTTCGAAGTCTAAACGATGCGATTGATGGTATGTTTCGCTGACCCGTTAACCGGTTGAAACATACGAAAAAAGGAACCGGGGTTAATTCATCTCTTTTCGTCGCTTCGATAACCTACTCTCCAGAAAATGAGGGGACTATCTGTGTACGGGTAAAATCGGGGGCAAGGTTTCACCTGATTCATTGGTGAGAGAACAAAGGGGAAGCATGGATCGACGTGATTATAGTCGAGGTCGAGAACCCCTAGTATCGAGACCCGGGAACACGATAAGGTGACGTATCCCAAACAAACTATGGCTTATGTACCTCGGGAGACACAGTGAACGGTTATGCATAACATAATATGGGGCCGTAATATTCGTCCTTAACCGGATTTTATGGCACAAATCCTATTTGGTGTTCATTATGGAACAATAATTACCGGAAAAGCAAGATTTTTACTTGTTTTATATTTGTACTATGATTGGAATTCTCCTACTATATAAAGAATTTTTTTTCTTTAGTCCGGTACATTGTAACACACATTTCAAATCAATAAATCTACTTTTGTCCTCTAGCTATTGTTCAAGGCATTATGCACTTGTTCTTTTCGGCACGCGCAATCAAACTAGTACCGAGGGTCCGATCGAAGATGAGTTCTACTGTTTAATCTAAGATCAGGTTTAGTCATTACATTGCGATTGATATTGTAATTTATTTTGTCTTTAATTCATCTATGTGTCATTCTTAACTATTCGTGTTGAATTAAACCATCTATCTTGGCGTACAAATTTAGTTGTTACTATTTTTGGGGTAAACAAGATGCTTTATTGATTTGGTGAAAAATCGGAATGCAAGTAAATTTTTGTGCTAATTGTATTATAGGCAAAGATTAAGTTTAGAAATGTAATGTTACTATTACAACGCTATAGAGGGAAAGACTTCAATAGATGTCTATTTCAAAAGTTTAATAATAGGAGTATGTGTTATCTATACAGTTGAAATTTAATTTAATGACTACTAGTAAAGTAGTTGGATAGTGGGATTCTTGCCGACTCCTCTTGTCTAAAAGATCCAACGTTTCCCCCTCTTCACATCACTTCACACTAATCCGTCTCAAATTATGGGAATTCTTTCCTTTTACTCTGTACCTATAAGAATGTAATTTTTTTAATTTTGAAATAATTTAACTTTAAATTTTTTATTTTACAATTAATGTTTAAAACTTATTTTAGATCACAAATTTTTCTTTAAATTTCGTATCAAATTGAATAGTATGTCACATAAATTAGAACGAGGGGTATTTATTAAGTAGTCTTGAAGGCAATTATTGCCAGCGAAAACGGTTTTTATTGACTTTTTCTCAATCAGAAAAAGTACCTTACCATATTCCTTATAAACGGCTTTTCATATTCTTGTTCTTGTGTTAGAGAGCATTCATTTCCTTCTTATTATAGAAGGTGTTACAAATAATACCTAGAGTGATTATACACAACTATGGACTTCATATGTACAGCTTTGGCCTTTCTTCTCTCAGTTTTCATCTTATTATTCACACGAAAAACCAAATATAATCTTCCTCCAGGACCACCGGGTTGGCCGGTAGTCGGTAACCTTTTCCAAATAGCTAGTTCTGGTAAGCAATTTTTCGAATATGTAAGAGAGCTCAAACCTAAATATGGCTCCATTTTCACACTCAAAATGGGTGCTCGTACTATGATTGTTGTTAGCAGTGCTGACTTGGCTTATGAAGCTTTAATTGAAAAGGGTCAAATTTTCGCTACCCGCCCGAGTGAGACCCCGACCCGAACCATTTTCAGTTGCAATAAATTCAGTGTCAATGCAGCAATTTACGGGCCACTTTGGCGATCCCTTAGAAAAAATATGGTCCAAAATATGCTTAGTTCGAGTAGAGTGAAAGAGTTTCGTGATTGTAGAGAAATAGCAATGGATAGGATGATTCAAAGGATACATGAAGATGCTAAGGCCAATAACCACGTCGTTTGGGTGCTGAAGAACGCGCGTTTCGCAGTGTTTTATATACTTTTGGCTATGTGTTTTGGTGTTGAAATGGATGAGAAAACGATTGAAACCGTTGATCAAATGATGAAGGATGTGCTGATGGAGCTTCATCCAAGAATAGATGATTTTCTTCCTATATTGAGCTTGTTTGTTGGTTATAAACAACGTAAGAGAGTTCACGAAGTTCGCAAGAGACAAATAGAAACACTTGTTCCTTTGATCGAGAAACGTCGAGGAGCTATACAAAATCCTGGGTCAGACGATACAGCTGCCTCGTTTTCATATCTAGACACTTTATTTGACGTTAAGGTCGAAGGTAATGCTGAATTACATGGTCACTTTAACTAAAAGTTTGAATTGTTCGAGAGAATATACGTATGTTTACTTAATTATATTTTCGACAGGTAAAAAATCAGGACCAACGAATTCGGAGCTTGTAACACTATGTTCCGAGTTCTTGAACGGTGGGACCGACACAACCGCTACTGCAATAGAGTGGGCCATAGGGAGGATGATCGAAAATCCAAGCATACAGAAGAGAATATACGAAGAGATTAAAAATACAGTAGGTGACAAAAAGGTTGATGAAAAGGATATGGATAAGATGTCTTATTTAAACGCTGTCGTAAAGGAGCTTTTACGTAAACATCCTCCTACGTACGTTACATTTACCCATGCAGTAACGGAGCCAACAACATTGGGTGGGTATGACATACCCACAAATGCTAATGTAGAGTTTTTCATACCCGGGATCTCGCATGACCCGAAAGTTTGGTCCGACCCCGAAAAGTTTGACCCAGATAGGTTTCTATCCGGACGGGAGGACGCTGATATAACGGGTGTGACCGGAGTGAAGATGATGCCATTCGGTGTAGGGCGGAGAATTTGTCCGGGTTTGGGTCTGGGAATGGTGCATATTAATTTAATGTTGGCCCGAATGGTTCAAGAGTTTGAATGGTCCGCTTACCCGGAAAATAGCAAAGTGGATTTTACTGAGAAACTGCAATTTACTGTGGTGATGAAAAATCCTTTAAGAGCTAAGGTCAAGCCAAGAATGTAAGCGGTCTAATTCATTAACATTATAAGTCTAAAAATAAGCTTAAAATATTTTTGCATGTATTGTTTTTTTTTTTTTTGGGAAAATTTCTGTTTGATTGTTAGTGGCAAGAAAGGTGATGACATTCTCAGTACTCATCATTCATCTTTATAGCCTAATCTCGTGAAAGTAATTTCTATTTATCAGCTTATTACACTTGTTTATTAATTTTCTTTTCATTTGATTATTTGTTTACCTAAAAAATATGAGTAACAATTAAATTTTATTTGTGGTTTAAGGATATGTAATTTAGTTCAATACTAATTAATAATCAAGAAATATGAAGTAGAAGTGAAAGAGAAAAGTGAATCAAACCAATGCTACTTGACAGTAATGGCTTCGAGATGGTGCCCTCAAGACGGGCTAAGAGCATTAAAGTAAGAGCAGCAAAGATTAAAGGACAATGCTGATGAACAGTAGGCAAAAAGTAGAGAGTATATTTGTTTTCTCACTGATTATGTGATCTTACAAATGATTGCGGTCCCCTTTATATAATAGGGGAACCCTAAATAAGGTATATTTATATTTACAGTAAGGAATATTCTCGATACAACTATCTAACCGCCTAGTACTGAGTCGTGCAATCCTATTCTGGGGTTTGCGCCATGATCTTGGAGACGTGGGGGAAATCTAGCTCATTCTGTGACAAATCCGCAACGGTACTATTTCGGGGAAAAGTATACTCGGCTTGGATGTTCCTCTTACTCCTATCTCCAAGCATCGCATTCTGTCCTCGAGTTCGAGTTTGGTCCATCGGGATCGGACTCGACCTCGCCCTCTATCCTATAAATCGGGTAGCCCCATTTCTATCGTATAAAAATAGTCCCCGTGTTTCTTAGAGTGTAACGATAAGAAACAAATTGAGCCCTTGACTTTTACCCTGATTTGCCACGACATCATCATCATGACACAAGCGACTAAGGAAACAAAAAGCTTGGAAGCTGGCTTTTCCCGAGGAAAAAGTTGAGAACCTTTAGCGAGTCTGGCGGCGGGAAAGATTCCGAGGGCGAGACACTTCTTACATTAAGGACCGTGTTGCTTAGGTTTCATGCTTTTAGTAATTTTTTTGCTTTTGAGGTTAATCAGCCCTTGCGAGGAACTCTCGATCGTGACCTATAACTTCCTATAAAAATGTTTATACAAAGCCCCATTTTCCTTATATGGCTTCCGAGTCTGTTACCCTTTTGAGCGGGTTTAAATGCCTTAGCATAAAACCGTCTTTGAATGTCCAAAGTTTTAGATGGTAATGACCGATAATAAGTTTTTCCCTCGATTCTGATCAATGGTCCCCGAGTTTCCTTTCAAACTTGAACTTAAGTAGCTCTTAGGTTCAACAGTTGATGAGGTAAGGTAGCCCTTGGGCTTGATAGTTAAGTGAGTATACGCTCGAATTTGAAATGAAAATAGCCCTTAAGCCTTATAGCGTGGTTATGATTTGCTCAAACTTGAAGTAAATTTAGCCAATAGGCTTTATAGATAGTCCCCAATTGAGGGTTTGCTCGAACTCGGGCTAAGATAGCCCTTGGGATTTTATGATTGAGTGATGACTTGCACGAACTCGAAATAGAGTTAGACCTTAGGCTTCATAGATAGTTCCCGAATGAGAGTTTTCTCAAATTCGCGTAGCCCTTGGGCTTAGTAGTCGAGTTAGTACTTGCTCGAATTCGAGATAGCCCTTAGTCTTTATAGTCGAGTGAGGATTTCCTCGAACTCAAAGTAAAGTTAGCCCTTAGGCGATTTTACATTGGCCCTTAGGCTCTTTTAAATCGGATCATAGGCTCTTTTATATTGGCCGTTAGGCTCTTATAGGCCCTTAGGCTCTTTAAGTTGGGATGATTCGACCTCTAGAGTGGTTATAATTTTTTCTTCTTTTCGGCTAAAATACTTAGTGAAAATTTTTGTATGCCTTAGCATGTGTTATTTGTACCCGTTGGATTTTTCGAGGGTTCGGCATATCAGCGCCTTATTAGTAACTTGTTTGTGTAATTATAATCGTATACCTCTTGTTCTTTTTTTGAAGGCTGATATTATCAAAGCCTTTAAATTATTCGAGGGCTAATTTTATCGAAGCCCTTTTTTCTTTTGCTGAGGGTAGCCGAGTTTATCCGGTTTTAAGAAGTATTTGAAGGCCTTTAATTTATGACGGAAGTCAGACATCTCCGAGCAGTATTATTTTGGCCGTATCCTTTTACATGATCGTAGTCTTTAATATGGCCGTAAATATTCGCGTATTTTACTTGTTTCTTGATAGCCTCTCGAACTTATTGGAAAGGCTAGTCCCCGAGTATTTTGGTCTTGTCTTATATACCGGGTGGTGCCTCTTTGAGGTCTTATGACTTCGAACTTGGATAGCTCGAGTAGGTAGTCCCTGGGTGTTTGAGGTATGCTCACACATTGGATAAGATAGCCCGTGGACTTTTATGATTGAGTGAGCATTTGCTCGAACTCGAAGTAAAGTTAGCGCTTAGGCTTCATAGATAGTCCCCGAATGAGAGTTTGCTTGAACTTAATTTAAGAAATACCTTGGGCTCTTCGATCCGCGCTCACTTTGTTGTAATCTTTTTAGTTCAGAACATGCCATTTGGGCTTATCTTCCATTTCACTTCGAGCTTGACCGATGATTCAGACCCTGAGTGGGGTAGCCGCGGCCCATAAAATCGAGGATCACCTTCAAGGTCTTATGGTCTCGAAATGATGGCAGTTTGAACTTCTGTTGTGATATTCCCTTAAGCTTATTACATCATAAATCCAGAGTATGAAATAGAAATTTTTTCTAGAAGCATGAGATATCGGCAAGGAAAAATACTTCTCTTAATGGACGATTATACATGCACACATGTTTGACATTGGGTCTCGAGTAACCTATATTGGCACGACCCATCTTACCATTTGACCCTTATAACATTTTCCTATCGAGGCCCCATCGTCATGGAGTAATTTTCTTGCAACAAATTGGACATTTGAGGGTAATGCTCCCAGATCTCGAGGCTTATCTCAGGGAACCTCAGATACTTTTGAACTCATTAATGCAGCATGAGCAATGACTGTCTCATTAAAACCTTGTCTGAAAACCTGTTTTGGACAAAAATCGGTCCAAGAAAAAAAGAGTGTGGCGCATGCTTTAAGCTTCAAATCTTCGTGCCGATCCTTGTGGATAGCCTGCAGGTGTTAGTCGAAAAAAATAGAGAGAATCAGAATGGGATCGTACCTTTATTCGGTTTTTGGATATTTAATGTGATAAGGCCCTCGTAAATTTTTTTAAATATCAAGAAAGAATTAACTTCTTTTTTTCAAAGTTTTCCTTGGAGTAATGAGCCTAGATTAGTTTGTTATATTTCTAATGAGCAACTTAAGGTTAATATGCTCAATTTTATTATTAATTATTACCAAAAGGTAAATTACTAACATGTGTGAAAAGAGCCAATAAATTACTTAAAGTAGACCGAAGTGAGTAAATATTTTCTTTAATATAGAACACTAGACAATTATGCAAAAATACATCATTTATTCCATTTTGCAAATCGTCCTTAATCAATTTCAATATTGAAAAAGAAGATGAAAGGAAAAAAATGAAGATCCGTTGTTTTAATATTATGTTAATAAGAGGGCACTTGTGATGCGGCTCAAAAAATGTTGAAACAAAAATTGAAGTTATCAGCTTTTGAACTTGCGACTACCCTTGATAAAGGTCATGCTTGACCGAATGAGCTAGACTGCAATGCTTGTCAAGAGGTATCACTTTATTACATATAACATCTACAATGCTTTTGGATTAAAATTATATATGCATATTTAACGAAATTTTATGACGAAGCGGAGCTACGTGACACCGCTTGGGCCAAGGTAGATGTATCTCTGCTCTACGGCCTCCATTGTACAGTCGATATCGATCTCTATTAAACTTTGGCTCTCGATCAATGTCCCCTTTGATGCTACTCATAGGCGTGCTGGGATAAACAGACCCCGAATGAGTCCGAGTTGATCATATTCGATTCTAATCTTTGACTGGTACCTATTATGTACGTAGGCCTAAGTGACAGTCGGGTACTCGAGCAAAGTTTGGTTCAATTGATGTGAAGCTAGAGAACTACAAGTGTTGAGTCCTTGAGCGAAAGCTTGAACGGCCTAGTCATCGGTGACCGGAAGCAAATCCTTTCTCTTTGCTTGAAACCAAGATACGAATTCCCTGAGCGTCTCATTTTCTTTTTGCCTTACCCCGAAAAAGTCCGACTCCTTGTTGCAACTTTGATGGCTCCGGCGTGTGCATTTACAAAAGAATCTGCAAGCATAACAAACAAATTAATAGAATTTGGGGGTAAGTTAGGATACCATATCAAGGCACCCTTGGACATAGTCTCCATGAACTTCTTCAACAGTACGGATTCAATTTTTCCATCTTCCAAGTCGTTTCTTTTGATGGCGCATGTATGCAGGGTGAAGTATTCATTTGGATTGGTCATCCCGTTTTACTTGAAAATCTTGGGCATATGAACTTCCTGGGAATTCGCTTCGGAGCCGCATTAGAGGGTAATCGTCTTTGCATGAACCATTTAGAGAGTAGTCCTTCTAAGATCGGAGTCGTAACCACTTTTTTGTCATTATCCTCGATCTTCTTCTCCCTGGACTCGATTCCCTTGGTGAGTTCCTTGAGCATCCATGTAATGGTGGGGTCAATCCCCAAGTCATTACTATTTGATCCCTTCGGCAATGGCTCAGTACTTCAACTGTTCCCTAGTTTGACCACATTTGAAATTTTATTTTGACTTTGAAGTTGAGCGATGGCAATACGTTGACTTGTAGCATCTCGAATATTACTCGGAGGCTGATTCCCTCGTCTCTCATTCCTTGCGTTCTCTGGCCACTAGAATAGGCTTCCTTGCGTATATTTCCTTCGGGGTCCGCACCTTGATCTGCTTTCAAAGCAATGTGCGAACTAGCATCAACTGATTCCACATTTGGTACTTCCCCGGGGTTTATTGGTGGTATACCGACCCCTACTTTTCTATTCTCCCCAAGACCTTTGTTGTCACAAATAGGTGTGTTTTTCAAGCTAGACATGTTTCAACTTGAGAATCAAAAATTCTTGACAAGAAAAAGTATAAAAGCAACGTGTGTAATAAGAATTAGTAAAGAAAAAATCATTATTATCTTTATCCCCACGGTGGACGCCAAACTATTTACCTCAAAAATATGAGTAACAATTAAATTTGATTTGTAATTTTAAGGATGTGGATTTAGCTCAATACCACTTAATAATCAAGAAATGTGAAGTAGAAGTGACAGAGACAAGTGAATCAAAGCAATGTTATAGGACTGTAACGACCTCGAGGTCGTGACCTCGAGACAGGCTAAGAGCATTAAAGTAAGAAAAGTAAAGCAAGAGCAGTAGATCTTAAAGGACAATGCTGATGAACAATAAGTAAAAAGTAAAGAGTATATTTGTCTTCTCAGTGATTATGTGATCTTACATATGATTGGCGTCCCCTTTATATAATATGGTAACCCTAACTAATTAAGGTATATTTCTATTTACAGTAAGGAATATTCTTTATACAGCTGTCTGACCATCTAGTACGAAATCGTACAATCCTATTCCAGAATTTGCGCCATGATCTTGGGGACGTGGCGGAAACTAGATCATTTTGTTACAAATCTGCAACGTACTATTTCAGGATCGAGCATACTCGGCTTCGATATTCCTCATACTCCTATCTCTAGGCATCGCATTCTGTCCTTGAGCTCTAGTCCTGTCCATCGGGCTCGAACTCGAACTTCTCTCGAGCCAATAAATCGGGTTGCCCTAATTTCAACCGTATATACTATTTATTCCTTTGTAACTTATATCAACCAGACCCTTCAAGTTTTTGAGTATAATCACCTCCGTTTAAACCAAAAACATTTTAGTTCTATAATTAAACCACAAGTTCTAGTATGGTTTATTGGGCATAATGGATCTAAAATTTGAAATTTATGGGTTCTGAAGTTTAGTTTATTGGGCAGAAATGGATCCAGAATTTAAAATTTAAGGATCAGAAGTTTATTATATATACTTATGTACTGAGTAGAATTATCAACAATTATATAGGATCTGGACCAAAGTTACTGGTTTTACCAAAACCATACTTTTTTTTGCTAATTCCGCCCATGTTACTATTGAAAAAACTAACAAACACTATTAAAGAGAGGGCCATATCCTAGCGAAATTGACCTAACAATTGGTCATTTTAAAGGATTACCGACAATAAATCGACTAAGCTTGGTGGGTTGAAAGAAAGTTGATCGGTATAAAATCGATCGACACAATCGACATACTGAATTTTAATTATAATGACGTTTGATCGAAAATTTTCTAAAAGATTGACCTTATCAGTCGATATTATAAAACTAAACAAAATATGCAATTATAAGATACACCATCTGTGAATTGAACCGAGGGTTATACCATTACAAGGGACTATAGTACTACTAGACAGCTAGCATTTGTTGATCTAAGATATTTGCTTTTTATTTATACTCTTCAACCGCATTTTGCGCGAAAATAATGGATTAAGTCGGTTAGTTTTCTTTTAAAATAAAATAAATAACCGGCCGTGTCAGTCGATATTTTTAATGAATTGACCGAAGATTTGAACAAGTCAATCGATTTTAATAATTTTAATTTATTTTAAAGGCAGAATACATAACCAGCCCCCTAAACTTGGCCATTTTTTTTCATTTGGACACCTAAACTTGTAGTAGTTTCTTTTGGGCACTTTAAGTGAAAATAAATTGTGTCAATTAGACACACATAGCTGATATGACAGTGTGTGTAATACACCCACTTGTGTTGAGCGCGTCAGAAGAATAAGATTATTTTTCTTCAATATTTTCAATCTCCTTCTTCTTCCTTTGTGCAGACTTAAACTAATGAGATTTTTGCTAATTTCATATGAGACTCAGATATTACTATGATCAGGCATTGGGTTTCTCAAAACCGCCATGACTGCGATCTCCTCCAGATGGCCCTACCAAGATACGAGTTTAGGCCATCTCAATGCAAATCAATAATGCCATTTGCAAGAGTTATATCATCGCTGCCTCAAAATGTTCACTTTTACCTTTTTCTTTAGTATGATCCTCGTTGTTTTGGTGTTAACGCAGCCACATAGCAGCGAGAACAAAAGAACATTAGCAGCAACAACAACAGCGGATCAACAACAACATCATCTCTCGAAGCTAGATTTACAGAAAGAACTAAGCACCGTTAATTGCTTCCAGCAAAAAATCATGGGCTTACTAGCAAAAACTGCACGAATGCATAAATAAATAAATAAATCATATTTCTCACTGATGTCTCATTCTATGAATTAAGCTGACTTGATCTCTATTTGGCCATTGAGTGCTCAGATTTACCGTTTTGATCAAAGCAAGAGAGAAGGCGATGTTGCCATGGCTGCAGACACCAGTTTGATATACAACAGACATACTGGGTCGCCTTGCCAAGATACGGGTCAGGTATCTTCTCAATGCCATGACTGAACATAGCCCAGAAAGGAAAGCAATCTTCATAGCCCCTTTACAATATCAGTATAGCGGCAACACAAAAAGACAAATCGATTTGCTTGCTGAAAGCTGAAATGGATGTAGCTTGAAAAGATAATGGTGATAATCAATGGTCCTTCATTTTTTGGCTTTTTTCTTTGCCACGCTGGAAGTAAGTGAAATACAAACGCTTTGGTTTGTTTGGAGCTGTAAAATATGTGTCTAATTGGTACAATTTATTTTCACTTAAAGTGCCCAATAGGAACTACTACTTAGTTTAAGTGTCCAAATGAAAAAAATGGTCAAGTTTAGGGGTTAGTTATGTATTCTGCCTATTTTAAATAAAAAAGACGACTGAGTCGGTCATTTTTCTGATCGGTGGGTATTTTTGACCGACTTGATCGGTAGGCTTCGCTCAGAAAAGAGCGTATTTTAGTAAAGAAAAGTATCGGCCGGGGTCATGTGAGTCTTAATTTTTATAAAGGAGCACGAGTTTTAGTAAGTTATATTGGTGTTTGCCTGTTACAACCATTGTAAACTACAATTATATCCAAAGAAATTTTGACTTATGAATGTGGAGGGTCCGTAGTCATTTTAATGTTCTAGTTTGCAGTTAGACATTTAACATAAATAGTATCATGTGCCTATAGATAAGCATTTGTTCATTGGTCCAATCATGCATTGTCAAGTATTTTTCAGCCTTGTGAAATAATGTGAAACACATTTTTGAAAGAAATAATTATAAGAAAATATATATGACTTCAAATTATAATAAAAAAATATTTATATTTTTAAGTTTTACTCCACCTAGTCTATATTGTACAATTTTGAAAGAATTTGTAAATTTAAAATATGTGTTTTTACAACCACTGCTTCTAAAACCTATAGAGTTAATTCTTTGTTCTCACCACTGTTATGTCCACTCTCTCTTTTTTCTCACATATTTTATATATGTGCTTCAAAGGGCCGTGTATTTTTTGCTTCTCCTCTAGTGTCACCTACTTGCAATGAAAGAAACTTGAAGAGTAGAAGTCCACCATTGAAGTCCATTCAAAGCTTTGTTTTTAATTTTTTTTTTTTAATTTGTTAGTTGTTTGGATTGAGTATTATTTCAATTGATTGAAAATATCAAAAAGAGTTCAAAATTTAAATTTGAAGTGATTTAGAGTAGATTTGAGCAAGATTTGAGTTAAATTTCAGAAAAGACGCAAGGAAGGAGACGAAGCCAGTTTTTGTATAATTATGTATAATCTTGTATATGAGTGTAGAAACATACCTTATAGATTATTATATATTTTTATACACCTTTATACAAGTGTCACGAACTTTTTCCACGATTTTTCAGTTGCAATTCTTGTTCAAAATCAGTCCAAATCTCCATTAAATGACTTCAAATTTTATATACAACCTCCTTATACTATTTCTAACAAGTTTAAATAACATCCACTCCAAATTTATCACAAAATCATATTCGAAATTTAAACCCGCATATTTAAACTTGTTAAAAATCTAATTTTCACCACCCAACTGAATTTGGTTTGTTGAATTAATATTTGAGTCACGATTATTGATTCGAAAAGTAATTTAAAAACTTGAGAAATCTTTTTTAAAAATTAAATAGTAATTTTGAGAACTTATTGGAGTTGTATGTTGAATCTTAACCTATTATTTATGGATTAATTGATTATAAATGGATCCGTAACTTCGGGAAAAGGATTGGCTCTGAGGGCTGGGCACGGGGGTCCCAGTCCTGAACCCGTCGGCTGTCGGCGGACTGCTCGAGCTGCTTTCGCGGCGAGAGCGGGTCGCCGCGTGCCGGCGGGGGGACGGACTGGGAATGGTTCCTTCGGGGGCCTTCCCCGGGCGTCGAACAGCCAACTCAGAACTGGTACGGACAAGGGGAATCCGACTGTTTAATTAAAACAAAGCATTGCGATGGTCCCTGCGAGAGGTTGTGAGTTCGAGTCTCCCCAAGAGCAAGGTGGGTAGTTCTTGGAGGGAAGGATGCCGGGGGTCTATTTGGAAACAGCCTCTCTACCTTAGGGTAGGGGTAAGGTCTGCGTACACACTACCCTCCCCAGACCCCACTAAGTGGGATTATACTGGGTTGTTGTTGTTGTTGTTGTTGTTGATTATAAATTAAAATATGAGCTATAAAATTGAAAAATATAGAATCAATTATTCTAATGTGAAATTTTCCTTTTATGAAACCAATAAAGATAGTATGTCCCAGAACAATCAAACATTACCAAGTTGTTTGCATGTTTTAGTTGAACTGTGAGCTAGCTGAAAGAGATTGAAGATAGTTTTACAGTGACTTTTGATTAGATAATTAACAACTGTTGAACTTTACGCTACAAACTTTAATTTTGCATCCTAAGACTTGGCTTCTTTCGACAAATCTAGTCATTACTACAAAAACACTGCAATCCCGTCCTTTATTTCCAATTGAAATCGGTCGAACATTTATAATTTTTTACCGAAATCCGACCGATTTTAATTGATCAGAAAGATGATAAACACAAACGTGTACCGATCGAAATCACTCGAAAATTTCAAAGTGTTGACTCACTATCAAACTTTAATTTCGACCGAAATCGATTGGTAACTATTTTTTTTTAAATTTTCAAATACCGACCGAAATCGGTTGGAATTTTAAAAAAATATTAATTTTATTTAAATAAATAATTATTTGTAAATTATAATAAATTATTAATTTATTTTAAAAATAACTATAAATTCAAAAGGTTAGGGGATTTCATTTGAAATTTTCGACCGAATACGGTCATTAATTTTGAATTTCAGGAATTGAATCGATCTAGACTATTCCCTATCCGAATAGATATGTCCCTATGAGCGTCTAGGTGTTGAGCCACCCGTGATTTTAATTCCCTAATACAATTAGGTGTTGAGTTAAACACCAATATTGGCAATCACTAGTTATTGCCCAGATCACTAATATCTAATGCTTTCTTCCTTATATGTCCATTGTGTGCTCTACCCCGATATGGAATTTGTCTAAACTCAACTGAACTCTAAGATGCCAACCAAGTATTGCCCAAGGTTATGTGTGCCATGCAAAGTGCATGCCTCTAGTATTATACATAATAGGGAACCCAACTTACGAGTAATGTTATTCGCTTTGGACTTAGAAAATCACGACTTTAAAACACGTAAATAGGGTTTAAGTATTGCCACACAGAATAAATAGAGTTACAAAATTCAGATCCAACTAGAATACATAATTAACCAGTATGACTATTTGAAAAGGAAAAATAAGAGAGTCCAATATGATTTATTGCAAGGAGTTGGGACTCTTTTTGTACAACAATTGTTAATAAACTATGTGAGTGAAAAGTAGCTAAGTCACCGATCTTAAAACAAATATTAATGATACATCATTTTCAATTGGACGTCCAGAAAGTGGTTAGCTGTCACGAAACTTGGCGTCCAAAATTACTAGCATCCACCAAAATTATCGGTGCACTATAATTGTGGTTTTAATTTTTGCATCAATTAAGTGGCTGCTTTCCTAACATATAGGGTTTTAAATTATATATGCTATTAGTATAAAACATTTAGGAATTTTTACATAAATAGCCGCCGGATTATGTTTACATTTTCTAGTTAGTATATATAAACGAAAAAGGCTTAAAATGCCGCTTAACTTTCAGAAATGATTTATCCATGTCATCCGTTAAAAAATTCATATTTTCATGATACCGCCGTTAAAGAAATGACTCATACATGCCATTATTGACTAACGTCTCAATTTTTATTTGGCTCATCCATGCCACTGTCGTTAGTCAATAATAGGATGGATGAGCATTTTCTTTAATAGCAGTGGCATGAAATGAGTATTTTTTTTTTAATGGATGAATAGATAGACCATTTCTGAAAGTTGAGTGGCATTTTTAGGCTTTTTCCGATATAAAAATTATACACCGATTACACTCAACAATACCTATGAACTATACATATATTATATATTCATCTACTTTTTTTAGTTTAAAAGATTGGGCGAACAACAATTTAAGTTAATTCTTCAAAAAATTACATGATCACCAAAAATATCTAGAGTTGAAATTAACTCCTTAAAAATATGGGATTCTTAACCTTGAAAATAAGACATGTTAGATGTTACAACTAGCGGTGGTAAATGAGTGGGTCGGGTTGGATACAGGAATGGTCAAATGTGGGTAATAAAAAATAAAGAAGTTATCCAATCCTGATCCACATTTAATGCGGATAAAAGCGGGTTAACCGCCAGTAACCATATGACTACTTGAATATGATCACTTTTGGGAGAATTCCTAATTTTTCAAACTTGAGGAACCCTTATTTTAGGCTTTATAAATATAAAAATTAAACTCATTAGTTATCCATTTTCTAAATGGATAATATGGTTATTTTCCATATTTGATCCATTTTTAAAAAGTTCAGTATCCAAACATTATTTAGGCCTCATTTGTTTGCACTTAATGGAGGTCTGAATCTTAATCATTCAGATCTCAGACATTAAGTGCGTTTGTTTTTAAAGTCCGAATCTTAATTATTCAGATCTTAATCATTAAGTATGTTTGTTTTTTTTACTTAACAACCACTTAATGGGTCTGAATAGGTCTGTATGATTAAGATCTGTAACAGAGACTTAATTTCATTAAGATGCTATCACAAATTCATTATTAATTACCGCCACCGCCTACCATTATCAACTACCACTATGCCGCCACCACCACCATACTCAGCCAGCGCCGGCACCGCCACCGCCACCACCACCGCCACCGCCACCACCACCACGCCACCATCATCCTCAATCATAGCTTCCACCATTATCGACCATCACCATCCACCATCCCACCACTCCGACCACCATCATTGTCACTCACATTCAACATTTATCCACCTCAACTACCACAACCAACCACCTCATCACCATTAACAACCGCAGTCAGCACCGCCTATCATTATAACCTACCACCACATTCCTCAATCACAAACCACCACTCGCCGTTCTTAACTATCACTACCTACCACCACCATCATCAATCATAATTGCCACCACTACCAATCACTACTAGCTAGCTACTAGCATGAACCACCATTATCAACCAAAACTACCACCAACCACCGCCTTAGTAGATAATATAAGTAATTAACTATTTTCTTTTAATCATTTCGCTACCACTGATTACAACAAACAAAAATGACCTGTGTATAAAATTTTCTATGACTGATCTTAGATAAAACTCAAAATAGAATATTGTCCTCTTCCTTAAAAGTTCTTTTTCAATTGGATTCTATGCAGCTTTTATCTCATTGCAAAAAAATACAACTTTCACGAAACGCCATTTTTGTCCTATCAATACGAACTAGTATATGTATCCGTACGATGTGCGGCTTTTATATAAATATATATATATATATATATAGATATAGACTAAATTTGGTGATTACTTTCAAAATAATTAAATCAAAATATATATGAATTTCATAAGACTTTATCTATGCTAGGGACTTTATAGGATTGTATCTATACCAAGGACCACCATTATTGCATCCACACAAATGTCAAAAATAAAATGTGTGAGATTCAAAATAAAATCAATATATGTAATCAAGAAAAGAATCTTACGTATTCCTTTGGAGGGGTTGAAATTTACTTCCTTTACAAAATAAGGACAATAATAGATTTTACATCAACTTATTCAATACCCTTCCCATCGTCCGTAGCATAATGAATTATCACTTTTGTTACTTATTTGTAGCTACTCTGAACTCTATAGCTAAGGTCTAGTGTGACGACCCAAAGGGTCATCATCCGTTTTAAATTAATTTTATACTTTCGAGGCTTTGAAAATCTCATTTAGAGTTGTCTTGATTTGCATGCACAATCCGGACGCGTAGACGGAAAACTTAAATATGAAATTTTGTAAAAATGCTATGTTACGATGTTAAAATGAATAAATTTGATCATGGTCAACATTTTGGGTAAATAAACCCAGGCCAATGATCTTACTATCTCGGAGGGTCCGTAGGAAAATATGGGACTCGGGCGTATGCCCGGAATTGAATTCAGAGGTTCCGAGCCCGAGAAATGAATTTTTAAGAGAAATTATTTTTCTGAAATGTTAAGGTAAATTGAAATAATATTTGATTGGAACCTGTTAGCATCAGGCCTGTATTTTGGTTCTGGCGCCTGGCATAGGTCTTATATGTGAAATAAGATATTTCCGTAAAATTTGGTTAAAATCAGATGCCGTTTGATGTGTTTCAGAATTGAAATTCTAAATTTGAAACTTGATAAAGTTTTTGGAAAAACTCTTGATTTTGAGGTTTGATTCAATGTTTTTGAGATTAGTTTGGCGATTTGATCGCACGGATAAGTCTGTATGATGTTGTTGAGTCAGTATATGTTTTTGGTTAGAAGCTCCGAGGGCTCGGGAGAATTTCAGAGGTGTTTTGGAGTGGTTTTAGACTTATGAAAGTTGCACGTTTCCAATTCTGATATGATCTTGTTCGCATCCGCGGAAGGAACCTCGCGAACGCGATGGGTAAATTTGCTGAAGGGAATTTCCTTATACACAAATGCGAGGCAACGGGGGGCTAGACCTTCGCGAACGCATTCCTGTCTATGCAAACGCGAAGGCCAAGTGCCTGGGCAGGGAGAATTTTAGAACACCTTACATGAACACGACCCTAAGGACGTGAACACGACCCTAAGGACGCGAACGCGAGGGCTTGAGGAGTTGCCACTTTGCGAATGCGAGCCCATGCACTTGAATGCGTAGGCTTAACAAGCCGAGCCACCGCGAACATGTAGGTTTAATTCGCCCAGTTATTTTTAAAACTCCAAAACATAACCCATTATAGGATTTTCATAAAACTTCTCAATCTCTTTCGTCTCCAAAGTTCTAGGGCGACTTTTGAAGCATTTTTCACCATTAACTTGTGCGTTAGTAATCTTTAACTCGTTTTCTTCATTTTTCATCCACATTTATTGAAATTCTAGACCTAAAATATGTAATTAAGGGTACAGATTAGGTATTTGGGTAGAGTTAGGGCTTTTTAATTAATTATGATTCAAACCTCATTTTGGGGTCAAATTTTGAAAATAATTATATATTTAGGCTCGTGGATGTATGGGTAATCGGATTGTGGTTCGAACCTCATGTTTTGACCAAGCGAACCTGGGGTCAATGTTTGAGTTTTTGAAAAAAATGATGTAAAAGCAATAATTAGTCATTGGGTTCGTGTGTTTAGCATTTATTGATGTATTGAAGTCACTACTGTATAGATACAATTGATTTAGAGTTGAATTCAAGAGGGAAAGCGGTAATTAAGGAGTGAATTGGACGTGGAAGTTTGAGGTAAGTATTCGGTCTAATTTTAGCTTGAAAGATTAAGAATTGAATCCTATTTGTTATGTGGTAATTGTCAAGTACGACATATAGGCATGGTGACAAGTATCTATATATTTTTCAGTTTTAATTTTATTACTTATCGATTTAAAGGCTCAAAATTTTACAAGTTTCAAGATTATGAGTTCGGAAGTTTATGTATTTGGAAGTTTACGAAATTAGAAATTATAAAGTTTACGGGTTCGAAATTCCACGGTTTTAAAAGTTTAGCGGTTCAAAAGTTTATGAAATTTGTGTGTCCAGAAATTTGTTGGTTTGAAAGTTTATGGCTTCATGTTTATTATGAATACTCTTGAAGTCATTTTCCTTAAATTGCGTATCAAACACCGGAAAATGAATAGGATTACTACTTGTTTTCTAAAAAAATATTTTCTTGGAAAATATTTTCCACGAAAAACATTTTCCGTCATACCAAACACAGCCTTAAGAAGCAAGAACTAAGAGGTTCAAGTGAAATAACACATAGAATATGTCGATACAATCTTGTCATTGTGCAGCAAGGAGCTGAACTAATCGTTCGACAAAACTATGTTTACCTTCAAGCTTGAAAATTGAAGCATAGCTAAGTTTATCGTGACTACAAAATGCTGCTAATCCTGGCTACTGTGAAGTATTTAAAGGAAGAAGATAAGGAGAAAATATAATAAAAGAAACTTTGCCTTGCTATATTTACCAAAGGCTACGAGGCAGGAGCAGTAAGTTATCTACCAAATCAAAATCTGGGTAATGGTGTAACAGAATGAACACGATACCTACGTTGTTAAGTCCTCCAATCTCTGTCAATTTAGGAATCTGCAGTTTTGACTTAACAGCTTATGCATTTGATGGGCTCTCAACTTGTTTGTTTTCTGAGTGTTTCGTGTTCTGAGTATCCTCGTTCAAAATAACATCGTTTTCTCTGACTAACATTCTACCACCCTCAGGTGGACAGTGAGCGTCTGTGGTGGAGTCCGTTCTCAGGCTGTCATGCAATATTGGAGAATGCCTCTGCCCAGATGATAGACAACCGTTGGAACTAAGATTAAGGGAGTCCATCGCATAGTGAGATCGGATAGCTGAACTAAACAAAGGTTGCATAAATCGCTTTTTTTCAGGAGTCTCACGTAGAGAAATTCGACAAACTGGGCATGTGGAGTGCTGCTGAAACCATATGTCAATACATGTTGCATGGAAAGAATGCCCACATAATGGCATAATACGTAATGTGTCTTGCTCTTGATAATCAGCAAGGCAGACTATACATCTATGAAAACAAAATGGAAAGGAAGTTGTAAGGTTAATTGATTATGTGAAAAGTTAAAACATATGCAACAGACCTAGAGCACTGACGAGACACGCTATGTATATTTGAAATTGCAGTGCTCACAAGCTACAAAATTTCCAAACTACAACACACAAGATACATAGACCATAAAAAATTATAATGCAAGCAAAGATCTCAACTTAAGAGAAACATATTAAGTGCTATCCCTTTAGGTGCCACTTCAACATTGGATGTATGCAATATGTTTAGCCACATTCATTCAGCATTCTAACAATGATAAATATTCAACTATAGTCACATACATGTCAAACATGTATTCTATCTATGTCAGTCATGGTATTTAACATGAACACTGTGACTATTTGACAGACGACTATGCTACAAAGATGACATTACGTGCACAAGTGATGACATATTTTCCAACAATTATCACCAGAAAAGAAGTCCATTTCTGCTGTACAATGAATGATTATGATTGTGCGACACTCAGGAGAAACAAGGATACGGTTTTAAAGAGATATCTTTTGGCACCCAATTTTTTGTGATGGAAAAATTGGGAATTTCTAATCTTGTATCACCTCGAACTAGCAGCCTCCTTCGAGGCCTACTGATAGGACATCTGTGTCTCCAAGCAAACCTCTTCTTTCCCTTTCTCAATAGAGACTGGCTAATATTTTGTTCCTTCTAGTTCAAAAGTCATCAATAAATGGTTTCCAATCAATTCTTTCCTACCAAGCAGTTAGCTTCTCTGACATAAAGCAAGTGCTCAAAATATATTGGATTTACATAAAAACGAGATTGAAGCATCTATATGATGCAATCATATCATGTATAAATCTATTACGAACCTAATATATGATACTTTTAACCCGACGCTAACCGACTTCTATATTCTTCAAAACCTGATGCCTCAAAGAGATATATCTTTTATGTTGACCAACAGAGACATATAAAAGCCAGGTCCAGATTGAGAAGATGAAATGCCCCAACAGTTCTCGGTTTCCCGGTTTAATAGTCATATTCAATACCTATGATACATGCTTTGGCAGATAACTAAAAGGTGAACAATATCTTTAGTACATTGAATGATAAATGGTGTACCATTACATATAGTGAAGCTTAGAAGAACTCTAAAATAATAATTAGTCCCATTACCCCCTAAAACAGAGGAAAAAGCTAACAGCAATAAGAGCAGGGGTGTTCATAAAAATAAACTGAAAACAAACCAAACGATGAACACCCCTACTTAAGAGTTTTGAGTAAAGCTTTAATAGTCAAAATGATTGCATTTTAACCAAGACATCAAAGCAGTGAACTTTTTCTCTATACTGTAACATTGGTTACCGCCTGCGATGATCCAAGATAAGTAGTGTTTTAGAAACATGGAGAGTGAAAAGAAATATTTCACCTTTAGTTCAGAGGGAACTGATTGATCATATTGAAGGTGAACCACTATATCAGTTGACAAGGAATTTCAATCTAAGTTGCTCCAACGCGGCAGTTTAAGTGCCGCACCCGTGTCGACACGACACTAGTATGGGTGTGGGTATGGGATCCGTATTGGTTTTGATCAAACAATTTTGGGTACTTTGACCACGACGGGCAGAAAAATTCTGAACAAGATACAATTTGATTCCCGAAATTAGAACCAAAACTAGGGTAAATTTGAAGAAAATAACATACCTTATTTAGAAAATTAAACTTTTACTTATCTACAGCTTGAGAATAAAACAGAAATCCACACTTTGCCAGCTATACGTGAGCAGTCCACAAAATTTCACATAATTTAAATTTTTTTTATTTTTTAATTTATTTTAATTACCGGTTCCCCGCACCTGTATCTATCTGTACAGGCTATAAGTTACAATTCATGCCAACTTTAAGGGGCTATATTGCCCTTTATATTACATAAGTTTGTCAATTTTGCACATATTATCTTCAATATCATGTATAACATAGACAAGTGAAATCACTCAATACTTAAAATTGAGTTACCCTACAAATAGAAGAAAAGAGCACATAGGCTCATTTGCTGTAACAATCATTTTTTATTTTATTAAACGGATATCCCCGAATCTTTGAATTTACATCTCGAAGGATCCGACCTCTAGATCCGCACCCGTGTCAGACACCCGCACCCGTGTCCGAGCAACTTAGATTTCAATACGACAATACCACATGAAAGAAAAAAGAAAATCAAAAGATGCAGAAAGTAAAATCTGAGATCTTTCTTTTTTTTTCTAATCTGTGAAAAGGAAAATCTGAGATCTTTCTTTTTTTTTCTAATCAGTGAAAAGGAAAATCTGAGATCTTTATATAGGTAAAATGCAATCATCTACTCCAGGGTTTCATTTAGAAAAAACATATGTGAACCGTGAAATCTACAGTATTTCTCCCTTTCCAGAAAGGAGGCAGCTGGGAAGCATCACATTGAAACATACAGGAAAAGGTAGAAACTGCGATTTCAAAGCTTATGCAAAAGGAAAACAAATGCAGCACAGATCTACAAAATTGAGCAGGTGAGGATGTATCCACTACCTTCAGCTCGGCCTATACATATATAGTTAAAAAAAAATTTACTCATATTATACAATACATACATATAGTAAGTTCATATAGTGTTGGGTTTAATGATACTCCGACTGATTGACTTAAAATCTTGGATTTTTCCTTGAAGAAATATCCGAACACCTTTGCTCATATTGAAGGTCTTGACAAGCAAAACAAGGCAATATCCAAACTTCAGGTATCCGTATGAATGTACCATAAACCAGGCACATCTAAAGGGTCAAGGATAAAATGACAAATGTAGCTAATCATAACTTTCAATATGCAGGAAATCTCCACGTGATCTTAGACTCTCCCTTTTTAAATCAATCTCTAGCATAATTCGGTCATATTCTAATGCCTTGTAGGCCTAGTGATAGTTGTTGGTTCGCATACAATGGAGGAAGACAGCACAAGCAAAGCAAAGCAAAGGGCAGAGCGAATGTGACTGAATTCAAAGGAATACCAGTTTTGAGCGTATAACAATTCTCAACCAATAATGCCTTCATCTCTTGTTCCTCTCTTTAACTGGTTTTCCTGATTGCCTCATTCCAAATAACTCAAATAACTCAAATTTGGAGCTAAATCTGATTTGATTTCTCCAGAATAAATTCACTTTGCAGAGCAGGTGGACAAACTAACACTCACCATGTACACTATTCTCAGTTGTTAAACAAAATAAGAACTTACTAAAAAACCCAAATCTAAAATTAGGGGCAAGCTATAAGCCTATAACTGTCTACATATATTTATACGGAACTACATATGTTGGATCTCCAACATGCCAATTTCCCAGTTTGAGCTACAAGTAGCAGCTCATGTTTAACTTGACTTTCTTTTCATTTGTTAACATTTTTCTCTCTTCTACAATTACGAGGGGGTTATGGGGGGGCGGGGGGAGGGGGAGCTAACACCATACACAGGCTTCACTCGTGGTTGAACTACACACATAATTTAGTAGCCCCGGGTTTGCCACAACACTAGATCTTCGGACATCTGTGACAAAGTTGTAAAGCATTGATCCGACTAACACAAAATACACATAGCTGTCAACATCCTTGTCCGCGCACACAAAGTCATGTTAGCACTCAGCAGACACTTTTCTTGCTCCTAACATTCTTTAAATGGATAACATGATTTCCATCAAAATTGTAAGAAATTTCACAATATCCCTCCTCAAATGAAGGAAATGCCGACTTAATGGTGTCATTCTTAAGATGTACCAGGTTCCCAAAGACACATTATTCCAATATCATATTCAAATTTAACTGCGTGGGTTTAACAGATGTATAAACGATTAAAAAGTACAACCTGAACACATATTCATAATCCTACTTCAACTTCTTTTTCTTTTTGTTTTATACGGGATCCCATTTTTCATTCCTTCTTTCAACAAAAAAAATAACTTCACTTTGTGCAGTCAAGATTAAAATAATCCATCTTATAAAGAAGTCGAGAACCACCAACTAGAAAGATGTGCTATTTATCTAAACCTTGTATAACATGTAGAAATTGAAGCAGGTATCAACTTACTGAGCATCTTCTGCAGAGGTAAAAAACACATCGCCGTACTTCTTTGTCGGGAAATTGGCAACAACAAGAGGTTCGAGACCATGTAAACCACGCTCCAACTGTACAAGGGAAACATACACTATTATTTAACCAAAAAGCAGGATTAGTTACTCACGCAAAAATATACCTCTGCTTCCATAAATAAAGAAGAATCCAAACAAAATAGTGACAAAAAGAGTACTACTTTTGAATAGTTACTGATCAAGTGCAACTAAATTTAACTAGGTTGTGAGGTAAAGGATGTGAAGTGAGGGGAATAAGACCTACAGCTACAAGCACAAAGTAAAAAGGCATCATCAGGACAAATTGATGTTCGTTTGAAAGGTCCACAAAAACCACTTTAACAAACTACACATCAAAGTCCTAAGTGGCCAACAGGATTGAGTATGTACTATGCACCAGCTGGACTACTCAACCAATCAAAACTGCAGTTATGATCAGATACTTAAGTTTTGCAAATAATGAAATATTATGTGCAAATCAATGTTTGTTTTACAATTTGTCCGTTATTTCAACTTCAACTTGAAATAGAGAATTTGAAGTTGAAAAACTAGTTTGAGGAATTCACACACAAAACTTCAACTTTTTTCCAAATGAGATTTTATCCAAACACAATATCAACTTCCAAATACTCCTTTTCAACTTCAAATTCAAATACTCAGTTTTTTCAACTACCTAACCAAAATGTAGAAAATCCAACAAGAAAAAGCAACAAGATGTTGAAAATGTATAATTTAAATAAAAAAAACACCATACTACTAAACCAGTAATGAAACAAGTGCTTACAATGCTAAGATCAGATCTAGAAGCATATGCAAAAGACCGCCGTCTCGCGTTCAACTGAATTCTTGCACAAATTAGCCTAGTGCAGACAAATACTATGAACATAGTACTAACTGCAAATCCAATCACAGTCATCACCAAATTCATCCCTGAAGATATCATTTTGCCAACTTTTTTTCTTCAAAATAGAAACTTTATTATCCAATACTCCAACAGTCTAACAATTGAATTTACTTGAAAAGTTCCAATTTTGCTATCCTCATTCCAACACAAAGCAGATTTTACACTGTACCCAACTCATATAATCACAAGATTGAAACTTGGCTTTTCCCAAAATAGCAACTTTACTATCCAAAACTACTATAGACCAAGAATTGAATTACCCACAAAAGTTCCAATTTTGCTCTGTGCATTCCAACATAAAACAAATTCTACACTATCCCCAGCTGATGTAATCACAGGAAAACTTAAACCAATCCCTAGTAATTACAGTATTCTCTCAAAAATCTAATCTTTCATAATTCTTTAGTAATTTTACCCAAAAAACAAATGCACCCAAGAACCTAATCTTCACTTTTGATTTTCAAGAACCCTTTTCTGAATTTGCTTCATAGCTCATAAAAATACTACTTATATTTATCTCCCTAGAGGCATCTCTCAGTGCCCCCATTTCTCCTATATTTCTGCATATATATATGTATGGGATATTTGAACCTATAAAAGCTTGGCATTTTTAATCAAGAAGAGGGTCAGCATGTTTTCTTAAACTCAGCATGTGGGAGAGAGAAAATTACGAGTGAAGTACTGATGTAAAGAAAGAGACACGGGCACCTATATTATCAGGAAATTAGTGAGAGAAAGAGAGATCTGAGATCCATAGTCATCGTTGATTAGTGGAGTAATTTTCTTAAGTAATTTCCCTTTTTTGATTTCATTTTTGGTTAGCCAATTGTATAATGTTACCCTTAAAAATAAATTATGATGTCGCAATTCACGTACGATATTTTTTTTATGTTAAGTATATAGTATTTTTTTTTTTGTGAACGATAGTATTGTGGTGTTTGATAATTATAAAAAAAGTGCTTCACTTGTAGGGGTGATTATAAAAACCCATAAAACCGAATTAAATCGAAAATCAAACCAAACCGACAAAAAAAAATCGATACTTTTTGGTTTGGTTTGGTTTGGTTTTGGTTTGAATATTAAGAAGAGAATTTTTCATAAAGAGCATTCATAAAGACCTAATTAGCAATAAATAGAAACCATTTCTAATATTACATGATATAGGAATGTTTTACGGTATTCTATAATGTATTTAGTGTATTAAACAAGTTGTATTTAATAATACAACATTAAGATCAGCCGCATAATTTGGGATTGCTATAAATGCCAAACTGTATTTAAGTGTATTAATATGTATTTAGCGTGAAAATAGTAACGGGAGTTATACTGGATTGAGAAAAATAAGGCTTAAATATAGGAAATCATTAAATTTTGATTTTTTGCTACAAAAATAGAAAATGTTATTATATTATGTAATTTTTTAAAAGGTATTTATATGTTATAATTAAGTCTTAATATATTCTATAGGTGGTAAAAATCTCTATTAAGAACCAATCAAATTTGGTTTGATTGTGATTTTAATCTAAATCGAAAAAAAATCTAACCAATCCGACTATAGGAGTAACTATTTTAAATTCATTAGTACACCTGTATATGTCTATTTTTATATAAAGTTTTAAAAAAACTTATGGTAAATATTAATAGTTTGCACTTTTAATATAGTTCTTTATATTTACATACTAATTTGATTTGTAGTTTTCTTTTGTTAAGTGTAAGAATCTATTCGTGTTAAAAATAATATATTTTAAATTGAGTTCTTAAATTATTCATCACTATTTGATTCAATTATCCTCAATATATCTTGGTAAATAATAGATTTCTAAAAGGGCAATTGATTTGATAGTGTTACATTGAAATTGTGGTCCTCGGAATATGTGTTTGGTATTGTATGTCGTATATTTAAGAAAAGACCGACAAAACCGACAAAATCCGACATAAAACGAATAGGAAAAAAATCGACATAATTAGTTTGATTTGATTCTCATATTTAAAAAATCAACTTACTTAATTTGGTTTCTTTTTAAGAAATCATGAACATACCTATTTACTTTTAAACATAAAAAGTATCAACAAATAAAAAAAAGTCAAAAGCCTAATTATCAACTTATAACTTTTGCTTTTTAATTTGTAAACTGATTTTTAAAAGTCAATTCAAACACACTTTATATCATATGCATAATGAACATTAATTTTTTTCAAAATAATTTCAATTTCAGAGAATTATAATTTATCTCTCATTAAACTGATGGACAAAATATAACGATCTTACGATCATTATAAATGGAATATAAGAAAACAATTACACAATAATTTTTTGGCTTCGATGGAGCTGACTGTACGTTCCTTGAGCCCCCAATCAACAATTAAACAGCTTTTAATTGTTTAAAGGTCACCATTGCATGTGACTCATTTCCTCTTTTTTTTTTTTTTTTTTTTTTAATTTGACTATTTGACTTACTTTTTAGTTTGATATACTAAATTAGCATATTGGATATATAGAATGTCCAGTCTTACCAATAATTGTCTTTAACATAATGATATTTCAAGATTCTTCTCGTGCTTATCTAACTGCCTTCTTGGCCACAAGTAGGGGCGTACAAATGAAATCAATAATAAATTGCATCAATTCAATAATTTGAGTTAAACCGAGAAAAAAAATCTTATTATGATTTGGTGTTACAAAAAAATTGACCATATTTGATATGGTTTGGTTTTATCTAAAAAAATAATCAAACCGAAACAAAATCAAGACATTCTATGTATAGAAGTTTTAAATATATTTAATACATAAAAGTATTTATTGTAGTGTAGTTTATAAATATTTCTTAAGATTTTTCATAGTTTTATCTTTTTACATATTATTTCAAGCTTAGACTTATAATTTTTGGATGCTCCAATAAGTTTTATAGTTCATAAATGTTAGTAACTCAAAATAAATCTTAAACCTATATCAAATCAATACTAATGTTAATAAAAGACATTAAATTCAATTCAATTGTACTATGAATGAAAATAGTGTTGGATATTTATTTTTAATTTTTTCATGATTTAGATAAAATGCATAACTTATTTGTCTTTTAGTTTTTAGTAGTACTTATTAGACGTACTTATTTTAGCAACTTATTAGTAATTTTTACTTATATTTATTTTCGTTATGGCTTATTAATAATACTTATTTTTATGCAATTTTATTATCTTTATTGTTGAATATTTTAGTACAATGTCACGATTCGTCTCATATTATGTAATTTTATTGAAAATCGGCTTATATAGTTCTATCTTACTAGGATTAGAGAAATATACGGAACACAAATTTCATATTTTGTGCTATGAAGACTTTATGAAAAGATTAAACAAACGAAAAAAATCTAAAAATTCGAGAAAAACCGATATTGAAAACCCCAACTTTTATTAGTTTGATTTGATCTTTAAATTTAATAACCCGATAAAATTAGTATAGTCTGGTAATGAGAAAATTCGAACCAACCTAACTCAATAAAAAAGTTGAAAGATTTTGGGAATCTACCTTGCTCTATTTTTTTGTAAAAATATTCGTTTCCAAGAGAAAAAGTAACATAACTCGGGTTTTAACAAGGCAAAAAGTTCACACAAAAAAATCTCATTATAGATTAGATACTTTGTTTCTCCAAACCATCATGTAGTTTTCAATCTTCAAAAAAAGCAATGAGACCTGGGACAAGCTAACAAAAGCTGTAGTCCATTTTTTGAATTGTTTAATTAATTCCTAAAACAATGAATTAACATACATTATTAGCTTAAACCTAGTACACTTGTTGGACTTATAATAATGCATTAAACAAAAGTTTTTGTCTGGAATTTATCCATACACAGAAAATATTGCATTTGATCTTTTTTTGTTTTGATTTTTGGTATACACAGGGAGGGGAGAGAAAATGGAAGAGATAATTACAAAGTGAGGAATCGAACTTTCACTGATAAGGTAAAAAATCAAGCAATAAACCATTTGAACTGTTTTAGATCCGATTCCCTTAATACAAGTAATCTCAAATGACGGATGAAATCCAACGTTTCGAGCTATTAGAATACACTTCCACCACCAAACAGTCATTTTGACTCATTAAATTTATTTCAAAATGTTTGATATTTAACGGCTTGTTTGGATGGTTGTTACACATTGTATATTGTATCGTATTGTTACGTTAAATACGTTGTTTGTTTTGATTGTTACTTAAATTTTATTTTCTCTTATCGTTAAATCCATCGTTACGTAACAATGAAATGTGGCACTTTATGTAACGACCGATAATTAGTGTGGTCGTGTCGTTACCTTATCTTTTTCACTCAATCTCACCATTCATTGTTATTAAATAATTTTATTTTATTATTTATCATACCATTTATAAAATAATTTTACTCTGTATCATAATTTTTCGTTATAACATTGACACAATCTATGCAAATAATGTATTTATCAAACAATACAGTACAATACATATGATACAATACATTATGGAATGATATGTAACAACCACCCAAACAAGCGGAAGGGGAAAATAGTTATTGATTATAATTTTATCATTATTGTTTCAGTTAGCGGAGTGTTCATTGAGACACTTAAGATATACTCCCTCCGGTCCAATATTAGTAATTTTTTGGATGTTTTCATACATATTAAGGGTGTGTTTGGTATGAAGGAAAATGTTTTCCATGGAAAATATTTTCCTAGAAAATGTTTTCATGGAAAATGAGTGATTTTATCACTTATTTTCTTTTGTTTGGTTGGTAAGTGGAAAACATTTTCCGGAAAATATTTTCTATGTTTGGTTAGAGAGTAAAAAATAGTTTTTTTAGAAAAAAAAATTTTTTGCAACTCTCCTTCCCCCTCCCACCTCCCCCACCCCTCCCCTTCCCGAAGTCTCTAAAAATTGACACAATCTAAAGGAACTAATGTGATGCTTTACTTTTTAACGCAAAAATCGCGTATTTTCGAATCGGTAAATTTATAATTTCTAAACCCGTAAACTTCCGAACTCATAATTTTGGAACTTGTAAAATATTGAGTCTTTAAATGATAAATAATAAAATTAAAAACTGAAAAATATATTTTAAAATTTTTTTTTTGGGGGGGGGGGGGGGGGGGGGGGGGGCAGTAAATCGAAAAAAAAAAAATTTAAATTACAAAAAAAAAAGTAATTTTTTGTGTGGGGGGTGGGGGGGAGGGTAGGGGTGGGGGATGTGGGAGGGGGTAGGGGGTGGGGGGGGGGGTGCAAAAAAATAAGAAAACAAAAATTTAAAATTATAGAAAAAAAATTAAGGTAAAAGAATTTTTTTTTACGGGGTGGGGTGGAGGGGTAGTAGGGTGGATGGTAACGGAAAAACTGAATTTTTCTAAAAAAAAAGCTGTTTTTTGGAGAGGGGGTGGGGTGGGTTGGTGAGGGTGAGAATGGTTGAGAAGGAGTTTTGGAAAATGTTTTCCTTCTTTTGATAAGGAAAACATTTTCCTCCAATTGGAGGAAAATAAATTGATAAGGAAAATGTTTTCCAAAATATTTAAGTCAACCAAACATGGGAAAATTGGAAAACATTTTCCAGAAAATATTTTCCTTCGTGCCAAACACACCCTAAGTAATCCATCTTTTAGCATTAATTAGCAATAGAATTGACAATATTAACCTTTACTGTATCACATAAACACTCCTAACACATATTTCAATATTATTTACTCCAAGGACAATGTAAGAAAAAAATAATTAATTCATTCTTGAAATCTGGAAAAATCACTTATTTTGAATCATAAAAAAGGGTCAAAAAATTACTTATTTTGAACAGGATAAAGTACATAATAAAGGGTTTTCAGACAAATATATTCCTTAAATGGTGTGCAAACACGTCATGGATATACAGGTGAAAATGTAGTTAAGTTTAATCATTAAAGATGAAGCACACTTTTTTTCGCTTTATTTTAGCTAAGTAGGATAATTAACCTCTAGCAAGGTGCGCTGTTGATCTTTTCAATGGTCTATTCCTTATTAGTATAGTAATTGTTTTCTTTGTGTTCTTGCAAATGACTTTTGATTACTTTAATTTATTATATGCCCCCCTTTTGGAATAATTGTTTCGTGAATAGTTTAATAATAGTTTGGAAATTCATTTGAACAAGATTCCTCGAAGCTTTTTGGTAACCTATCGATGAAAAATATAACCAAGAAAAATATAATCTCCAAAAGTCATGTAAATAATTTTTTTTTTTTGTTTTGATAGAAAAATGCTCTAGCAGTTGATATAACGCTGTAAGAATGCAAATTAATCGGGGCCTTAATGTCGGTATCGATAGAATTTTTTTTCTTAAAAAAATTGAAATAAGCAAGAAATTAAAAAATAGTTCTCTCGCATATTAGTTCCATAGTCTTTTATTTGGTTAAAAATGGTCCCTGTAGGCTGTAGTTGTCTAGAAAAGAAATTCGTAACGCATGAACTCATATCAAATGTAAATCAAGAATATTACATTCAATTTTCAAAATATTTGGTTAACGTTCATTAGTAAAGTGGATTAAATTTTGTCTTATTAATTAATAAATAAGGAATATTTAATACATATATCCTTTCTTCCTCTAGCTAAGCGTCATCACTCCAGAAAAAGATTGATAACATATTGCAATATGGATTCTTATAGTGTCGAGCTGAGAAAAAAAAAATTGAACGTAGCAAGTAAAAATTGAAACTATGATCTTTTAATTTTGGTCAGAGGAATAACCAGTACTCATAGGAAAAGGCATTTGCTGACGGGGTCGAACCTAATAAATTTGGTTCATGCAAACTTCGTATTTATTTTAAGAATTTTATTTATTATGTATAATTTATTAATTTAGAATTTAATAACTTAAAAGAGGTAAGATCTCGGATCCGGAGCAAAATAAAAAATATTTCCCTATATTCCTAGTGGTCCTCCTAAGTTATATAGAATATTGCACAATATATTATGACTTTTTTATATTTAAAGAGAAAAGCAAAATAATTTTGCTACAAAAGCTGAAAATATCAACCTCGACTTACTAGTTGCTATTATCATATATCTCTATCCATTTTTATCATGCGCAAGCATCGTGAGTTCCCACTACAATATAACTCTTGCCTTGCATGATTAATTTCAAATAAATGCTTGAGGACATGCATGTTGGGATAAAAATATTTTCTCATAAATCAATTTTTGTTTTTGGGTGAAGTTAGTCAAAGTATTGATCATGTCGTAGAAATGGTATACTTATTTGAGGTGAAGACTTGTTTGAAGAGTTCAAAATATTGTACCCGATCCCTCGGTTTAATTTTATGCTACACTATTTGATTGAGCATGAATTCTAAAAAAAAGTGTGATGACCCAAAAGGTCATCTTATGTTTTAGGCCTTAAAAATCTCATTTTTACTCTCTTCGATTTGCGTGTGCAGTTCGCGCATGTTTCCGCAGAGCCTTTATATTGAAAGTTGATGAAAATAATAATTTTTGCCTTAAAAGTTGATTTTAGTGGACTTCGGTCAACGTTTTGATTAAATGGACTCGTACTCGTATTTTGATGGTCTCGGTGGACCATAATAAAATATGGGATCTGGGTGTATGGCGGGAATCAAATTCGAGGTCCATAGCTCGAGATATGAATTTTTGTTGAAAATTAAAAGACTGAAAATATAATGGTTTTAAGAATTTAGTTAATGATTGATCTTGTTAGTATCGGGATCGTAATTTGATTCCGGAGCCCGACACAGGTTCATTATGATATTTAAGACTTGTCTGTAAAATTTGGTGAGAAACGAAGTTGGTTTGACATGATTCAGACGTCCGGTTGTGCAAATAGATGTTTTAAAGCTTTCTTGAAAATTTCATTCAATTTGGTGTTCAATCATAGTTCTAGATGACAATTTGATCGCACAAGTAAGTTCATATGATATTTTAGGACTTGTGTGCATGTTTGGTTTGGAGCATCGAGGGCTCGGGAGAGTTTCGGATAGGCTATGGGATGATTTGGACTTAGGGAAAAATTACGTTTCTTTAGCTTCAGAGCTTTCTGGTTTTCTTCTTTACATTTGCAAAGCTACTCTCGCGAAAGCGAAGTGTAAGCTGGGCCAGGGGTGATTTTGTTCAACACGAACTCGAGGCCATGGTCGCGAACGCGGAGCACTGAGAGGTCTACTCTTCGTGAACGCGATCGGCAACACGCAAACACGTAGAGTAAGTGGAGTTGGGCTGGGAATCTGTAGGTTGTTCTACCGAACGCGATGGACATAAGGGACAGACCATCGTGAATGCGAACAACCTTTCGCGAACGCGTAAGCCTTATGAGTTGCTATCCTTCACGAACGCGAAGAAGACCTGCCTAGTGATTTAAAAACAGAACAAAAATAGGATTTTTGACATTCTTTCAAAAATTTCAAAATTAGAAGACCTAGGGGTAATTTTCAAAAGATAATTTCTTCCCAAAGTATTGGTATAACCCTTGCATTTTATGAATTTTCAACCTAGAATCTAGAGCGTTAATGGTAGAATTGAGGTTTTCGGTAGAAACTAGGGATTTGAGAAATTGGGTATTTAGTCCTCGAATTGAGGTTAGATTCCACAACTAATTATATATCCAGACTCAGAGGTGAATGGATAAATAGATTGTGGTCCGAACCCCGGGTTTCGAGGGATTAGGAACCCTTGACTTATATGCTATATGAAATCCATGTGGGCGGCGTATAGGTGAAGGGACGAGTACCTATAACCTCCAATTTACCTGTTTTGCCTGTTTCTTTTCCATTCCTCTCATATTGTCTCATTTCCTCTCATAATTATAACATGTTTTACTTGTATTTCCATGCTTAATTGCCATTTGTTAGACTTTGTTTCTCTTTGCTGGAAGTATTAGTTATTTAGTAGTTTCATTGCGTCCTATTATTTGCTTAAGTTGGTTATCGGTACTTTCAAGGCATATTCTGATTTGGTCTCGTTGAGTAATATTACTTGTGTAAAGTCTCATAGTGTATAGCTCCCTAATTATTTTGGTTTGAAGTTGAGCCGTGTGAAGAGGTATGTGATTTTAATTGTGTAATTTCTGTACTTGCTGAGTGACTGATATTAATATGGTAGGATCGAGTTGCGCGCCGCAACATGTAGAATAAGGGTGATATATTGAGGAGGAGTAAGGGTGAAACGATATGTACAATGAGATTGGGTTGCACACCGCAACGAGTGTATTAAGGGTGGATTATGGTGAAATAAGAGTGAAATGTGATTGTGGTTATTGTGATATGGTGGAATCGGGTTGCACGCCGTAGCAACCTTTATGCTTACACTTTTCCTTACCTGTGATAGCTGAATGGTAGCCTTAAATTGCATTTAAGGATTGGTAATAGCTGAACACTAACGATATGCTTCGACAACTATATTCACTTCTTGCAATTTACTAGTCTATTTTATCCTATCTTCTTTCTGCTATTATTTCACATTGTATGCAGGTTATATTGTGATTGTCCCATCGTAGCCTCGTCACTCCTTCATCGAGGTTAGGCTCGATAATTGTACATGAGGTCGGTTGTATTGATACTGCACTCTGCACTTACTGTGCAGATTTTGGAGCAGGTTCGGGTTGATCGAGAGATTGGCTGTAGGATTCACTTGCTTGGAGACCCAAGGTAGTCGTGATATTGGGCGCCATTATGGCCCCGATGGTGGAGATTACGGGTCACGACAAAAAGATATCATATATTAGAGATAAAATAAAAATTTAAGCTAAATTATTTTTAAATTAGAAAAGAATTATTCTTTTTTAACATATTAAAATCACTACAAAGATACAAGAGTACTTTACAAAAATAAAAATTAGCCTTTTTTCACGAAAAAATCCTCAAACAAGAGTTGTTCAAAAACTAGTTTTTGCTAATTTTCAAACAAACGCCCCTAAGAGAGGGAGGCTAAATTGTCTAGTTTGTTTTAAAACTAAAATAGTGAAATATCAGTTTCTAAATCACTAGAGGGGGTGGATCAGAAACATCATAAGCAAAAAGAAGAAACATGGTACAACTTGTAACTAATTATTTACTTTAACTTTCCGTTTTGTGTGAAAGGAGCTACAAGTTGTAATTATGTGACATAGGTGATGATGAGAACATATTTCTTTTAACCAAAAAAAAAAAAAAAAAGAGAACATATTTCTTTCTCATATAATAAAATTATTATAATACTCAAAAGTGATAGTAGATATCCACTACACCAAAGTAAAATTCACATGCAATATATTATGTGCATTTCCAACTCTTGCACCATTATTTTACTTCAAAATTGTGCAAATTAACTTCATACCATTACACTATTTTTACACAAAAAGAAAAAATTCTTTTTATATTGTTCTCTTTGTTCTACATTATATTATTTTCTTTTATTTAAATTTATTTTTTTTATTTCATAAAACAAATCTTTTTTTCTTTTTTTACATCACATATATATTTATATTCCTTTCTTATAATCATTTAATATAAAATTATTTTATACCATAAATTTTTAAATAATATAACTTATAACACAAATATTATAAATTATACATATTAATAAATAATTTAAATAAAAATGAAATCATTGATTAGATATAATTAAATAAATATTACTATGTTAAAATATAGTTTAATTTATACATAAATATTAAATTTTAGAATTACTATGTTGCTCACATAAATTCTCTATTAATATATTACGAAGTACAAAATGAGCATCTTTGTCCTTAAACTAACCATAATTTTATATAAAAATAATATATACAAAAATTAATTGATAAAATTATACACCAAAATTAAAATATAAAATTACTATTATAAAGATATTGCATAAAAAGTATAAGTAATTATAAAATTTATAATATGTTAAATTAAAAGTGTTATATAATAAAAGATAATAATAAAATATTAATAAATAGTAATGGTGGTGATGAATAGAGTTGGGTTGGAGCACCAAAATACCAAATCTTACACCAAAATAGCATTTGGCGTAAAAATAATGTTAGGTTGGAGATGGTCTATATTATATTGTAAATATTTTTTGAATAACCTGATTGTGTTTAAAAAAATTATATTACTGGTATATATAGGTTAAAGTCATATAAATTTTCCAATCACACCTTCAAATAAAACTCTTAATTAAAAGAATAAAGAGATAAAGAAATACACTGAACATTGTTAAGGTCATTTAGTACGCAAGATAATATAGAATAAGGTAAAATTTATATTGTCACACAAATGCAGGTAAAATAAATTAGTCCAAAAATTATAATCTCAAAACTATAATTCCGGAATAATTTAATTTGCATACCAAATGCCAATAATAAATTTCCTAAAGGAAAATAAACCCTTTAAATTTTAAAGCATCCATAACCAAGAAATTAAAGAAAGAAAATGAAGTACAACATGATCCAAGTTGCTCGTTCTTTATAAAAAGGCTAAAGGGCAAAAATATCTACAAAAAGTGACATAAAGTGCAAATAATTGTCAATTTAGATAAATTACCTGAAGTAAGCAATGATGCCCATTTTGTTACCTTTTTCTAGTCCCCCAAATATCTTGTCTATCCTGATTTGGTGTACTTTTATTTTTTCTTTTCTTTTTCTTTTTTGGGTATTATATTGTGATTGATGTTAAGGGCAATGATAGCAAGAGGGCAGACAGAAAGTGATATATTGGAAGAGAGAAGACAGTGTTTAAGATAATTAGTAGGCAAGATGGTACCATTACAATAATTACAGAACAAAATACTGGTTGTTAACTTGTTATTAGGTCAATTTTTTGGATTCTAATTATTTGAAACTGGTCTTTTATTTTTGTCTTTAGGCCAATAGTTTTTGAAGTAGTTAACCATCAATTATTTTTATCCAGTATTATGAACAACTATCTGTATCCTATATTCTTATTAAGTTACAAGTTGATAAATGTAATAATTATTTTACACTGTCCATGTAGAGTTTTTTTTTTTTGTATAATTCTTACTTTTATAAGAAATATTTCATTGGTGGTCCTAGTCAAGTGTATTTTTTTGAGTATTAATATTTGCATTTTCTTTAATAGTGTTAAAGTATTTCTTTTTCAGTATTATATTTGATACAACTTTGTGGAAGAGAAGAAAGAAAATGGACATAACGGTAGTCTCCTTTTTATTACTCCCCGGGATCTAAAATAAGTAATTTTTTAATATTTTTTTTGTAGTTCAAAATAATTAATTTTTTCAGATTTCATGAAATGAATTAATTATTTTTTTCCTACATTGTCCTTGGAGTAAAGTATTGGAATATGTGTTAGTAGTATTTATGTGAGATAGTAAATGTTAATATAGTCAATACTATTACTAATTAATGCTAAAAGGTAAATTTCTTAATCTTTGTGAAAACATCCAAAAAGCATTAATGGCAATAGAATTGACCATATTAACCTTTATTATCTTACATAAACAATCCTAACACAGATTCCAACACTATTTACTTCAAGAACAATATAAAAAAAATAATTAATACATTGTTGAAATCTAAAAAAATTAAAAAAATGCCAAAAAATTATTTATTGAACCGAATGGAATATTATTTAAAGCCTATGAGCTTTATTTGGTCCCCTTGTCCAAGAATGACACGATAGGCTTATAAATCCAACTTTTACAAGAATATAGTGAGTACCACTAATTTTGGGACACTTATGATTGCAGATTTGAATTGGAAAAAAGAAGTAACTTTAAGCAAATTGTAGGAAAGATTTTCTTGAGAGTTGATGCAATTTCTGATGGAATTGACACTCTAATTGGGTAATGGGCCCTCCCACTAATCATATTGCTGCCATATCTAATTCTTTAGTCAAGTGATAATAATCATATTAGTTTATTAGTTAATTTCCTCTTAATAGTAATCTCGTTTCCCAACATATCTAGGTGAAATTTTTGTTGATTGTCCCTTTTTGTATCAGTTATTTAGTAAATGACTATTTTTTAAAAAAAAAACTTCTCTCACAATTGATGGACTTTTAAGATGACGATCTAATTACTTTTTGAGCAATCTAAATAATCTCATGAGAAAACTTTAACCAACAGTCTAAAATTTTGTATATTTTGTGATTGCAAAATAAAAGCTATATTTACAAATATTAGATCCGAGTGTCACCTTGTTGAAAAAGGATTATTTTTCAAGGGTTATATTCGTGCATCTTTATAATATGGGAGGTAAAAATTTCTATAATATACTGATGAAATTTAAACAGTGCTAAAAACGAACATTTACATAAATCAGAAGTAAGTTTGTGGTTTGAATAGGCCCATCATTCTCTTTCTTTCCTATAATTACGTAGTTGATTGTAGGTCCATATCTGGGAGATTTGCATATACCCATTTTATGGGTAGCAATTTAACTTATGCTCATTTTACAAAAAAAAATTGCAAGCAAGTTAGAACTTTAAATTTTTTTAACTGAACTGTGACCTTATAAAAGTAAAGTTTAAATATTTTTTTATGAAGTTAAGCCTGGCTTGCAAAATCAATCAAAAACTTAAATTCGTAGTAAAAACTTCAGACAAATTAGTCTGAATTTCTTCAGTTTTCAGTGCAAACTTCAAACAAATTAGTCTGAAGTTCTTCAGTTTTTAGTGCAAATTTTTGACAAAATCAGCTTGTTATATTTGAGCATCAGATAATTTTTCATAGCATTATAGTTGCAAAATTCAGACAAAATTTAACATGATAACGTCTGAAGTTTGGCCCTGTAGTCCCAAACTTCAGTTGATGCTTCTTCGAGTTTTGACAATAAGCTCTTGTTTTATTATCTACGTACTTTTGTGTTGGGATGTATTAATGTTTGAGAGGCAGTGGCGAGTCTTTCTTTCTTCTTAACTTGTCTCTTTGTCCAAATTCAAGAATCGATAACATGTGTAACTTACATGATAACATTTTAAGAGAGAAAAGAAGAAGAGGAGGAGGAAAAAAGGAGCACATAGGTCGCTGGATCTGAAGTTGTCAAAATTACGATATATGTTAAATATTTTAAAACTATGGGTATAGGTTAAATGGGGGTGACCAAATAGGGCGTCCCATGCAGTTTTTACTCCTTATTTGGATATTAAATTATCTTGACCCGAATTTTCTACTGTCAGGACCGTGATAACGTCTAACATCGCACTCACTAGGAAAGCCAACGTTAGAGTTATATTCACCCTTTTCCTTTACATTTTTATAGTTAAAATTAACAAAAACTGAACCAAACTGAAATAAATGTGGAAATACATATTAAACCGGTTATCAATATACTATGAACAATACCAACATTATTATCACCCAGAAACTGGTATCACAATCCACGAACACACTATGAATATCTACAAACATTAATCTGAAAGAAATTACATCTGTTTCGAAAGAAGAGAACATAGGAAGGGACACCAGGGCCTCGGACGCCGACACGACTACCTTGGCTCTCCTGGATGAAGTATCTACAACTGTCCCTCGATCAGCCACTATCAGCTCCGAAATCTGCATAGAAACTGCAAAGTGAAGTATCGATACAATACCCTATGTACTGGTAAATGCCGAGCTTAGCCTCAGCGAGGTGACGAGGCTACATCGGAGCATTTACAATATAACCTGCATACATATGATAAAGCAAAAAAGAAATGGGGAACACAATGAAACGGTAACTTGCGGAAAAAATAAATACGGAACTCAATTATCTTGCTAATAATCAACTATAACCAATCCTTAAAAGATTACAATGATACAGAATAGAATCACATCAGAAGTAGGATACATAAACAACAAGATGATGCGGGGCACATCTCGATCCCACCATATAATTGGTAACAATATGAACATTCACCCTTATTACTCTTGTTGGGGCGTGCAATCTGATCACACCAATTCACCCTTATTACTCCTCAATATATCACTGTTATTCCTCATGTTGCGCGTGCAATCGGATTCCACCAATCAACCCTTACTAGTCCTGTTGTGGCGCGCAACTCGATCCCACCAAATAATTACATTTTACCCTTATTCCTCCTCAATATAGCACCCTTATTTCTCCTGTTGCGGCGTGCAACCTGATCCCACCATATCGGTACCAATAACACAATAAGAACAAGTATTTCATAATTTAGCTCAAAACCCTCTGCAATATTTATCCCTCAAACCAAAGGAAATAGAAGGCTATATAGTTATGAAACTTCACTCAATTACTACTACACAGCGAAACCAACCAAAATATATCACGGGACACCAATAGACCAACTAAAACCGATAAAGTAACACAATGAGACTACAGAACAATTACTACCTTCAATAAAGAAAACAACATATAACAAGAAGCATATAAACATGGAAGCACTAATAAGCATGTAACAGTTAAGATAGGAAGACAATATATTAGGTACGGGAAAAGGGGAAAACTAAACAGATAATTTGGTGGCGCATAGGTACTCGTCACCTCACCTATACGCCACACACATGAATTTTCACGTAGCAATTAAGTTGGGGATTCTTAATTCCTCAAGTCAAAGTTAGAAACAACACTTACCTCAATCCAACGACCAACTCTAAGCACAATTACCGCTTTTCCTCCAAATTTCACCTCCAATCCACTCATATCTAGTCATAGTTAACTTAATAACACTAATTATTGCTAAAAAAATCTATTCCAATACATAATTATGAGTTTTCCAACATTTTTCTCAAAATGTCAAAAATCGACCCCGGACCCACTTGGTTAAAACCAAAATTCAGACCAAAACCATATTACCCATTTACCTCCGAGCTCGGATATACAATTAGCTTTAGAATCCGACCTCAATTTGAGGTCTAAATCCGCAAAATTTAAATTCCTAAGTTCTACCAAAAAATCCCCAATTCATCCATGAAAAACCCTAGATTCTAGGATAAAATCTTGTAAAAAGAAGTTAAAGATTGAAAGAAACGAGTTAAGAATCATTTACCTACAATTTGGGGAAGAAATGGTCTTTGAAAAATCGCCTCTTGAAATATAGGTTTTGAAAAATGGGAGAATGAATGAAAATCCCTGTCTAAGTCTAAACTTATCAGCTCTAGATCTCGCATTTGCGAGCTCAAAAGCATGGTAAATACGAGCTCCTCGCATTTCTGTTTCCATCGCAAATGTGAAGTTCTAGTCGCAAATACGAACCTGGACTTCCGCAAATGTGGCATATTCTTCGCAAATGCGAACTACCCGGTCCCTTCCCTTGCTTCGCAAATGCGAGGCTCACATTTGCGAGCCAGACCTCGCAATTGCGAAGTTTGCAGACCTGAAGCATACCAGCAATATTTCTTAGATCCATATCACTCCATAGCCTATCCGAAATTCACCCGATCCCTCGGGGATCCAAACCAAACATGCACACAAGTCTTAAAATATCATATAAACTTGCTCATGTGATCAAATCGCTAAAATAATACCTAGAATTACGAATTTAGCACCAAATTGCATGGAATTTTTATGATAGTTTCAAAACTTCTATTTTCTCAACCCAAGGCCCGAATCATGTCAAACCAGTTCCGTTTCTCACCAGATTTCATAGATATGGTATAAATATCATAACGGACCTGTACCTGGCTCACGAACTAAAATACGGATCCGATACCAATGAGATCAACTATTAACTATTTTCTCAAAACCATTATAATTTCAGTTATATAATTTTTATCAAAAATTGATTTCTCAGGCTAGGGATCTCGAATCCGATTCCGGCCATATGCCCAGATCCCATATTTTACTACGGATCCACTGGACCATTAGAACACGGGTCCAGATCCGTTTACCCAAAATATTGACCGGAGTCAACAAAAATCAACTTTTAGGCCAAAAATTATTGTTTCCTGAAATTTTCCATAAAACTTTGCAGATATATGCCCGGACTGCACACACAAATCATGGAGAGATAAGATAAGTTTTAAAAGCCTCGAAACACGGAATCAAATTCTAAAAGAATTTTTACCTCCTATAGCAAAGGTTAACACCTTATTTATTTTAAATAAATACCATTTTAAAAATTATATACTATAGATACCTATTCAGTTACACTATTTTCTTTCTCTCTCTACTTTGATTCATGTTATTCTCTTCCACCATTCCCGAAAATACGATACTCAATCTCAAAATTTTTCTCTCACCCACATCACCTACGTTCTTTTCGATCCCAAGTTCTCCAATTCTCTTGAGTGTTTCTTAATTTCTGAATTTTCTTTAATGTTTTCTTTGGATGTATTGCTTCCTCGCCTAACAATTGTATGCTTTTGTCTGAGAACCTACACGACTCAAATTCTCTATGCTGCCGTTGGATGCTTTTGTCTGAGAATATACACGACTCAGATTTAAGCCTAAGGGAATTAGGTTTTAAAAGGATGTGAAAGAGAAATCAATGCAATCCCTTTTCAGCTTCCGTCAATACAATTTTCCGTCATCTTCAATACAAGATTCACGCTTTAATAGAGTCCATATTCCGTCACCATTGCTCGACAGCGGATTCGTCGGAAATTAGGGTTTGTTCTTGAATAAAGACGTCAAAGTTTAGGGTTGAACAACTTGAATTTTTTATTAATATATTTCAATGTATCTCGGTGTATTTCATTGTATTCATTGTCTCTTTTTTTCATTGTATTTCAATGTATTATTTCATTATATCCACCGTCTCGCTGTATTCCATAAATGTATTCATATATTTTTTTAATTAGTATAATTTGTGTATTCAGATGTATTATATAATTTTTCCGAAGATTGCTATGTTTTTGGGGTATTTTTCGGTTGATAATCTTTTTATAACTGGAAATACAAAATTGGTGTATTGGGTTTGTTGAGTTCTATTAGGAGTCTATCATGTTAATTGATTCACTTTCCATTTAAAAATGGTGTAATCCTCTGTTTCACGCAGTGAATACAATCGAATACAACAACTGATTAGCTGGACTTCCGTGATTCTCACCTATTTTTGCTATTGTATTCATGAATACAATAACTTAAATACATCTAATACACCTTATAACAACATAAAACATATCTACAATCCCTAATATAGCAAATAATATTTCTAGATAGTTAATTACCACTAAAAGATAATGCTTTACGAAAATTTCTCAATTCTAAAACAGAAGATGACCGTTTGGGTCATAACACAAATGGCCCATTTAAATTCATTTCAGTTGTACTGGGCCAGAGCAGAATTACCGAATTAGCACCCGGTGTCAATTTTCTCAGTTTTAGTCTTTCGTTTTGGGCAATTCATCTTAAGTTCTCAGTGTGAAGACATATTATGGTTGTATTCTTGAACATTTCACAGCTTGAATAGTCGAATTTGTGATGATGCATATTGTTATCGCATATCGAATTAGAATATTGTTCATTTAAGACCAAAATCAATCAAACTGACTATCAAAATCAATCAAATTGTTTGTATGCAGTAATAATTTTGATATTAAGGAGTTATTGACATGATTAACAACTAATCTTAACTGTCACAAAAGCAACATTCATCATTTGAAACAAATTACATACTCATGATTAATTCTTTGTGAAACAAGAGTCAGAAACAAATAGTACAAATTATGTAAACTAAAAATGAAATAAACAAATCGTTAACCTTCTTGTTGTACAAAAGTCAACACAAGCGTTCCTTAATGAAAGAATTTGATTGATATGCACAAACACTATAAAGAATTTATTTTGTTATACGTGTAATTCAATATATATAGGTCAGCATATCATCTGTCTTATTTTTCACACTCATTTCATTTGTTCGGAACCGGATGCCTTTGACCTCGCCCTTGACCACCACCGTCCCCATTGCCACCTCCGTCACCACCACTACCTGATTGAACCTCTAGGATTTTCACCTTAAACCTCTCAAGTTTCAATTGAACCTTTGTGGTTTTCGCCTTAAACCTCTCAAGTCTTAATTGAGCCTTTGGGATTTTCGCATTAAGGGTATAACGGAAAATATTTTCTGTTTTGCAGTTTTTCAAAGTCTCAAATTTAGGGCTTGGTTCCGGCCTTGTTTCGTAGTGAATTTATGGATTTGAATACTTCTAACACTGAATTAAATTTTGTAAATTCAACTTGACTTGTACCTCGAACAGAGAAAAAGGGAAATATTTTCCAAGAAATTGTTTTCATGGAAAATAAGTAGTAATCTTATTTATTTTTCGGTGTTTGGTACGCAAATTAAGAAAAATGAATTCTCAAGAGTATTCATAAATAATTTAGATATGGCATCCCGGTGCACTAAGCTCCCGCTATGCGCGAGGTCCGGAGAAGGACCGGACCACAATGATAAACATAAAACCATAAACCTTCAAACTAACAACCTTCCAAATCCACAAATTTCATAAACTTTCAAATCGCTAAACTTTTGAACCGCGGAATTTCGAACTCGTAAACTTTATTATTTCTAAACCCTTAAACTTCCAAACACATAAACCTCCGAACTCATAACTCTGTTACTAGTAAAATTTTAAACCTTTAAACCGATAAAAAAAACTAAAAAACTTAAAAATATATATAAAATTTTTTTTTCGGGGTGGGGGTAGGGGGAGGGGGCAGAAAAATCAAAAAGAAAAAATTTAAAATTACAAAAAATAAAGTAATTCTTTTTTTTTTGTTCGGGGAGGGGGGGGGCTGGGTGGGATAGGGGTAGAGGGAGAGTGGGGGTGTGTGGTGCGAGAAAAATAAAAAAACAAAAAATTGAAGTTGCCAAAAAAAAAAAAAGAAATAAGGTAATTTTTTTTTGGCGGGGATGGGGGATTGGGGTTAGAGTGGGGTGGAGTAGAGGGGTAGTAGGGTGAGTGGTAATAGAAAAATTAAAATTTAAAAAAAAAACTTTTTTTGGAGGGGAAGGGGTATGTTGGTGAGGGTGAGAATGTTGAGAAGGAGTTTTGAAAAATATTTTTCCTTCTCTTGATAAGAAAAATATTTTCCTCCAATTAAAGAAAAATGAATTGTAAAGGAAAATATTTTCCAAAATATTTAAACGATCATAACAAACACACCCTAAAATTCTCAAGTTTCAATTGAGGTTTCTTAAAGAGTTGTCCCCTTTTCAAATAGAGATCTTTGAAGAAATCTAGCAGCATAATCAATCTTGGACTCACTTTTCTCCCTGACTTCCATCTTATAATCACTGACATTTCTTCTTCATTTTCAACATTGTAATTAGTGTCAGCTTGAGATCTTTCATATTGGTTTTGTTGCACAAGCTAGCTTATACAAGGAATTAAGTAAAGATGATCAAAGGGAATGATATATGAAAGAACTATATACAGTGCCAACTTTTGGGTAAAGCCACTAAAGCCCAGGCTTTAGGCCCCTAATTTTAAGGGACCCCATTTTTTATCCTATAATTTATTTTTAAATTAAGTATTTTTAATCTTATTACATATCTTGGTAAGAATTGAAAAGGAAAATATCTATATTCCTCAAAATTAAGCCTCTAACATGTAAATGCAAAATTTATGAAAGGAATCAAGTGATTATGTTTTTTCCTCATTAAATATTATTTACATAAATCTTTCCACTTTCTTTCTTGATTTTCAGATTTTTTTTTTTAAAGTTTTTACATTCTCAATCAAACGTTACTACAATTATATTTTTTATTTGTGCCTCCAAGAGATCCTATTGTTTTGTATTTTTCGTCTATCAAGCTAAAGCATGCGAGAAGTATATTGTGAAAGCAACAAATATTTATTTTCACGTCAAGTTAATGAATCAGGTAACAATCTTACTTAAAATCAACCATGACACAAGAAAGATCAAATGGATTATCTATAGTACCTATTGAAAAAGAATTATTAGAAGAAATTTATATAATTATTCATAATTTTGCATCTCAAAAAGCTAGAAAATTAGATTTTAAATAAATTATGGAAGTGTATAGTAATTTTTTTTTGTTTTGAAAAAATCGTTAAAGGCCTCTTATGCGAGTTTGGCTTTAGGCCTCCGATAGTGTTGAGCCGCCCCTGACTATATATGATACTATAGAAGCTTATAGTAATTATTGGAATAAGGTGATGATATATATAAAGAGGCTTGAAATTCAGTTAGCAATGTCTTATATAGAATCGGCAAATTGGTGGATTGGGTCAAATTTAGACGATATCTTAACTCAAATAGTCGTCCCATCTAATTTTTTAAACTAAAATAGCCAGTAAATACATACATACATACATACATACATATATATATATATATATATATATATATATATATATATATATATATATATATATATATATATATATATATATATATATATATATATATATATATAGTTAACTAAACTTGTTCAAAGTTTATTCAGGCTAAGATGAACGTATTAAGGACCCATTTGTCTATAATTTTTTTTCTTTTCAAAAATGTATTTGTTCATGAAAATTTGTAAGTTTTGAGAGATTTTCATAAATAAGTATTTCAAAAATCAAAAAATTATTTTGACTATTTTCTCAAGTTTTACAAAAAAAAACTTTTTACTTCACTCACAAAATTATAATATATTTTAAATGAAACATATATCCGAATATAATTTCAAATTTCTAATACTATTTTCAACATAACTCCTAATACTATTTTCTTTGGTCAAAAATTATAATTTTTATGTCCAAACACCTACTAAGCGAGTTACTAATAAATGAGTTTATTTTGCCACGTATGGTTTCATTTAATTATTTAACTGCTGGTGGAGATTTCTTGGAATAAAGAAGGTAATTAGGGAAGATGTTCTAAGAAATCTGGAGTTTATACTCATTCTTTTCTTCTCTCTTTTTGTTTGAATGTGAAAATAGTGTTTCTATGGTAGTGAATTTGGGTGAGAAGGAGTCTGATATCTTTTGCTTGAAAATGGTTGGTGGTTGGTAAGTTTTTGGGGCAGCCACAAATTTCGAAAATGGAATGAAAATTTATTGTTTTTGGATGAAAATGGAAGAGTTTTTTTTTGGTGTTTATCATTTTGGTGGATGAAAATACAAGGCTTCTAGCTTTGCTTTGACTTAATTTTTCGACGACTAAGATAAGAAGATGGAGTATCGTTTTTAAGTATTTTTCTTTTAATTTAAATTAATGATACATATTATAATTTTATTGGTGCGTAATATACACTGGTGAGAAAAAGTGGTCAAATACTAAAGTGGTGTGTATTAAACACTGTGTGTAATACTATTTTTCTCTATAAAAATTATCTAACAGAGATTTGGTCGATATCAGGTGTCAATTTATGTATTTAGCCTTTAATTTTGAATGGGCAAAAGTAAAATTGGTCAATACATTAGTCTATTTTCAAATAAAATAAGTTACATTTCGCTACTTTGATTTAATGCGCAACTTTATTTCTTACTATTTTATACTGGTCTGTAGTTGATAATATTCCTTCTACTCATATTATAATTCATTTATTTTTTCTTAAAAAAAATGCAAAGAATAAAATGAATAGCTAAAAGTGAAAGGAGGTATTACTATTTTAAAGTTAGTTTTCTTACTTATATGTTTGTTCTTTTATTCATTTTATTTATTTATGACTATGTTTAGATTTTATTTGATTTAATTAGCAATGATGTAACCGCATCATTGAAGATTTTCATATGCAATATGATAGTACCTTCGTCACGATCCGGATTTTCCACTATCGGGAGTCGTGATGACGCCTACTAGCGAAAGCTAGGCAAGCCAACCAACGGAACTATTTAACCTATTTTTCATTTTCATTTTATTTAATGACCTAGCATCAAAAATTTATAGCAACATAATTTAATATACGGAAGAAATAAATTTCAAGTTTAACAGTACTATTAATACCATCACATAACAAAATCACCCAAGATTTGGTATCGCAGGTTCACAGACTATATAAGAGTACTACAAATAAGGGTCTGGAAGCAATAACAAAATACAGCCTCTAAAACTATATAAGAGAAGCAGGAAAATAGATAGAGGAAGACGACAATGCCTGCAGACTACCTCGGTTCGTCTGGTAAGTAGGAAGCTGAAACCTCACTGCGGTCCAAAATTTGCAGCACTGGGATCTACACAAACTAGTGTAGAGTGTAGTATCAGCACAACCGACCCATGTGCTGGTAAGTCCCTAGCCTAGCCTCAACGAAGTAGTGACGAGGCTAGGATCAAAATATCAAATAAACATGTGCAGTTATATAATATACAGCAAAATATAAACAGAATAAACAAGTACAGATGGAAGGGGGTAAATGTAGCGGGGTATATTAGTATCAACGATAAGTCAAGAATAAAGGCATAAGGAAAACTTAGAATTCAAAGTGAAACAATAAGGAACTTATATCCGATCCATAAACACTTTATCTCAATAATTGTTGCGGCGCGCAATCCGACACCAACATGTGACAACACTATTACTGCGTGCAACCCGATCCATATCATTGATTACTGTTGCGTTGTACAATCCGATCCAATCATATCATTGTTGCGGCGTGCAACCCGATCCAAATATTTCATTATTGCATCGTGAAGCCCAACCCAACTATATCATTGTTGCAGCGTGCAACCCTATCCAAATATATCATTATTACGTCGTGCAACCCGATTCACATATATCACTGTTACTGTGAGCAACCCGATCCCATTATACAATCAACAACAACCATAACAGGAGTCCCGACTAGGGATCAATAGGGAACTACATTGTCCCTGCAAGGGAATCGACAATATAGGTAACTATGCCCCGACAAGGGGGAAACAACTATAACCAAACTTGTTCCAACTTCTAACTACCTCAACTAACACCAATGCTCAACCATAAGTAATCTCTACGAGAATATCTATAAACCTTGATCAACACAAAGAGCCAATAACTTAGGCATTCGTAGTATTTCTCACTAGCACAATAATTTCAATTCAAGACTCATGGTCATGCTCGACATCGGCATATAGATACTCGTCACCACACCTATATGTCGTACTCAACACATAACATGTAGCATACAAGATCAAACGCATATTCCCCCAAGTTAATGTTAGACCAAACACTTGCCCCGATGCCACGAATACAGTTCAAGCATCAACTATAGCTTTACCTCGTGATTCCACCACCAATTCGCTCGTATCTAGTCACAAGTTACTTTATTACATTAATGAATGCTAAATAAACAATTGCTAATGCGTAGAAATAAGTTTTCTAAAGCTTTTCCCGAAAAGTCAAGAATCAACCCTAGGCCCATATGGTCAAAACTCGTGGTTCGAACCAAAACTCGACTACCCATTCACCCATGAACTCAAATATATAATTTATTTTAAAATCGAACCTCAAATCGAGGTCTAAATCCTCTTTTGTTGAAAAACCTAGGTTCTATCCAAAACATCCAATTTTCCCATGAAAATCATTGATTTTGAGTTGAAATCATGTTAAAAGATGTTAATGATTGAAGGAAACTAGTAAGAATTGACTCACAATCGATTTGATGGAAGAGTTGTTCTTGGAAAATCGCCCTAGAGAGTTTTTTTGTTTTAAAAAGATGTTGTGATGACCAAAAAAAAAAAAAATCATCCTTAAATTAAACAATTATCTCGGTGTTTTAATACCTTGAAAAGCTCTATCAGTAATTTCTCGACTTGCGTGCACGATCCGTATAATTTTTTTCGGAAGGCTAACAAATTGATTTTGACTTGAAGAAACTGTTGTATTTTTTTTACAGCACTGTGAATAGTGACTGTGAATAGTGCCCGTGAATAGTACTAGTGAATAGTATCAGTGAATAGTACCCCGTGAATAGTGTCGGTGAATAGTCGTGAACAGTAAAGAAAACGGGTGAACAGTGCCGAAAACAATTTTGGACAGAACACTAAGTTCTGGAAATGGGACAAAATCCCATTTTTCAATTTCTTCCAAATTGGAGCTCGGGGAGAGGCGATTTTCCGGAGATTTTCAGAGAAAATAACGGGGTAAGTGTTCTTTATCATAAATCATTTATAGATCATGATTCCATACTCATTTACATCTTGAATCCATAAATTTATGGAAGAAAAATCAGATTTTTTGCAAAATCTTCCAAAAATGAAAATTTTAGATTTGGAGGTCGAGTTGTCATCGGAATTCGATAATTTTTGTATGGTTGAACTCGTATCGTAATGTGTTGTCGGATTTTACGAGTTTCGTCAGATTCTGATATGTGGGCCCCACGGGCAATTTTGAGCTAAAATTCGAATTTTAATTTGGAAAATGTATAAATTCATATGGAATTAGTTCCTATGATTCGTGTTGAGTATTTTAAATTATTGTGACTAGATTTGAAGCTTCGGATGAATTCGCGAGACAAAGGAATGTTGGATTTTTGAATTGGTAGCAAAGCGAGGTAAGTGTTTGGTCTACCCTAGCTTGAGGGAATAAGAGTTGAGTATAATTGCTACTTGTTATGTGTTGTGTCCGACGTATAGGCATGGTGACGAGTATCTATACATTGGGGGTCGAGCATGACCGTGAGTCCTAAATTGCTAAATTGTCGTATTCTTATTTGATGCTTATGAGAACTTGTTTGAAGATATTTGAAGTTGAGCAAGTAATTGTTATGATCGAGTAATTATATCAATTGTGTTAAATAGAAATTCTTAAGTTTGGTTATAGCTGGTTCTTCTTTGCCGGGAATATATTGTTGATTAATTATTATTGGTTTTATATCGGTAATATATATATTGTCGATTTAAAGATTATTGGTTTCATACCGATAATATATATTGTTGATTAAAGATTATTGATTTCATACCGGTAATGTATATGTTGTTGATTAAAGATTATTGGTTTCATACCGGTAATATATATGTTGTTGATTAAAGATTATTGGTTTCACACCGGTAATACATACATATTGTTGATTAATTATTATTGGTTTTATACCGGTAATATATATTGTTGATTAAAGATTATTGGTTTCATACCGATAATATATATGTTGTTGATTAAAGATTATTGGTTTCACACCGGTAATACATACATATTGTTGATTCATTGTTATTGGTTTCATACCGGTAATATATATTGTTGATTAAAGATTATTGGTTTCATACTGGTAATATATATGTTGTTGATTAAAGATTATTGGTTTCACACCGGTAATACATACATATTGTTGATTAATTATTATTGGTTTCTTGCCGGTAACATATTAAGAAATGGGATCGTGTGGCGCGCCGACCACTTATATATTAAAGAATTGGGATCGTGTGGCGCGCCGACCACTTATATATTAAAGAATTGGGATCGTGTGGCACGCCGACCACAAAGTGATTTGAATCTTGGCATTGGCCATAGTTGCCGGTAGCCTATTGATACATTTGGGAGCGGGTGGTACGCATACCACAAGATATGAAAAGCCTATTGATACATTTGGGAGCGGGTGGTACGCCTACCACAAGATATGAAAAGCCTATTGATACATTTGGGAGCGGGTGGTACGCCTACCACAAGATATGAAAAGCCTATGGTTACGTTTGGGAGCGGGTGGTACGCCTACCACAAGATATGAAATGAAAAATGAATTGAGACATGAAAGTAAGATTTGTTCCGTTGATCGGATTACTCCGGATATTGTGAGTTATTGACTGTTATTTCAGAGCAGATTCTTTCCTTATAAACATTCGATAACGTTTTATGTTGTATATATATATATATATATATATATATATATATATATAGTTCAATACTTCGAGCTTCAATAATTGTACTTTAATTGAAAATGGTATTTTCTTTATCAAATGATTACTAAAAATAACTTCATCTTTTCTTGTTGATTTACTAATTGGGATGGAAGTTGTTCTATACTTTATGTTAAGTAAGTGAGGCTCGTCGAACATTCTTAATTGTATTGGGTCATGGACCACTGTGAAATGAGCAACAAGAGAATATTGATGTGCAATGTGAAATAGAAATATGTTGGCACAAGGTGCGAGGGAAAATATTATAATTTTATTTAATTGCACGTGAGTTTTCCGTGCGGTTGTGATATAAATATGGGCACGAGATGCCGTAAAAATATGAAAGTGGGTCGAGACCTATATTATTATGATTTTGAAATGAGGCGTCACAAGGTGACCTTTACTCAAAAGAATTATATTCGAAAGATACTTATTTGAAGGAAATATATTCGAAACATATTTATTGGAAGCATATTATTCTAGAGATTATTACTTGGAGGATTTATAGGCAAAAATATTTATCCTTGAAAGACTCGATTAATTGATTGCACTTGTATTTATTATTTGTTGAGAAACATTTGTAGTGTTCTTGTTGCCAACTATTTATATCTCTGGTAGATCATTGTTGCCAGCTATTTATATCTCTCGTAGATCATTGATGCCATTATTTTTATTTGCTTCCTATTATTTTGTACGCTATAAACTGCACAGATTTATGTGAGTGTCTGGTCCTAGCCTCGTCACTACTTCGCCGGGGTAGGCTAGACACTTACCAGCACATATTGTCGGTTGTGCTGATACTACACTTCTGTACATTTTTGTGTACAGATTTGGGTATTTGATCGATGGTAGTTATTCGTTGCGGTGGAGACACAAGGTAAACCTGCTATAGAGTTCGCAGTCCTCAGAGTCACCTTCAATTGTACTTATTTCCATTTGTTCCCTTTGTTTCAGAACAATGATATAATTATATTGTATAACTACTCTTAGAAAGGCTTGTGACTTGTACTACCGGTTTTGGGAATTGTAAATCGTTTAGAGAAATTTCAGTTGAAGTTAATAAGTATCAATGTTATTTCGGTTTATGTTAGGCTTACCTAGTTTGAAGACTAGGTGCCATCACGGCTCGTTCGGAGGGATTTTTGGGTCGTGACAAGTTGGTATCAGAGCTCTAGGTTCATAGGTGCTACAAGTCATAAGCGACTTTCGTAGAGTCTTGCGGATCAGTACGGAGACGTCTGTGATTATCTTCGAGAGGCTACAGAACTAGTAGGAAAAATTTCCACCTCATTCATTCCTTATCGTGCGTCATTTATTCACCTTGAAGCATATATCTTATGTTCTTTTGCATCCACTTATGTATGGAGTTGCGCACTACATAAATGGTTTGTGATATTGTAAAAGGATTGTAAGAGAGCCAGAGTTGCTCAATCATTGTTACCATGTGTCAATCAGAATTAAGGATATGGAAGTGCAAAGAGATCTTTCAGTTATATGCATGGGGGTGCATCAGATCTTGACATCTGGTTGATAAGTACAATCTGTAAAAGGTTTAATTGGTTTCCTAATCAGCACAGGTGGATGTACATAAAAAAAACATTGTCGTATTTGAGACTATGTGGTTCATATGGGATTTCTAATTAGTGAAGAGTACATAATAGCAGCCAAGACGCTGGATGAAGTGAGTTTAACTGTCATGAGAATGACAATTGCCAAGTAAATAGCTTGAGGTGTCTTATGACTGGTATCGTACGAGCAGTGAAGGTTACTATTTTGGATCGTCGGGAATGTGTCTTATGATTTCGCACCAAGTGAGGGAAGTCCACTATCAACTATCAGATTTCGGCGTCATGTGTTATACCAATTTTGGCATGAGATGTATTTATGTGGTATTGAAAGATTTTCCAAAACTTGTTTATGATAAGGTGCTGAGAATGGAACGGGATGATAATGAGACTTGAGATATTCCTGCGTCCGTAATAATTCTAAATTTTAATATTAGCGGGATCATGGAAACATATTCAATATACTCATAGTGCTTAAGTTAATCACCATACTCGCATGAGGCAGTCATATTTTAATGCACCACCAACATGAGGTTTGTATGATGGTTATTCCAGTTATCTATCATAGACTAAGTATGAACAGTTGAACCCTTAAATGGATTGTTATGAATGTGGTAGTACTACGCACATCATGGGAAAAAAAACTGTCCTAGTCATGGGAGAAGCATAATTGTTAAAAGCACCGAGGCTACGTACTTCATACAATTACTACTCCACTTGCATGACCAACCAGAGGTAGGGGTCAGGATGTTAGAGGTGGAGCTGAGACTCGTAGAGGTGGAGACCGAGTCGTTAATATATTTTCTATGGTATGGCTGAGGTTGCAGCATCAGATGGTGTCGTTACAAGTATGGTCTCGAATTATTGTAAAGTAACAATTTTGTTAACTTGATCCGTTCTAAGTATCGAGGCAAGTCCTCCTATTGCGCTCCACTTATGAGCGAACTTCGTAATTCTGAAAATTTACTTATGTGAATACTCCTGTTAGGAGATTATATGGAGATAGCTATGTCTATCACTATGTATTGGTCAAAAAAAAAAAGTTGCGAGGCAAAAATCAATTTTTGTTAATCATTTCATTGAGTTCGATGCAATTTCCAAATAATTAATTTCAACCGTGAATTATATTCTCTATTGATGTGAGGGTTCTTTATATGTTGTGATTTTGTTTAACGAAAAGTATATAGAAGAAAAAAAAATGGATAAAATTCCAGTTGGCACAATGTGCATATTACTTGTGTACGGAGTTGAGGACAAGATTCTCGTACTTTTATATTATGTGAAATATTTAAACCGAGCTACAAGCTGCGGTGGATGTTATATAAAGAGGAGGTCCTTGTGGTGAAAAGTCTGTGTTTAAATTCTCCCTTTGTAAAATTAAAATTTATAATATAGCACTTATAGGGAGAGATGACTATGAGACTTATTTGAAAAATTTTGTTTGAATATCTATGTGCATAATTTGCCAAAATTATATTGTAATTATTGAGTTTTAGCCTACAAGGTGAGTGCCCATGTGGCGTTAATTGTGAATCGTTAATTTGGCCAAGTAATTATGAGGTCTTCATGCTACATTGTTAGTAAAGTGAAAGCTTGAGACAAGAATTATTAACATGAAGTTAATTGGTAATTTTGTAATCGATTATGTACAACTATTAAAACCAGAGATGTAGTAATGGTCAATCATATGATATGTTTCATATCAAAATATCTTTATGATAGTGTCATACATGTAATACGGAGCTTGGTGTTATTGACAAATATATTGTGGTGATTTATTGAGTTGTGGATGTGTTATTATGAGTTGTTTGGTGTTACTCTGACAGGTGGATAAGCCCAATTACAGGGGAAACTCTACCAAAATTTCTGAAAAATTTGGGAGTTAGAAAATTTTGGGATATTGAGATTGTGCAAAGAAAGAAATAAATTACATTACGAGTTTGAGTACAGACTCTACTTCTCATTTGTGGACGAATGACCCTAAGTGGGGAAGAATGTAATACCTCGTATTTGATGGGTGCATAGGCATGAATTGCTATAGCCAGTCGAGACTAATATCGTGTGTTCACGTGAAAATGTGACCTTTCTGAAAATGATTGGATTGTAAGAAATTTGGTCTTCAAGGTTACAATATGGATAAAGGAGGTAATCTCAATTAAAATGGTATTGTCGGAATTATTTCGAATGCGGTAATATGGGATCAACCACGAGGATATGTGTAAAAGCAGGAACATTAAATTTGAGACCTCAGAATAATCTTAGTACGTTCGAGGACGAACGTTTGTTTTAGAGGTGGAGATTGTGATGACCAAAAAAAAAAATCATCCTTAAATTAAACAATTATCTCGGTGTTTTAATACCTTGAAAAGCTCTATCAGTAATTTCTCGACTTGCGTGCACGATCCGTATAATTTTTTTCGGAAGGCTAACAAATTGATTTTGACTTGAAGAAACTGTTGTATTTTTTTTACAGCACTGTGAATAGTGACTGTGAATAGTGCCCGTGAATAGTACTAGTGAATAGTACCAGTGAATAGTACCCCGTGAATAGTAACCCGTGAATAGTGTCGGTGAATAGTCGTGAACAGTAAAGAAAACGGGTGAACAGTGCCGAAAACAATTTTGGACAGAACACTAAGTTCTGGAAATGGGACAAAATCCCATTTTTCAATTTCTTCCAAATTGGAGCTCGGGGAGAGGCGATTTTCCGGAGATTTTCAGAGAAAATAACGGGGTAAGTGTTCTTTATCATAAATCATTTATAGATCATGATTCCATACTCATTTACATCTTGAATCCATAAATTTATGGAAGAAAAATCAGAGTTTTTTGCAAAATCTTCCAAAAATGAAAATTTTAGATTTGGAGGTCGAGTTGTCATCGGAATTCGATAATTTTTGTATGATTGAACTCGTATCGGAATGTGTTGTCGGATTTTACGAGTTTCGTCAGATTCTGATATGTGGGCCCCACGGGCAATTTTGAGCTAAAATTCGAATTTTAATTTGGAAAATGTATAAATTCATATGGAATTAGTTCCTATGATTCGTGTTGAGTATTTTAAATTATTGTGACTAGATTTGAAGCTTCGGATGAATTCGCGAGACAAAGGAATGTTGGATTTTTGAATTGGTAGCAAAGCGAGGTAAGTGTTTGGTCTACCCTAGCTTGAGGGAATAAGAGTTGAGTATAATTGCTACTTGTTATGTGTTGTGTCCGACGTATAGGCATGGTGACGAGTATCTATACATTGGGGGTCGAGCATGACCGTGAGTCCTAAATTGCTAAATTGTCGTATTCTTATTTGATGCTTATGAGAACTTGTTTGAAGATATTTGAAGCTGAGCAAGTAATTGTTATGATCGAGTAATTATATCAATTGTGTTAAATAGAAATTCTTAAGTTTGGTTATAGCTGGTTCTTCTTTGCCGGGAATATATTGTTGATTAATTATTATTGGTTTTATATCGGTAATATATATATTGTCGATTTAAAGATTATTGGTTTCATACCGGTAATATATATTGTTGATTAAAGATTATTGATTTCATACCGGTAATGTATATGTTGTTGATTAAAGATTATTGGTTTCATACCGATAATATATATGTTGTTGATTAAAGATCATTGGTTTCACACCGGTAATACATACATATTGTTGATTAATTATTATTGGTTTTATACCGGTAATATATATTGTTGATTAAAGATTATTGGTTTCATACCGATAATATATATGTTGTTGATTAAAGATTATTGGTTTCACACCGGTAATACATACATATTGTTGATTCATTGTTATTGGTTTCATACCGGTAATATATATTGTTGATTAAATTTTATTGGTTTCATACTGGTAATATATATGTTGTTGATTAAAGATTATTGGTTTCACACCGGTAATACATACATATTGTTGATTAATTATTATTGGTTTCTTGCCGATAACATATTAAGAAATGGGATCGTGTGGCGCGCCGACCACTTATATATTAAAGAATTGGGATCGTGTGGCGCGCCGACCACTTATATATTAAAGAATTGGGATCGTGTGGCACGCCGACCACAAAGTGATTTGAATCTTGGCATTGGCCATAGTTGCCGGTAGCCTATTGATACATTTGGGAGCGGGTGGTACGCATACCACAAGATATGAAAAGCCTATTGATACATTTGGGAGCGGGTGGTACGCCTACCACAAGATATGAAAAGCCTATTGATACATTTGGGAGCGGGTGGTACGCTTACCACAAGATATGAAAAGCCTATGGTTACGTTTGGGAGCGGGTGGTACGCTTACCACAAGATATGAAATGAAAAATGAATTGAGACATGAAAGTAAGATTTGTTCCGTTGATCAGATGTAACGACCCGACCGGTCGTTTTAGAAAATTACGCCCCAATCCCTAATTTAACTGTTCCCCTAAGTTCATTTCTGCTATTGTGGGTTGCCGGGAGAGTCGGTTCCGAAAATTTGAGCATTTTGGGACACTTAGTCCCTAAATAAGAGCTTTGAAGCTAGAAAATGGTCCGTAGCCGGAACAGTGTTAAGACGATCTCGGAACGGAAATCCGATGGTTCCATTAGCTCCGTTAGGTGATTTCGGGGTTAGGAGCGCGTTCGAAATGTATTTTGGAGGTCCGTAGCTCAATTAGGCTTGAAATGCCGAAGATTGAAATTTTGGCGAATCCGAACGATAGGTGATATTTTGATCCGGGGGTCGGAATGGAATTCCGACAATTTCTGTAGCTTCGTTATGTGATTTTGGATATGTCCGCAAATTTTCAGGTCATTCGGACGTCGATTGGTCGGGTTTTAGATCGAATGTGCAATTCGGAAAGTTTTAAGAAATTTAGGCTTGAATTCGATGTGAATTATGGGTTTTGATGTTGTTAGACGTGTTTTGATGATTAGAATAAGTTCGTATCATGTTTTGGAATAGGTTGGTGGTTTTCGTTGGGATCCCGGGGTCTCGGGATGAATCCGGGGGTCCAATCGGGCTATTTCATGCATTTTGGAAATGCTGTTAACTGCTGGTGTGTGCTGCAGACGAATGCTCTATGCGATCGCAATGAGCTAATGCGATCACATAAAAGGTTTTGGAGAGGCCAAGTATTTGTTCTATGCGATCGCGGGCATGGATATGCGATCGCATAGTTCTGGAAAGTTGTGCTATGCGATCGCGTACAGTCCTATGCGATCGCATAGTGTATGGAGAAGAGGGGTCCCAGGTCCAGCTTTTGTCCTATGCGATCGCGGAACAGGGTATGCGATCGCATATGTATATATTGGTGAGCATTGCGATCGCATTGAGGGCTATGCGATCGCATAGAGTAGTCTGGCGAAGGTCAAAATTTGTGCTATGCGATCGCAACAGGTGTCATGCGATCGCATAGAGTAAAAATGTCTGGCAGTGACTTAAGTCCAGAAACATTTCAGCCGCGACCCATAAATCAAAAACGCCATTTTTGAGCTCCAAGAGAGGGAATTGAAGGGGAAACGCTGGGATATCACCGGGAAATCATCGGGGGTAAGTTTCCTAACCTTAATTCGTTGGTTTATCATGAAATCCATGATTATTTCACTGAAATTGAAAGATTAAAGGTGGGTTTGAGCCCTAGGCCTAAATGTTAGAAAATCTTTGATTTGAACGGGCAAACGGAGTCCGATTTCGATAAATTTTATATGCACGGACTCGTATTGAGATAAGGAACCCGAATATATAATTTTCGTGATTTTTCGATAAGCGTACCGGAAGTCGGGTTTTGGCAACTTGTGGGTTTTGGTGTATTTTGAGTTAATTTGATTGGATAATGCCCAATTGGCCTATTTTGATGTGATTCTATTGATTTTTATCAGATACTACACTTGTGGAGGCCGATATTCGCGGCAAGAGGGTTGTTTCTTAGCGGTTTTGTACCGGAATTGAGGTAAGTGGCTTGTCTAACCTCGTGTGGGGGAATTTTCACCCCTAGGATATTATGTGATAGTTTAAATGCCTTGTACGCGAGGTGACGGGCGTGTACATGCGTTGGTTGTTGAACACGTACTTTATTCAAAAATGTTCGATGAGCGATATCCCTGTTTTTGGTTGTTAATTTGATATTTTACCCGGTAGTGGTTAGAAGAGCATGATTAGGTAGCACTTAATTGTTTAGTTGCCTAATTGCCTTATTTGAACTCCTTGTTAATTATTGGCACTATTTTTCGGTGAAGTTATAGTTAAGCATAATTATTCTCTCTGTGGATTCCTTAATTGGCTGTGCTTGTGGACCTGCGGGTTCGATTCCCGGAGACCCGGGGCTGTGGGTTCGATTCCCAGAGACCGGTGTGATATTGGTAGGGACTACGGGTTCGATTCTCGAGATCCCGGAGTGATATTGGTAGGGACTACGGGTTCGATTCCCGAGATCCGAGTTATTGGTAGGGACTACGGGTTCGATTCCCGAGATCCGAGTTATTGGTAGGGACTACGGGTTCGATTCCCGAGATCCCGAGTTATTGGTAGGGACTACGGGTTCGATTCCCGAGATCCCGAGTTATTGGTAGGGACTACGGGTTCGATTCCGAGATCTGAGTTATTGGTAGGGACTGCGGGTTCGATTCCGGAGATCCGAGTTATTGAGATATTATTGAGACATGGGTTGCGGGTTCGATTCACGGAGACCCAGAGGTACTGAGAATGGGACTATGGGTTCAATTCCCACAGATCCTGGACTTGTTTATTTGAGTTGGTTATTTGTTATTAGGCTTGATTGTAGACAGTTTCGGTAAATGTTGTTATTTTGGAAATTTTGTTGTTATCCGTTAAGCTGTTTATTTTGTTATCATCATATTATTATTGTTTCTCGGTAGGGCCACGACCTTACTCGTCACTACTCGCATCGAGGTTAGGCTTGGCACTTGCGAGTACCGCCGTGGTGTACTCATGCTACTCTTACGCTACACTTTTGTTGTGCGGATCTAGGTACATCAGAGGAGGCTCGTACTAGGTGATTCCGCAGCTTTCTGGGAGACTTCGAGGTATGATCTGCTACGTCGCGGATCCGGAGGCTTCCCTTCTATTCTAGTAGTACTAGTTGACATTTTTCTTCATTTCGTTGTTAGATACTCTTTACACGTAGAGCCACAGTTGTATTTCTCTTTTAGTCTGTGTTACCGTGGGGTTCCGGATCTTGGTAGTGTTTTATTTATTGTGTGACGGATGTATGTGCCAAGTGGCACGGATTACATATCTTTTATGTTATTTTCCACGTTGTTTCTTATTTAAGTAATTAAAATTTATAGATTCCGCAACGTGTTAGGCTTACCTAGTCGTGGGGACTGGGTGCCATCACGACAGGTTCACAATTGGTGAACTAGGGTCGTGACATCAGATTACTCCGGATATTGTGAGTTGTTGACTGTTATTTCAGAGCAGATTCTTTCCTTATAAACGTTCGATAACGTTTTATTATATATATATATATATATATATATATATATATATATAGTTCAATACTTCGAGCTTCAATAATTGTACTTTAATTGAAAATGGTATTTTCTTTATCAAATGATTACTAAAAATAACTTCATCTTTTCTTGTTGATTTACTAATTGGGATGGAAGTTGTTCTATACTTTATGTTAAGTAAGTGAGGCTCGTCGAACATTCTTAATTGTATTGGGTCATGGACCCTGTGAAATGAGCAACAAGAGAATATTGACGTGCAATGTGAAATAGAAATATGTTGGCACAAGGTGCGAGGGAAAATATTATAATTTTATTTAATTGCACGTGAGTTTTCCGTGCGGTTGTGATATAAATATGGGCACGAGATGCCGTAAAAATATGAAAGTGGGTCGAGACCTATATTATTATGATTTTGAAATGAGGCGTCACAAGGTGACCTTTACTCAAAAGAATTATATTCGAAAGATACTTATTTGAAGGAAATATATTCGAAACATATTTATTAGAAGCATATTATTCTAGAGATTATTACTTGAAGGATTTATAGGCAAAAATATTTATCCTTGAAAGACTCGATTAATTGATTGCACTTGTATTTATTATTTGTTGAGAAACATTTGTAGTGTTCTTGTTGCCAACTATTTATATCTCTGGTAGATCATTGTTGCCAGCTATTTATATCTCTCGTAGATCATTGATGCCATTATTTTTATTTGCTTCCTATTATTTTGTACGCTATAAACTGCACAGATTTATGTGAGTGTCTGGTCCTAGCCTCGTCACTACTTCGCCGGGGTAGGCTAGACACTTACCAGCACATGGGGTCGGTTGTGCTGATACTACACTTCTGTACATTTTTGTGTACAGATTCAGGTATTTGATCGATGGTAGTTATTCGTTGCGGTGGAGACTCAAGGTAAACCTGCTATAGAGTTCGCAGTCCTCAGAGTCACCTTCAATTGTACTTATTTCCATTTGTTCCCTTTGTTTCAGAACAATGATATAATTATATTGTATAACTACTCTTAGAAAGGCTTGTGACTTGTACTACCGGTTTTGGGAATTGTAAATCGTTTAGAGAAATTTCAGTTGAAGTTAATAAGTATCAATGTTATTTCGGTTTATGTTAGGCTTACCTAGTTTGAAGACTAGGTGCCATCACGGCTCGTTCGGAGGGATTTTTGGGTCGTGACAGATGTGAAAAAGGATTGTTTTTCAGCTAAGTATAAAAAGTTGCAGGCTGCAATTATGGGATTGCGAACATGGATTTACAATTGCGAACCCCGGCCTCTGCTATGCTGGGAATTATGAAGGGAGGTTGGGAAATGCGAACGGGAAATTACGAAGGGATGTTGGGAAATACGAACAGAAAATTGCAAAGAAATATCGGAAAATGCGAACTGAGAATTGCGAAGGGAGGTTGAGAAATGCGAATTGGGAATTGCGAACAAAGTGTCGCAAATGTGAAGCCTGCAATTCCTTAAGTCCAAAATTTCACCCCGCGGCCTATTCAAAACTCACCCGAGCCCTCGGGGCTCCTAACCAAACATGCACACCACCCTAAAAATATCATACGGACTCGCTCGTGCATTCAAATCAATAACATAACATCAACAACTATGAATTTAGCATCAAAACCTTGAAAATTTCTGAAGACTTCAAATTTTCAATTTTCTCAATAACTATCTGGTTCACATTGTTTCAAGTCCGTTTCTCACCAGTTTTACTGTCAACACATATAAATCATATGGAACCTGTACCAGGCTCCGAAACATAATACGGGCTCGTTAGCACATGTTTCACATAACATTTCACTTTCATAAACCTTTATATTTTTCATAAAACAATTTCTTCCAAGAATTCATTTCTCGGGCTTGGGACCTCAGAATTCTTCCGGGCATACGCCCAAGTCCCATATTTTCGTACTGACCCTCCAGGACTGTCAAATTATGGGTCCGGATCCGTTTACCCAAAATATTATCCGAAGTCAGCTTAATTCATTTTAAAGCCAAATTTTATTATTTTTCACAGATTTTACATATAGACTTTCGGGCTACGAACCTGAATTGCGCATGCAACTCGGAGTGATGCCGAAAGAGAATTTTAATGCCTCAAAATACAGAATTTAATTAAAAATAAATGATGACCCAATCAAATATCGAATTGGTATTTCTGAGAAGTTTGAACATTTCAAAGGATGATGCATATTGCTATCAAATATCGATTTTGTATATTGTACGTTTAAGCCAAAATTCAATCAAATTAACTATCAAAAAACTTAAAAAAGAATAGTACTTAGTAATTTTGAGATTAAAGGAGTAACTGAGATGATTAACAATTAAGCAGATGTCACCAATTAAGCAGATGTCACCAATTAAGCAGAAGTACAAAGGGAAGCAATATTTATCCTTTGAAACAAATACATAAGCATGAATTTGTGCCAAATTAAACAAGATTTAACAACAAATACAAATGATGTAAACTAAAAATGAAATAAACAAATCATTAACCTTCTTATTGTACACAAGTCAACTCAAGTTCTTGAGCGAAAGAATTTAAGTTATATACACGAATACTATAAATTTTTTTTTGTGCTATACGTGTAATTCAATATGTGAAAACATATTGTTTGTCTTGCTTTTCATGTAACTCGTTTCACTTATTTGGAACCGGATGCCTTTGTGCTACCTTGACCTTGCCCTTGATCACCACCACCGCCGTCGCCACCACCACCCCCACCACCTGATTGAACCTCTGGGGTTTTCACCTTAAACCTCTCAAGTTTCAATTGAGATTCATCAATTCCTCTACTCCTATGCAAGAAGCTATCACTTGGGCTCCTTTCCAAACCAATAATCTGAGATTTCTTTGAAAATACAGCTCCTATTTTCTCAAATACAGGAATAAAATCTTCATGATCCAATGGAAATATTTTCTTGAAAAATTCTCCCCTTTTCAAATAGAGGTCTCTGAAGAAATCTAACAACATAATTAATCTTGGATCCACTTTTTTACCTGATTTCCATCTTATCATTACTGGCTTTTCTTGTACATTTTCAACATGGTCAAGGTCAGGATTTGAATAGGTGATAGCTTCTGATTTTTCCTTGAGATCTTCCATGAACATATCGTTATGTTGCACAAGTTAGCTTATAGAAGAATTAATTCACTAATCAATGATCAAAGGGAATGATGAGAGAACTATATATACTATATATGAAAGAAGCTATAGTATAAGGCAATGGTAGTTGAGGCTTGGAATTTAGTTAGGAATGTCTCATATAGAGTCGGCAAATAGGCGGATTGGGTAAAATTTAAATAGGCCAAAACATGTTGATTAATTAACAATAAATTATACGAATGATCTTGAAAATAGATGGTCTTGATTTTTTGTTCCCCGCTTGTCATATAGGCAAAACTTTATAAGGTTAAAAGTCAAAAGTGTTATCTATCGGGACAAGCGTGAGGCAATATTTGTTAAACATGAAGTTCTGCTCACGGGAAAAGAGTTCAAAAGATTAGTGATAGCCCGGAATGTCTTATTTGTTTGTGCAAATCACCCATTAATTAATTAATACGTCAATATCCAAACTTGTTCAAAGTTTGTTTTGGATTAAGATGAAAGTATTAAGCGAGTTAATAATTAAGAAATGAGTTTATTTTGCCACCTATGGTTTTATATGATTATTAAACTACTGGTGGAGATTTCTTGGAATAAAGAAGGTAGGGACTAAAAAATTTATGTGGAAGACATGATATGTATTTGGAGGTGATCATTTTCTGAAGCAACTAATAGCTGGCCTAGTTTGTTCAAATTTCAATTTTTTGTTTCTTAGTATAATTTCTTTCGAGGTCAATAATGTGCGAAGTTACACTTGTCAAGTCATGATATTCTAGGATGAGGAAATCATATTTTAATTTTTGAATTGGTAAAAGTAAAATTGGTCAATACACATTAGTCTATTTTCAAGTAAAATAAGTTACATTTCTCTTCTTTGATTTAGTGCGTTTTTTTTATTTCTCATGTCATGTCAATTCAATCTTTATAGAAGTCGCTTTTAGAGGGATTTTATATCTGTTCAATGAATACAAGAAATTTGTACATTAATGATGTGTAGTTTGAACTTTGAACAACATGGTTATTGATTGCACCAACTATTTGATCAGGATCTTTATATAAATAGTTGGTCGAATTAATTGTTTGTTTTAGCGCGGCAAACATAAATATATACAGAACATTAACATGACTATAAACATAATACATATGAGTTATACTTATATTGTGCATCTGCCGACTACTTTTTGTTTAAAAGATCGAGTGAGCGGCTATTTAATTTTAAGTTAATTCTTCTATTAATATTATATTAGTTGTCTTCTAAAAATTTTAACCACCTAATAAAAATGTATTTAATAATCTTAATTATAAAGAAATATTCGTCTAATTTTCCTTCATCTCTCTTTAAATGTCTCATTTAATTATCTCGACACTATTAAAACCAGTAAGGATATATTTTGAACAAGAATAATTTGTCAAATGCAAGCGTAAAGGTACCTATATCTCCTTTAGAAGATAACGTAGTCGAAAACGTGGTTGCCACGGATAACAATAAGACTTTTCAATATATAGTTGTTTGACGCCTGTATTTTCAGATTAATATATATTATTTTAAAATCAGTTATCTTACTTATGTTCATTCGCTTATTCATTTCATATATTTATGACTAAATTAAGATTTGATTTGATTTAGCAGTGATGGTTAGCACATCATTGGAGATTTTCAGATGCAATATTACTTGTCCCAAATATATAAAGAGTTGATAATAATTGCCTCTGTGCTTGTCAGAGAAAAAAAAAAAACTTCACGCCCTTGAGATTAGTTATATATAATAGTTAAATTCTTAATAATGTGTATTAATGTCAATTAATCTGCAACTGGATAGCGTAAACAGTACACTAAATGAAGAATAGTTTACTAGATATTAATACTTGGTAGTTTCATTTGAAGTATTTGAAAAAATAATCATATTAGTAAGCGCTGATTTATCATGGTTAGATTTAGATACTATTGTTAATTATAGAATTTTGAATTTAATTCTAGTGATACCGGTTGAAGTCTCTTATTCCCTATTCTCTTTCTCTAGTCCCCAGTGAGTAATAAAAATTATGAAGAAATTCAACTTTACGTAGTTTAGTTTGGAAAACACAATATAAACCAAGTTTTAACCACAAAAAAAATATTTTTTCGACAGAAAATTGAAGAAAAACCGACTCATGCATGAGTTTTAGATTTAAAACATTGTCATTTCGAGTCCGCCAAACTCCCCACCAAGGTTATATGAAGGCTTCATATTCATATTATTACTTAGCCAGGTGGAATAATTAGTAGTTAGTACTCCAATAATGACTGATTTGTTTTTGCAGAATTTTATCTTATTTTATTTTATTTTAAGTAGGGTTTCAAGTGCAGAATATTATCTTATTCTATTATATTTTAAGTAAGGTTTCGAACCCTTGAAAGGACTATATAAGAATTGACATTGGGCCTAACTCAACCCCAAAAGCTAGCTTGTGAGGTGAAGATTGCCCAAGTCATATAAGGGACCAATGACCTTAAATCCCTCGGACACGGGACAACTCAACACCCCCCTCACACCCTGGCCTCTGGAGCGTGGACAACATATATGGGGGCTCAATATCGGTAATAATAATTGGGATGAGTTTGTGTCTAATACCATGATAAGAATGGACATTGAGCCTAACTCAACCCCAAAGCTAGATTGTAAGGTGAGAATTACCCAAGATAAGGAGACCAAAGACTACAAATTCCTCCGATATTGGACAACTCAACACAAACACTTGAAAGGACTAGATAAATGCATTAGATCAACAGACTATCTATAAAATTCTTATTCAAAATGAGTAATCAACGAAATAACATAAAGGGTGGGAAAAAAAACGAAATAACATAAAAGACATTACATTAATTCCAATTTGGTAAAATATGATATACATACTATATATACTTTATTGGTATATATATACAACAAGGATATAGATACACCAGCACGAGTTTCTCTTTTTATTTTTGCTCTATTACATCAGGAGATCAGGGACATAAATAGGGAAGGAGCAATGAGAACTGAACTAGCCCTCAATAATTATTTCGTGATAGATTTTCATCGATATCACTAAATTATAAGCCTTACTGATATAATGAGTTTGACTTTCAGAACGAAGTGGAATAATGGGTTTTGAATTCTACAACGATGACTCAATTACTTATGATAACTGAATTCTAAATTTATAACATACGTACACGATTTAAGACAAATCTACTCGATTCGAGCAAACCAGTATATTAGCCTCTATACCCTTACCCTTGTTTTCAAAAGTAACCATTTTTGTCACCTTTATCAGTTTGGCCACCTTCACCATTTGGTCCAATAATAACCATAATAGGGGGAGTACTGACTTTGAAACGTTCAAGCCTCATCAATTCTGATTGATCGTCTCCAGTGAATAATTCCCTTGGAATATTAGTCCCAAAGCTCAAGCTTCTTTGCATAGTAGCCACCTTCTTGTTTTCCCATATGGCCTTATTATCACCAAGTTTCTTGAACACTTGCACAAAATCTTCATAAATATTTCCTGGAAATATTTTCTTGAAAAATTCATTTCTTTTTACATAGATTTCCTTGAAAGATTCCAAGAGTTCAAGCAACCTAGGATCAACAACTTGCCCTGACTTCCATCGAATCATCATATAACGCCTTTCTTGGCTCTTTTCTTAATTCTTCTTTTGTTATGGTTTTAACTATATTTATATTTGAAGGGTAGGACAATATATAGGATGTATTTATGATTGAGATATTTGCTTGTTTGCGAGAAATAATAGTTGTGCATAAGGTGGCTTCTACTGCCTACGTATTTATAGGGCTATGGAAATGCATTAATAAATTAGAGACACACATTATGAAGAAGAAAAAAAAACGGAAAAAGAAAGTTCTCCATGTACGTCAACCCAAATGAAAGTAGGGCTATGTAATGGTAAAATATCATGGTATAACCAGTTTTTACATTGGTAAATGAAAAATAGCTAGCGTTACCAAGTCAATGAAAACTGGCCATTATTTTGCAGCAATAAAGACCGGTCCAGTATAATATACGGGAGTTTTGGTGCATTTGTGTACAAACTCCAGCATATTATGCTGGACCGGTATACTTTGCTAACTCCTGTAAAATTTGCGGGAGACTGGAGTACCAGTACTCCAAACTCTAGTATATTATACTGGCAATTGTACTTGTTGGAACTCCCGTAAAATTTGCGGGAGTACCAGCATAATTATATTTGAACTCCCGTAAAATTTGCGGGAGTTCCAGCATAGTTATCCTGGAACTCCCGTAAAATTTACGGGAGTTCCAGCATAGTTATCCTGGAACTCCCGTAAATTTTACGGTAGTTTAAGCATATTTATGCTGGAACTCCCTAAAATTTGCGTATTTTTCCGGATTTTAAACAGTGTTTTCGCTCAAATTTAAAGTGGCTAAATTTTGATGACTTTTGAAACTTGGCTATTTTTAAACGACCAGTGGTAAATCTGGCTATTTTTGAATTTCTTCCCTAGATAATCAGAGGCAGTCCAAGATTTAAATCTAATAGGGTTCAACTATTGATTTTTGTAGAATTGCACTCATTATCCATCTTGTAATTTCAAATACATACAAATCGTATGTGTATGTTGATTGGAGAAGCAAGAGATGAGAATTGTCTATTGAAAAAAAGTATTTACGTAGAACTGATGTCACAAACATTATCCATCTTGTAATTTCAAATACATAAAAATGTATTCCAACGCTAGCTATACTTCAGCATTGTCGTAGTCAAAGCGCTTTAAAATGTACTCCTACAAAATACACGCAATTACGTATCATCCTTGAATGAAACTATTATTTTTTATATCTAACTGCATATCATTTTAAAACATAAATTTGACTATTTTTTCCTCAAAGCTCATTTGATGAAGATATTGCCTTACGTTATTAATAGCTAGTCATTAGGGAAGAGGAAACCCTAATTAGTTCTTCTATAACGTGTAAGAAAACTTGATGAATATGGAAGCCATGGCTTATGGCTATACGTTGCTTCCACGGCTGCAGTTTTCCATTTCTTGATATAGTATTTTTAAAATTGCATGATCTTATTTTTTAATGATGTAGTGTCTGGATATGTTTATACACACCTCTCGTGACTAATTTACAGGATACCTATTTTGTTTCACCACCACATATAATAAGTAGTTCTACTCAACTAAAATTAAAAAGAAGTTACCTAATATTTTTTCCGATAACTATCCAGTGGTCTATACTGGTTTTCTATCTATTAAATAGGGGTGTATATAGGTCGGGTTGGTTCGGATTTTCTAATTACCAAACCAAATCAATTGTATAGGGTTATTAAATCTAAAGACCAAGTCAAACTAATAAGAGTCGGGTTTTTCAATCTCGATTTTCGCATTTTTTTGTTTGTTTTCCATAAAATCTTTGTAGCACAAAGTATAGAATTTGTGCTCCAAATATTTCTTTAATCCTAGTAAGATAACGTAATGTAGTTCTTATATAGAACTGTATAAGATGTTTTTAATAAAATAACATAAATATGAGATGAGTCATGGCTTTATACTAAAATATTAAACAATAAAGATAATGAATTCGCATAAAGTAAATATTATTAACATGCTATAATGTAAAAAAACATAATCTAAAATTACTAATAAGTTGCTAAAAATAAGTACAGTTAATAAGTTCTATTAATTACATGACTAAACACTAAAAGAAAAATAAGTTATGCATTCTATTCAAATCAAGCAAAATCATAATCAGATTTTTTTTCCAGTTTGACTCGAATTATATGTTGGTTCGGTTTGTCGATTTTATTTGTACACATATAACCAAGGTTAGACGACATTTTTGAACAATCGCAATGGTCTTGATTCATTTTTTTTGTTTTTTAATCAGTTCGATTCAGTCAATTTGTACTTTATTTTTAGGAAGATACACGTAAATCTCAACTTTTTTGCTAGAGCGAAGGCTTTTATTAAAAACAGGAAATTAACAAAGTACAATAGCTGAAACTGAACGAAGAGATTCAATCCCTATTACATCAAAATCTACGTGCCGTAAAATAATTTTTTTTTGGGGGGGGGGGGGGGGGGGTAGAGAAAAACTACTACATTTTGGGAAGTTGAGTCACGTAAATTTCAATGACACGAGAGCATTTGATCTAATAAGCAATTTTAATATAACACCAAAAATACACAATGCTAACAGATAGTTCTATACAGGAACAATACTAATTTATGACACATACTTTTGAAGTATTTTCTGATTTTCCGTAGTCATGTTATCCTTTACTTTGCCATCACAAAGTTTTGGCTGTTGTTTAATTTGTATTGCCCTATCAAATATAAGTCTATGAACACAAACAAAAAATATTCTCGGAATTGGAAAATCTGGATATCGTTACATATAGTACTGACATGGGCGGATATAGATCATAGAGTATGGGTTCATTCAAATCCAATAGCTTGCTCGGACCTTGTAATACATTAAAAATTTCATTGAATACATACATATAATTGATCTCGAACCCAATAAAATAAATAAGTGGTAGTATATAGAACTCTAAATACAAACCATATAATTCAAATCTGAAATGATCACCTCTTACTGAAATAAAGAACGAGTATAACATAAAACCAAAAAAAGTTGACATCAAATCATAAATTTTCACATGGAGTAAATCGATCTATACTATTTTACCTCTTGAACCTGCAGAAAAAAATTCAAACCAGTCGGACATATCAAAAGAAAAAAGAGTAGAAGCATAAGTATTGCAGAAGGTCAAAGTTCACGTGAAAATACACTGCAAAACCTAGAAAACAAGAAAAAGTACCACTACAAACTGCAATTTATATATCTTTAAAAACATTTAAACAATGTATCAAAAAGTTGTAATCAAAGAAAAACTATATTTAAATCCTAAAAAATAATGTCATAAAAATGGAACAATGAGAGAATTAATTTTCACTAGCAAAAGAAAAAAAAAACTTTTATATTCAAGTATGATCACTTAATTGGTTTATCTATTTGCATCCCTAAATCTTGTTATGGTAATTCATTGAAATTAATCATTGATAGGAACCAATCGTTGCTATAATCCGTATATTGATAATCATTATTTTGCTCAACCCCAGCTGCCAAATAGTTAGCTTGTCCTTGTTCATAAGTTTGAAATCCTTGATTTTCGAAAGTGCCTGTTATTAGATTTGTTTTTGCTTCATTTCTCTGCATCACATCATAAACATTGTTCACTAGGGCTAATTGGTTCATGTCGTTGTTGGTAAATTGATGATGATTTCTTTCAAGTGCCTCAGTATACTTTACGAGTTCACCTGTATCGGTTATGGGTACAGTCATTGCACTGGAAGAATCGCCCTCCCAATTCGAAGTTTTTTCTTCGTTACTACTTGATAAAGAATTGACTAGTTCGTCAAATTCTTCCTCCGTGATCCCGTTACCATCCACTTTTCTCTCATTCATTTTTTTGTCTTTGATTTTGCAAAGAATCCTCCGCCAAAATATATTCTTGCATCAACCACTTATCATTCTGCTCTTTTACTATATTACTTTTATATTTCAATCTTCTCCGAAAGCCAACAATAATATTCTTCGATCCATGTTTAATAGGTGCACCACCTGATTGGTCTTTCCAAGTCCCTCTCCCAACTGTCCTTGAAAATTTCTTAGTTGAATTCTTGAATCTCTTCAATTTAGAAACAAAGTACCGTGTTTTCTCCTTTGAATTTGAATCTTCAAAAATTTGCCATGGCTCCGTGTCTCCGATTGTCGCTACTTCAATATCACCATCAGGCGGCAAAATTCCGCAACGCACGTAACGTTTTAGAAAGTTTATCAACTCAATATTAGTGGGGTGAAATCGAAAACCCATAGGAAGCTTAGCTTCTGGTAACATTCTATATGTACTTATATTTTACGTATATAATACGCAAAAAAGATAACAAAAATAGAGAGTTGAATGTGATGATGAGAAAAAAGAACGAAACGAACAATTAGATGAAGCTAATGAGTGATATGATGAAGACTATATATAGAGGGCTTATAAAATATAATCCTTTTAGTTTTGGATAACACTTGAACGGTGATCATGAGCCGAAATCCTTTGGAAACTAGAATTAGGTTTAGGGTTTCTCGTGAAGTTGGCGGGAAATATAAATTAGCTGCTATATTAAGTAGTGAGTCAAGTAATTTTATTTGCTAAATTTATTTATACCTATTTCCACCTAAATTTGTTTTAAACTTAATTTACCTTTTTAAATCTTATTAGTAGAAACATGGAAACAAAAACAATACTTTGAATACATGCATGATGCATCCATAATTATAATAAAAAAACAAGTGTAGATTTTTATAAAGTGTTGGAACCTAATTTTCAATAATCAGAAATTCCGAAATTGTTGCATCGAAATATCAAGAATTATGTAGAAACAGAAAAGGAAGCCTCACCCCATTCAACTGATCATGACTTGACTTCCACGTAAAACTCAGTCATAAATTAAAGGGTTAACTCATAAGAAAACCCTAAACTATTCACGTTTTGTAAAAGGCAAAATACCTTAGTACCCCCTAAACTATTTGAGAATTATTACTTTCCTCCCTAAACTATCTCTGGTTCGAATTACCCCCCTCAACTTGGCCTTTTGAGAATAATTACCCTCCTAAATGCTTATGTGGCAAAAAGTGTGGGTACACTCACCTACCATGTGGATTTTTCTGTCCATGTGGCATTTTCGTGAATTTTTTTCTTTTTAAGAATATTATTTTTTAGATAATTTTTTTAAATACAATTTATAATAAAAGTTGGACAGAACGACATTAGTTATGCTAAATATTTTTATTTGTACAAAAATAATAAAATTTTAGTTAATCTTTTTTTGAATATTACTTGAAAATAAAAATTTATACAATTGAAATAAATAGTCAAGACATCTAAAAAGTTATAAAAAATACATAGTTGAAATAAATAATCATTGAATCAAAGAAGAAATAAAAAGAGTGTACAATTGCACTTGTAATTTCTTGTAATTGTATACTCTTTTTATTTATTCTTTTGCGATGCAATGACTATTTATTTCAACTGTGTATTTTTACTTTTTTTTAGGTAAAATCCGTAAAACAAAATTGGAGCACTGTAATTTAGAGATATATAAAAAATTATAGCCAAAATAATTAATTTCAAACTATATTTTATAAATTTTTAGATGCATTGACTATTTATTTTAATTGTATAAATCTTTATTTTCAGGTCAAATTCAAAAAACGATTAACTAAAATTTTATTATTTTTGAACAAATAAAAATATTTAGCCTAACTAATGTCGTTCTATCCAAATTTTATTATAAATTGTATTCGAAAAAGATTATTTAAAAAATAATATTCTTAAAAAGATAAAAATTCTTTTTTATTTTTCACGAAAATGCCACATGGACAGAAAAATCCACATGGCAAGTGAGTGTACCCACACTTTTTGCCACATAAGCATTTAGGGGGTAATTATTCTCAAAAGACCAAGTTGAGGGGGTAATTCGAACCAGAGATAGTTTAGGGAGGAAAGTAATAATTCTCAAATAGTTTAGGGGGTACTAAGGTATTTTGCCTTTGTAAAATCATACTTAAACTATGTGATATTGCTATCACACTCCTGGACTACATTTTTTCCAATTTAAACCCCCAATACGGCCTGCTGTATGAACTTTACACTCCTTGACTATTCATGTTTTGTAAATAAACCCTTAGTTTTCTAATGAATAATTAACTTAAATAGCCGTATGCCTAAGCGTTAAAATTTAAAATAATATGCAGATGTATAATATTGTATAATCCACATATAATTATTGTATAATTTATGTACGCGGGCTAGAAAATTTAAAATAAATAATGAATTCAATAGGCTATTTATGTAAAATTCTCTTTTCTAATATACAAAAGATACATAATTTACGGCACATATAAATTTAGACCCCATAAAAAAATCCCAATAAGAAAGAAGGTCTGAATTCACCATTTTCTATCTTCAATTTCGCGATCGAAAGGAAATCAAGACGAGGTTCACCATTGATAGTTCATTTCCTTCAACGACATTTAAACACCCGAACAAGTCTATAGACACTATAACGCACAACAACTTTTGCAAAGTTTCTCTTATTATTGTACTAAGCTTTTTCTTTTCCATTATCCTATCCATTTAAATAGAGAATATGTAGTGGAAAATCAAAGATAATATCTCAGTCACACTTGGGAGAAGGAAAAAAGTTGGGCAACAACCTCTCCATATATTGGATTGTACGTTTGCAGGTTATTGTTCGACATTTGCTGAAGAAATTATATTCAACAGAACTTTTCTTCGAAAATATGTCGTAACAAGAGATGGAAACAAATATACACAAAATGCTTATGTACACCTAGCTTGAACTGATCTTATAATGTATAACTTTCCAAATTAAAAATATAATCATGCAAAGCTTTTTAAAAATATTCAAATCAATAAAGAATACACAAAGTGGGAAAAAGAAAAAACAATCCCCTAATCACAGATCAATGCAGAAATGATCAAATGGTTATGCTGTTGAACTGAAAAGATAAATCAACAAATCAAATCAGAAGATTATTTAAGGTTCTTTTATGGTTCCATTGGCGGAGTTACATTGGCGAAAAATGTTCAGCCGAATTTCTTTTGCCGGCAAATTAAATGAACAAGGGAAACTTCTATTGTATAGGCCAAAAAGGTTCAAAATTGCTTTACATATAGGTCATTGGTTCCACTACTACATGCGACTAATCTTTTTGATAGAAATTTCGGCTTCCGCCATTACGATAATATATTTTTTCGGAATTAAAACAATATATTCACTCTAGTTTTACAAGTCGAGTCTAAGGAGGGTAATATGTACACAGCCTTAGCCCTAAAGAAGTTGTTTCCTATAGGCCCTCGACTCAGGAAAGACTAGCCGGAATTATTGGAACCATTATTGTCTTGGCCATTTTTGTCTTGACCTTTTGGTCCAGCAACTATGAAAACAGGCGTCTTAATCTTGAACCTTAGCTTTCAGGTCTTATATTAGACTCATCTCCAAAACTCAAGCTTCTCTTAACTGTAGCTTGGTTTTTCACCTTCTTGTTCTTTCTTACAGCAACCTCTAATTTCTTGAACACCTCCACAGATTCTTCATAATTCACAGGGAAGATTTTCTTAAAAAATTTCCTTTTTTTCACATAGACTTCCCTAAATGATTCCAAGAGTTCTAACAGTTTGGGATCAACTATTTTTCCTGACTTCCATCGAATCATATTAGGCCGATCTTCGTTCTTATTATGTTCAAGGTCAAAATCATTTCCAGTATTACTGGTGCTTGTTTCTGATGACATGTTTCTTGTTTCTGTGCTATAATTCAAGTGATCATATGTGGACATTTTCTTTATTGTTCAAAATGAAGTTTTTGCTTTGTTTTTGGATGATTTTGTTTGGTTGGTCCTGTATAGGAGTATATATTAGTGGGACAAAGGAATACCTTCTTCTTACTAAACGTATAGTTGAATTTGTCAAGCAAATGAATTATGATGATTCAGTCAAAGCTGACTAATCAAAAAAAGACTCGGACAACACACTTCTTTTTATGTTTCTGTTTCCTTTCCCCTTTTTGTTTCCTGGAGATTTCCATCATGTTGTTTCCTGGAGATTTCCATCTTTTAACAGTGCAAAACGTAAAAAAATATTTACATATTTAGTGTTGGGCTAAACTAGCACAAATACACTCTTAATATGGTGTGATATTGTCCGTTTTGGGCCAAGCCCGCACAGTTTTCCCCAAAAGGCCTCACACCATTAAGAGATTCATACACTTTATATGTAGACTCCCAGACTTTTCAGCTATCAGTGTGGGACTTTGTTCGCACACCTAACATTTAGTACAATTTATCCTAATATAACATGTGCTTGCCTTATTTTTCATGTAACTAGTTCACTTATTGTGAGCAGATCTGCAGATGCATGTAGTTATTTTTAAGGATTGGACGTCTATATATTCTCACCACGCTACCCTACTCCTATAAAGGCCGGGGAAAGAAATGCTTTGGGCACTCCTGCCATCGTTTCAGTGACTGATAGAGCTTCATGAACGGAGATTCCCCAGCAGAGAGTCGGATGAGGGGAGACCGTCCTGAATTTTCTTTCCGTATGTCAGGAAAAGCACCTCACCCTCACTTTTCTTTAAGTGATCTTATAATATAAAAATTCTCTTATACTGTTAGTTTTTCATCTTCACCAAGCATCGCCCAAGAGGAAATTTTAGACAATTAACACAATGTCCCTGCCTCAACCACCTCCAACAAACCCCCCCCCCCCCCAACACGCCCCACCCAAAAAGAAAAAAGTTCCAACCCTCACAAAAGCAAATCAAAAGAATGAAAACTACTCCATATGCTATAGCTACCTACTGATAAATTTCATTTATTTCTGACAATTTACAACACATCTAGGATACAACAACAGCAACTTTAAATAGCAAAGGTATATAGCTGAGGTCTCACTGTGACCCCTAACTCAGCTGAGATTAAGAAAGGCAAATAAAGAAATGATGATATAAACTATAGAACAATAACCTATGTAAACTCTTCTCGAAACATTTGAGGTATATGGAGATTCTTAACCAAGATTTGTACTGTGAACATTATCACCTACTATACCTATTTTGGCTGACATGAGCATCATAATATGAGACGGAAGATGAGGGAGGTATACTTCTCTCATTCTTAGGGAAGTTTCTCGAGAACACTTCACCTGACGATAATTTTGGCACTACATCTTGGCACAAGGTTGAAAAGGAAAATGAGGGCGGTATACCTGTCTCATTTCTTGGAAAGTTTCTTGAGAATACTTCACCTGAGGATAAATTTGGCATCACATCTGGGCACGAGGGATAGGTAGGGTATGTAAATTTACTAGAGAAGGGAACATGCGAACTCGAGTTAGGATTAAACATCACTGAAGATGGTAGGCCTGCATCTAAGGTAGTATCAGAGATAGGCCTATATGAAGGAGCTGAAGAAGACACCTCTGGGTAAGGTCTCGCTGAAAGGGCAGAAAATCTATTTCCGGTTATGGAATTTGATTGAGACTCCACGTAAGGACTTGTAGAGAATTTGTAGGTGGTAGGTTCAGGAGCATGGTTTGCTGAACTGAATCTCAAGGCCGATCCCTGGTAGTTGGTGGCTGTAGTTGCTTCAAGTTGAAAATCTGTTGGCAGTCCGAAAAAGGCAGGAATCTCTGATCTGTGCCCAATTATAGTGGTAGGAATAGAATGTTCTATGGTCATGGTAGAATATCCAGATCTTAATGGTGGTGAGCTGTTGATTTGTTTACTCAATGAAAGTTTAGCTTGTTCGAGTTCCCCGAGGACAGAACCTACAACATTTGAAGAGTTATGAGACACCAAGGCAAGTTCATAGCCTCTTTGAAAACCTTGTCCTGCTTGCAAACTGCTACCTCTAGAACACGAGGTAGCATGTACTCGGGGGTTCATGGGGGAACGAGTCACAGGAAAAGACTGACTGTGATTTTCTAAATAATTCCCATTAGACATCGAACGTACAAAATCTGATGCTGGGGAATCTGATTTAATAATTCTGCTGCTTTCTTTATGTTCCAGGCAGCCAGTATCAACATGTAGGGGAGATGGAGAATTGTTTGTAGTTCCATTTTTCTCAGTAGAGGGAACAGTGGCTGCTCCATCTTTGTTTGCATGATTTTGCATACTGGTTCTTCCAACTAAGCATGGTTCCTGAGTTGCTTTCAAGTAATCTCTTTCTTCAGTCACATCCAAGTGATTCCCAGGATCACACGAATCCTAAGTGGTTTCATGAAGGATGGACGGAATCAGATCAATTGAGACACACCTTAACAAACATATGCATGTCCTTCTCCAGAAAATGATCTATGCAGAAGGCAAGTACCAGAGTAAAGCAAAGACAACATATCAAGAAGGCAAATAGCAGCAAATAGCATAATGACATCAAAGACTGATTGGGAAAGGAAAGATGTATTCAAGTGAACCACACAATCGCATCATAAATCATAAAATCTATTTGTATGTGACTACATTCAACATGGATAGATGACGATAACAAATATATCACTAGCCCAATGCCAATTATAATCCAAGAAGTTGCTAAAATCAGTAATATAAATTCCGATAAACTTAGTGTGCAAATCTGGATATCACGTTAAACTAAAATCCGATTGGAGCTTAGAATAAATCACATCTATAACTAGCCATGACATGAACAACTAATCTAGATTGTCTATCTTCCCATATAACATACAGTAGCAGAAGGGGCTAAGGAGTAGAGCTAACAGAAATCTTCAGAGAAGGGAGAGCTCCATCATAATTCTTTTATAATATAGATAATAAATAATATACATTACCAACAGTCTTAACAGAAAAAGGAGAAATATTACCCAGTTAGCAAACATGAAAAGATGAACTATGTGAAATGTGTATGAGCTGAAATGTATAATATATACCGGTGTATAGCTGTTACTCTCTCTGTACTTCTCTTCCCATTCTCTCTGGGCTTTCTCCTCTGCTTCATATTGCCCTATAAGTTGCGCTTGCTGATTTAAAGCTCTTTGCATGTCTTTATCACTCTTATCTGCTGATCTTCCATTTATTGACACACCTGATGCAGTCACTTGTACTTGACCATTTGCATCACTGCTATCAGCGCCGTCCGTCAATGATTGAGGCACATTGTTAGCAGAACTTGGGTGAGTCTCAGAGGCACATTCAGCAGAACTATTTTGTAACTCATCACTAGCTGATCTGGTCAATAAAAGGAATAGGTGCAAAATGAGTAATGTCTTAACGTAATTTATCCAACAAAAAAAGAAGAGCATCGTTATCATTATGTGCTGGTCGAATGTAGGTGTATGTATATGAATGCATGTATTTTCATCCGGTTTGTGTATAGGTATACAAAACTGTAAGTGTAAATGCTGACACGTAACCTTACGTCTTTTGTATCAAATAAATTATGAAAAGTATTAACAGAATGTGTTTAAAGTATTAACGAAATTGTTTAAACTCATATGACATGTAATTCTAAATGGAGCAACCTGGTATCCCTGCGCATTATCCGTTGGCATGATTTACCAACCCGTTTTGAAGAAGACATGCCAGTTGACGATGCAAAGTTACATCTCCTCCTATTAGAACTGGTGTATTTCCTCCTGTCCAAATAATGCGAAGAACCTTTGTCACTTTTCCACGACAAACTTCTGGCAGTTGATGGAGAAGATGTAATCTCGGAACTTGAGAAGGTGTCCGCATCATCTTCTTTCTCTTTCGCACTTGACGAACTTTCCCTTCCCACTCTTTTATTTTCAGCATCTTTTGAGTCGGATAAGCTTGTTTCCTGATCAGAGCCTGAACTGAATTCCTCTGAAGCATCATTTATTCCATAGTTCTCTAATATGGACAGAACAGCTGCTGTGGCCTTCTCAGCTTTCTTTCTTTGTACAGACACGGCCTTTAACTGCTCTTCGAGCTCTGAGACCTGTAACATACGCAGGCAGTTTATTAAAATGATTTTTCTTTTGTTGAAGGGCAGAAAGTTTTGGAAGTGTAAATGAATTAATTAAATATCGAAAAATACGAGTATGCTAGGTGCACGCTGTGTTGGAAGCGATGACTCAATTTGTGGTATTATATGCTTGCGTACTTAAAGAGAATTCGACAAAGGGACTAACCCTATGTGACAGTTCATCAGCTCTGTGCCTTGCTGTTCGTGATACAGATCTTTCAGCCAATAATCTCGCGCGGAGAAATTCAATTGTTGTTTTAGAATCTTCCACGCCATTGATTTTCCTGGTCAAGGAATGAAAACATATTAAGATATACATGAAAGTAACATATGACTCACTGAGGATAAAATGACATAATACTATCCCACATTATGTGATTTTGAGAAAATTATTAGAATATAACATGCAAAAGGATGCGGCAGACGGTCCTGTATTTCGAAATAACCATGACATTTGGATCTTACAACAGTTGGTCCAGATTGCTATGCCTTGATGCAAAATCTCAAGTAGATATCACAGTGGACCTAAACTACTATCTGTGATACAAAATTACTTTTTATTAGTAAATAATCATTATAGTTAAGAAAAACTCGCATGGAGTACTTTCTTCCATGGTACAAGGTTTATATTTTGAAAACTTAATAATCAATGATTTTTGAAAGAAGCCCCTTTAATTTTTAATGATAGAGCAAAATAGTACGACTCTTTCAAGTAAGCAGTTACTCTGGAAGTCACTTATTTCTTCTGTCCCGGAAATCTTCGCCCTTGCCAACAGTAGAACTTCTAAAGCCCTTTTTACGCCCTGAAATTGACCCACGACTTACTGTAGAAGATCTTTAGCTGCCAAATGGCGACAGGCAGATTTTTACTTCATTCTGTACAAGACAACTGCGTGGACACTTTATAAAACTATTACCCCTCCCCGGCCCCAGCCACCCAACTGTGCATTTAAAGCTAATCACTCATTTGGAAACTGAAGGAACAGACTGTAAGCTGGTGTCACACTTCAAGCATTCTCAAACATCAAAGACATGAATCATAACCAAAATACAGTTTTTTCTTAGACTTAAAAGTTGTAAGGAAGAGGTGAAAAAATGTAATAAAGACGAAAGTTCACTTAATCTAAAGGTCTCGCGGCACACATCTTTATCTTGTTAAGTTTTTTGATACTCTCGTCTTTTTTAAGGACTGCTGCTGCTTAATATACTATTTCATAGAAGAACAAGGCATATGGCGTATATATCTCTAGAAACACATAATAAAACACAATGTTAGTTATCTTCCCTACCTCCTATATGACAGAACTGTGTTTGAAAATGACTCTTCCTCGCCATACCTTGTCTCTGTGCTGGTTGCGTATAGAGAAATTTATTAAGAGTTCAATTAATGTATTACTGAACCCGTAAAATATGGATTTTCAGCTAAACTGGTTTTTCAGCAGATTCCTACTAAACACATAGGCCTCATAACTGAGCAAATACTAAGAAAAAGAACCACAATCTCAAAATAGAATTCTTTTTCCGGTTAAACTTCAATTGATACAAAGATTCACCTTGTTATATTAGAGTAACAATCTTCATATAGATAATTACTTCTTCCTCCCTATGATACGCATTTTTACACATTCGGTATTCCAAAATGTGGCGAGTCAACAGAAATGAATTTCAATTTCACTGTTTCCTTTGCACTGCCTAGAGCTGAACCAACTACAACAACGCCTCAACACCAAACAAAATCCTCACTGGCCATGTTACTTCGTATTAACTCACTTCGGGCTAATAATACACAAAATAAAATACTGATAAAATTAAAGTAAAATTACTAGAAGTTTACTATATTTTCTACTGACTACCCCCCCCAAAAAAGGAAAATATAGTCGCCATATCTAATATTCCAGTCCCCATTCCCATTCCACCTATTTTTGTTTTTATCACCAAATTGCAGGAAAATATATTAATGGACTTTAATATAAAACAGTTATACCAGTAAGCAATTATGTGTGTGTGTGTGTGTGTGTGTGTGTTTACAGACAGAAAGGTCAGTACCTCTGATCTTGATCTTCTTTCCCAGAGCTTGCCATTTTAGTAAAAGTAGCTCAAAAGCTCAGCTCCTGCAAACAAATGAAGTATATATATATATATAAAATATAATTCAAAAGAATTAACTAAAGACCAAAGTCAAAGAAACTAATTCAAGAGTTTTTCCAGAAGAATTCAATTAAAAAAGGAGGAGACTAATTAGAAGTAGTAACATATTGTGACTCATTCTTTATCTGACTCATTCTTTAAACCCCAAAAGAGGAAATCAAACTTACTGACCTTGAAATGGAAGCTGACTTCAGTTGGGAAAGGCTTAAACAGAATGTGGACTCATTTTCAGAGATCACACTCTGTCGTGTTGGTATGAATTTCTGTGCAGGGACAGCTTTGGAAATGAAGAAAGTTGAACTCTCTTTGTTTTTTCTTTTTGAAAGAAGTTAAACTTACGTAGGCTCTCAAACCCGGTAAAAACTTATTATAGGTACTTGATGGACGTTAATGAATATTTAAAAATGGACTAAATCGATTTAATCGCACCATATCGATTTTTTTTTATAAAAGAATAGTATATTTGTATATAATTTTATAAATATCGATAATTAGAATAGATTTTTTATTTTATAAAAATAAATCGACGTGCCTAGTAAATTTTATATGCATAAAATATATTTATATAGTAAGTTTAAAAATAATAAAGTATTTTTCTTTGGACCTTAAAATTATAAAAACAATTACAAGTCAACAAGTAAGTAAACTCAAAATACTATTTCCTCCAATTTAAAGACCAGTTTAATTTTTTATTTTGGTTCAAAATAAATGTCCAATTAGCTAGTCAAGAAAAAATTCAATTTGTTTTTATTCTTTTACCCTTATATGCATATCCCTAAAAGGTTTTTTCTGATGTTGTAGTATATGGAAGGGAGTATGTAGATAAATTATGTATAATCGCCATAACTCACATTTACTGGTTATCGTATTGTGGTATTTATGATGGACATTATAAAAGAGATTTGTTTATGCGCAACTAATGTTCATATATTAAATATTAATATTATGTGATTATCGGGCCAAGTGGGAGAATGTAAGTTATTTTCTTACGAATAATGTGGCCCAATAGGTTAAGACTCATAATTAATATTTAATTAATAAGTAAATCTGATCCGTCCGATTGGTTACTTGATGGACGTACCAGATTAAGTGAAAATCTCTATAAATTGGCCTCTCCCCACCCATTAGGGTTACTTCTTTTCATCACTTCCATCTCTAAAGTCGGCGGTAACGAAAGTTAGGGCAAGGGACGAGAAACTAATTATCGATTAACGCTTCCGCTCACAGATGATGGCTCACGATTCAGGTATATTTCTACACGATAACATGTAAGATTATCATGTTCAAGATCCTGGTAAAATTATAGTTTATACTTACACATTATTTTTTCACGTGTCTTTAATATAACCTCTAGGAGATAATTAACGTTTTTTAATGTGTGTTACAGATGACTATCAGATAACTATTATTTACCCTTATAAAATATTCTGAAAGATCTTTATAAGAAACTATATCACATAGCTTTCTAAGATCGATTTTACAATGCACCAACATAGTTGCAGATAAAAATTTGGAGAGCTAATGACTTTGTAAAGGACTGTTTGCATGTAAACATTCAAAAATATTGTTAATAATCCTCTTTCTTTTGTTGCTTTTTTGAATGTTTGACACTTTCTTGCATTAAGAGTAAGTTTTTTTTAGAAAGGAGCCCCTCACATAATTCAACAATAATCAAATAGTATCTTTCACCTTTTTTAGAATTGGCTTCACTATTCAAGATAAAGTTAAGTAGATTAAAGTTACAACAACAACAAAAAAACTTTTTAGTATAAATCTTAAATTGCTTAACAGTAGCAATTGGATATAATATTCTGAAAAAGTACATTTGTGCTTCATTGTCTAGTGAGCACATCTTGAAATACTCTGTGAGTTGTAGGGTGATGATGTATTCTTTTATAAATTACTAGCAATGTTAGAAATGCTAATTCTATTACTTGGTTTTATTTGTAATCTTTTATGTCTGATTTTCTTACTTTTTTTATTTTAGATAAAAAACGAATAAAAAACTAGGGAAAAAAAAAAGCTTTAGTTGAAATATGTTGTATATTTCTCCAACACGTAATCATTGACCAACAGAAGATATTAGTCCATTTTTCCTACCTAGAAATGAATAATGAAACAAAACGGCAGTTTTCATTGGAAAAAAATCCAAATAATAAAAATTGCCTTATAAGGCATATACATAATATTGTGATTTGTTGTTAGGAATTCAAAATTTGTTTTAATTTTAAAATGTTGATGATTCTTTTAGCAGTTTCTACATGCATAAAGGTACATATAAAATTTTACTTTTAATTGAATTAAAAAAATGAGAATTTTAGATATATGATTCCTAAGTATAACAGTACAGTTTAATCTAACATTCAATTATTTTGTTTAATTATTTTATCTTTCAAAAAGCCTAAAATCCGATTAATATTTTGAGAAAATTTTCATCAATCAACATTTCACATTTTAATATTTGTGCTTTCATAATAAATAAATTAGGTTCAATTCAAATAGAAATTTCATAGGACGCTGTGTTTTATTGGAATCCATAGTATACGCGCTTTGTAGGTTCTTATCATAATTTTAATTAACTTTAAAGTTTTAAATATTATAATTTTATCCAATACAAAATAATTTCTTTGAAAAATTAAAATATTTTGAAGAGTATAAACGTCTATCAACATTTTAGAAATATTTTCGTTGTTCAATATTTATTGTTTTAATATTCATGCTTTATAATAAATATAGACAGAGATTAAACTTGATTATTAAAATTTTATTCTAAACTTTAGTATTTATTATATATATTTAAATTTAATTTTAAAAAATAATGAAATGATATTTATGATCGAAAAGCCTATTTAGTCAATCACCGCAAAAATTTTGTCTGATAGCAACGTAACACCTAAGTTTTAGCTTTTACATTTATGTAAGGAATTTGTCATATTTAGGGTCAAGTCTTGGATGAGTTGACATTGACCGTATTAGAACCTCAAAATTTGTTGGAGACGGAATTGAATGAGAATGTTGGAAATAATAAGTGGTTGAAAGGACAAAACAAGTGGAGTGAAATTTTGGCAAAAAAAACAAGTAGAGTATAGGCAAAATGGAATTTTGGACCTAGTCCTATGATATTTGTAAAAACCTTCTCCCTAATCCCATAATTCATTTTCTTTAGAATTTTTAGTGGAAGCAATTAATTAACTTATTTGATTGTGACTCTGTTGGAACTGGCTGGCTTCTGTTTTTTATGGCACTTCTCTATGAAATCTTGTTCTTACTGTCTTCCTAAAGAGCTATGCGACGTCACATACAAACGCGGATCCAGGATTTAATGGTTACGGGTGCCACTCAGGGACAAGTGTACATTTATCGAAGCGGTGTCATGCAACACCACTTTGTAAAATTCTTTTGCTAAATATTGTATTAATATTGCTACAAAGCGGATAAGTAGGAAAAAATGACATCACTTGACATAATGTCCTTTTGTTTTTGCAAATATTTGAGAGAATCTATGCGGTTAAAAATTGTGATGAAGTAGAATTGAATTCAGGATTTTTTCTAAATTAAGACTCAACAAAATCAATAGACAAAGTTATTTCTTGTTAAGAAGTATGATAATTAAAGTTATTATTCATGTTCTTTTATAAATTTTGACACTGCTTGCAAAGATTCCGTGAATGCCTCTGGCGCCAATGCTTTTAATGCAAACCCACCATAGTGAAGAGATTGAACTTGGGTGTACATTTAGTTGGTTTTCATTTTTGATTAATTTAGTTTGGTTCTGTCCATTTTTAATTAAGTCAATTCAATTTAAAAGATTGTTTTATGCATAAATGAATATGTGATCACAAAATCAAATAAGTTCTGTCCAATTCGGACTAATTCTCCGGGTTCAAATTCGATTACTATGAATAAAAAATATAAAGAAAAATTAAATTTTTAATTTGGAAATAAAACTTCGATCTACATATAGCTCGATTAATATTATGTCTTTGGTGCATCACTCTAATTTTTAAAATTGACAAAATAACATTAGATGGATAAAAAGAGGAAATGAGTAAAATCACATTCAAATAAAATGAAGAACTAGAAAAAAGAAAAGAAAACAAATATAGAATTTAAATAAATAATAAAAAAGAGATTGTACAAATAGAGTAAATAACATAGGTGAAGAAATTAAAAGAATTTAAAAGAAGGATCATAAAGAAAAAAATATGACAGCAAAACAACTAGAACCACCACAGAGTCTAGATCCTGGGTATTTCATGTGGTGTTTCAATACTTTAACCATGGCACCTGCATTCATTTTGTGACTTGGGGTGCCATTCGTTGTATATGTTCTTATTTGGAGGAAAATACTAGCACACATTTACAATTTTACTCGAGCGATCGGGTGGCGTACCACCCCCAAGCCCCTACATAAATTCGCCCCTGGTCACATATCAAGCTTTCCAAGTTGTTTACTTCCAAAACTGTCAAAATGGCATATCATAGCTATTTTTAAGGGTGGTTACCGAGACAGTGTTTGTAAATTTATTAAAAATTAAACATTGTTTAAAGGAAATAAAACCTGGACAATAGTAGCTTAGTTGAAACATAGGAAGTTACATAGTAATATGTTGAATTATGGAACTAACATAATACATTGTAATTTTTCGTTTTAAGGGCGTTTCCGTTCAAATTTTATTTCATATTAAAAAATAACTAACTTTTGGTTTATTTTTGAAACTGCAATTGTAAATTAGACTATTTTTATTTTATTTTTCCTAATAAATTAATCCTCTATTACATGTGAAATAACTAATGGATTTCTGATTTAGCCAATATAAATAAATAAATAAATAAAAGCAATATAAATCTGGTGAGACTATATTTTTTATTAAAAAGAAAAGATGAAGAAGACACTAAAATTCCAATTAAAAAAAGGCCCCTTTGATCGTGGCCTCATTTGTAAAGAATATGCCCAAATATAAACATTAATTTGATGGAATTTTTACCTAGTTATGCTATATTAGAAATTTATTTATCTATATTCTCTATATTATGTAGTTTTTAATAAGTATCAAGGTTTTTCTTACAAATTTTATACATTGCTCCTTAAAAGGCTCTCACCACATTATTAATGCCTTAATTAACGGATTCAATTACATCCTTTCCTTTTTTTTCCCTCTCTTCTCTTATATTCTTATTCCTTTTCACCAAAATCCCTTAATCTAGAGCCAAATTCTCTATCTTTTCTTTTCCCATAATTGTCAACAACTTTATACTATCAAAAAATATTCAGAAATTATATAATAACTGTATCTTAGTTGTATTTGAATTGTATCATATACATCAATATCTAATATAATTGTATCATGCTTGTATCACAATTGTATTTAACTTGTATCTGGTACGTTAATACCAAAAATAATATCTGATACAATATTAATAAATTAATATACAATTATCATACTTGTGATACAAACTATGAAATTCGTCACGAACTCACAACTGCTCATAACAATATACAATAAATATACAATTACCATACATTTGTAATACAATTCATGCAACAATTATCATACATATACCATTATAATACAGCCGCGATACATTTTTGAAAAATTATGATACAGTTATGATATTCATCTTCTTCAAGTTTCAATCACAACTCTATGCTAAAAATTTAATATAATCGTATTATAATTATATTCGTGTTGTATCGAGTATTATTTTGGGTACTGATGTATTATATACAAGTCACATACAATAAAAGATATCAGGAAAAAAACTGGATTTAATACTTATTCACAACTTGAGTGTATAGCAATACTTCGAATTCTGTCTACATTGTATCAATAAGAAATAGGAATTTAGGGTGACTAGTAAGAAGAGAAATTGGGTTTAAAAACCTTTGGAAAAGAAAAGAATTGAAAATTAAAGAAAGGTTTTTGGGGTGGGTCGTATAGTGAAAGGAGTTGTTAATTGGAAAGAGAACAGATGATTTTGGGGTGGGTTTGTTGAGAAGGGATTTTGGGTAAGTATTGATTTTGGGTATCTTAAATGTGAGATAATTTAAGTAACTAATACCCACTATTTAAGGTATATCTCATTTCCTCCTTTTTAAGGTTTTGGGTAAACCAAGTAACTATAGGTATATATAGTTATTAATAAAAAATCTAAATTAAAGTGGTAAATAGGTTTCTACCATAGTATAGCTAGGTAAAAATCCCTAATTCGATAGACTCTTTTAAGGTGGCTCAAATGTCTAATGTTTCACTCTTTAACTTCTTTAAAATTAAGCAAAAATTTCATGACCCGGATTTTCCACCATCGGGACCGTGATGACGCTTAACCTTTCAGTTGCTAGATAAGCCAATAATTAGAAATTAATACGCTAACTCTTAAACAATTCAATAAATAACAACAATTAAACCATAACTGATTGAAGAAGTGCAAAAATTTATAATAACCCAAATACTTATACACAACTACCTAGAATCTGATATCACAATTCACGAACTTCTAAAAGTCACTAAAAATACTGGCTGAAAGAAAGTACAACTATTTTCGAGTAAGAAGGAACAGTAAACTGAAATAACTGAAAGAGAAATCCAAGGTCTGCGAACGCCGCCAGATCTACCTTGGGTCTCCTGTGGGGGTTGAAGTCAGTAGCTCAACTTCGGTCAACACGGTCCAGTGCCAAAATCTACACAAGAAGTGCAGAATGAAACATTAGTACAACTGACCCCGTGTACTGGTAATTGTCGAGTCTAACCTCGACGAAGTAATGACGATTTTGTTGGCCCAAGTAAAGGTTAGTTTTGAAGACTGACAAAGGAACTCAGATATGAACTAGGTCGATCCCTTGGAGAACAGAAACATATATACTCGAGCGTGTGGGATGCATGTGAAAGAGATAAACCTAACTTGATAGAATTGATATCTCCTGATCCTGATCGAAAGGTTGCATAATTGATAAGGAGAAGGAATCCTTACTCAAAGAGAAAACGGTTTAAGAAAAGGAAGGAGTTAGAGGTTGAGATTAACTAGAACTCTTCCACCAAGGAAGAGTAGCATAAGAATTCTAGTCAATCTCTATTTACTAACTATATAAATATCAATGTTCTTCTCTTTTACAGGTAACACACATAAGTAGAAGTTAAACATGAATTGAGATCAAAATAGCAAGGAAATTTTGCGAGCAGTTCATGTGTGATTCAAGTGTGCGAATCTGAAGCTACATGAACTAGATAGAAGAACCAGTTCCAAGTGTCTATCTTTTATTCTAGTTCAATATAGTAGGTGGTTTCATATTGTACCTTTAGCTTTATCTAGAGGCAATTATAATAGGTACTTAGAGTCTTCAAGTTAGAGTTAACTTGAAGTTGTCGTAATAGTTAGAGGCTATGTACTACAACGGAATTAGAGTTAGTCTTAGGTTTACAAAAGAATTTTTTGTAAATGTAATTTTTGGCTCAGCGATTTAGTGGAGAGTTTAAGAAAATCCTACTGAAAAGTAGGTCGTGGTTTTTTCACCTATTGAGCCAGGTGTTTTTCACGTAAAATACTTGTGTTCTTTATTTCCGCATTAACTACTTCTACAATAGTAAATTAAGGAACACTTAGAAGAACCCGGTCCTTCCATAATCAGTTTATATCACGACCCCAAAATCGACCTAGTCGTGATGGCGCTTATCGTGAAACTAGGCCAGCCGACACATTTAAAATAGTTCAACGTTTCATTTAAAACTTAAATAATACCATTTCAACTGAAATTCCATAAAAGATATAAAGTCAAAACAAAAATAAAAGCAGAAAATAAAATGCCCAACCTTAGGTGTCACTAAGTCACGAGTAATACTACATTTCTTCTGAAACATAACTAGACCAAAATAGTCTGAAATATCCAAAATATACTAGAAGGAAGATAAAGAAGGAGGAAGGCGGGACTGTGAACGTCATGCAGCTACCTCGCTTTCTCTGGTGAAATCCGCGTGTGCAACGGCCAATAGCAGCTACCATGTCCTGAGATACATGGATCAACACACAAGGTGCAAGAGGTAACGTGAGTACACCAACTCAGTAAGTAACAAGTGCAAATAATGGACTGATAGTTTTGTCTTTTGCTTTTTTAGTGTTTATTGTGATATATTAGAACCATATAAAAAATTATTAAGTTTTGTGAAAATTTTTCAATAAGATTTTTATAACTTTTTAATATTTATCTTTTTTTTTAGTTTAGAACTTAAAGAAAAAATATAAAATAATATTTTTAAAAATGATAAGCCGGCTTCTTGGGCTATGACTAATCATTATAAGGCCTATCAAAATAGGGAAATTTTCATAATTACTGTTGAAATCAAAAAATATTTCATAATCTACAACTATAAATTAAATAACATATTTTACAACATAAACATGATAAAGGTATAAAAGTTATACCCTCAAATACGGTAGATTTCCTATATATTAGAAAACTAATTCAAAGTATTCCTTAATAATGCAATCTCCAACTAAAACAAATACCTAAAAATAAGGGACTATCTTTGTTTAGGATAACAAAAGGAAATTAATATAACATGCAATCAATTATTTCCTAGAAAATCACTTTTTTCCTTCGTTACCTTTTCAAGCTATAATTCCACTTATACCCAATTCAACCTCGATATTCCATTCTCCTTCGATTTAATACAAGTGTGATATAAATGGCATATTGGCTTTGACCAAACCCACCTTTACAATAAAAAATAAAACAAAAAAAGTTTCTTTGATTTTTTTTCTTTGTAAGTACCTTAGCTATGAGTCAATATTACCTCAAATATATATACACACAAACACAACATATATATACCTTTTTATATTTGGAATAAAATTTAACTCATATTATTTATATTATATACATATAATATACTCCCTCCGTTTCAATTTATGTGAACCCATTTGACTGGGCACGGAGTTTAAGAAAAGAGAGAAGACTTTTGATCTTGTGGTGTAAAATGAGGCACCTTTATTTTGTGTGGCTATAAATCATTGCATACAGGTAAATTGTTTCCAAATAAGGAAAGAGGTCATTCTTTTTGGCACGGACTAAAAAGGAAATAGGTTCACATAAATTGAAACGGAGGGAGTACTTAATATATGTGATCAATATATCATTTACATTTGAAGTGATATATCATATAATTCATTTACATGTGTAGTATACATAATATATGTCATTTATATAGCACTAATATATACTAACATTTATTCTTTATATTTGTATATTAATATACCAAATATATATTATTAATATATTATAGTTATAGTATATATTTATATATTATTAGTATACTACATCTATGTATATATAATATATTATATCTATGTATAATATACTGTACATAAATATGATAGTAAAGCAAAATCATTCATTAAAAAATAATTCGATGTTATAACGAAAAAGAGATGAAGTCAAAAAATAAATTTATATGCATTCTTCACCAATGAACTTAAATGAATTTAACCTAGGAAACTTAAGTCTGTAATTCTATGTAAAGTGGAGATAATTTTAGAAAAATCATATAGTTATTCATTTAAGATTCTCATAACTGTAATCACAATCCCTATTTTCATGCACGTTGTAAAATGAGATATTTAAGGAAGATAAAAATAGTATATGATCTAATAAAGAGATTAAAATATTATATTAGTTGTATATAATACAATTATTTTTAAATAGTTGTAATTCTTATAAATAACTCTTCAAACCCTTGCATTTCGGGTAAATTTCTCATCAAAATAATGGACAAATCCAGCTCAGTCCGTCAATTGCTAAAGCCCACTTAGACTGGACTGGACTGGACTAAGCCCGCCCATATTAACATCTCTATATAAAGTTATAACATAAATGTAGCAGATTAGTTTTCCTTGTAATGAGAATGGAATGCACATCTATTCTACGGTGCTAGTTAGCTATTAATATCTTTCCACTGTGAAATGGACTAGCACTTTCACTCACAATATTAGGTTCAGACTGAATATGTGAAATAAAAAGTAAATTTTGGAAAAAGGAAAAGAAGAAAAAGAAACGATAAAAAGCAATTGACAATAATTCTTTTTCTGATTCATGGCGTCTTGCCAGATACAAGCTGTAGTCCATTATTTTTTCTTAAATAAAAGTAGCATTTGCATGATCTTTTTATATATTGGGACCTTACTAGAAAAAGTCATCACCAACTTTTAGTCGTATATATTCGTTTCGTCTAATACTTTTCTAATACTCTTCGCATTTGCGATGAGAAGCTCACAAATGCGGAATATACAGAGTTACAATTGCAACCTGATCTCGCAAATGTCAGATTAGAGGCCTATAACAAGATTAGTTATACCAGTAAAATTTTCCAAGTTCAAACCACTCATTCGCTTATCCAAAACTCATTCGAGCCTTTGAGGCTCCAAACCAAACATGCGCACAAGTCTTAAAACATCATACGAACTTTCTCGCGCGATCAAATCGCCAAAATAACACCTAGAACTATGAATTTAGCACCAAATCAAATGAAATTCTCAAGATTACTTTTAAGTTCCTATTTTTCTCAACCGGACGTCCGAATCATATTAAACAAACCCAGTTTCTCACCAAATTTTACAGACATGACTTAAATATTATATTGAACTAGCATCGAGCTCCGAAATCAAAATACAGATCCGATACTAACAAGATCAAACATTGATAATTTCTTAAAAATTATTACATTTTTAGACTTATAATTTTTAATAAAAATCATTACTCGGGCTAGGGACCTTTGAATTTGATTTCAAGCATTCGCCTAGGTCCCACATTTCGATAAAGACCCACCAGGACTGTTAAAATACGAGTCCAGGTTCGTTTACTCAAAACGTTGACTGAAGTCAACTAAATTAACTTTTAAAGGCAAACATTATTATTTTCATCAATTTTCAACATAAAAGCTTTTCGGAAACATACACGGACTGTGCACGTAAATTGAGGAGGGATAAAATAAGGTTTTAAAGGCCTCAAAACACAAAATTTGGTTTTAAATCATAAGATAACCTATCGGGTCATCACAAAAAAAATTTACGGGGCGCCTATTTGGTCTCCCCCATTTAACCTATACCCATATTTTTAAAATTCCTTAACCTATACCCTAATTTTGACATATTCAGCCTACTCTTCTTCCTCCTGACCTATGCGATCCTTTCTTCCTCCTCTTCTTTTCCTCTTCTTCTTTTCTCTCTCAATCCCACAATAAGAACAGCAAAAGAAAAAATAATAATAATGGAACAAGATATTTTCATTCTCTTGCCTTTTACTTCGAGATGATCTTAATTTTTCTATCATGATTTGAAGGTAGTGAGTTCTTGAATGAACTAAAGATTGAGCTAAAGAAGGACAAATATAGGTTTTTGATTATTTCCGATGAAGAAAGGAAAGTGTTCCATGAGAAAAAGAAAAGAAGAGCTCCTTCGATATTGCGTGTTTGTAAAAGGAAAGGGGCTGGATTGTATTGGGCCTTTGGATTAGACTTAGCTCCTAGAAAGCCGAAGTTTAGCAATTACTAAATAAACTTTAGCGGCTAGAATGCTGAAGTTCAGCAATTACAAAATAAAAACTTCAACCAAAATATGCTATAATTTTATCGACATGAAGTTTGCCAATGCACTATAAAATTAAAGTTTGCGTGATTGCCTTTGCAAATCTGGCAAAAATATCTAAAGTTTTACTTTGATAAGGCTACACTTCATGAAAAAATTTCTGAAGTTCAAACTACGGACATAAATTTTTTCTACTCAGACCCGTATGTCTGAGTTACTCGAAAAGTGGGTACGCTGTAATTTTTTGTGCAAAACAGGATAAGTTAAAAAGTGACCCAAAAACTGAATATAAATGCGAATCCCCCAAAAATTAAATATCTTTTCTAACATTACACAATTAATTATCTCAACATTCGATCATTAGTCGATAATTTTGGAATAATTGTTAGTAGTTCATCAAAGGAGTAAAATTTGAAGTCGTCCCACTATAGACTTTAAAAGTTTGTAGCAGGGAGAATAATATTTTAGATAGGTAGCCATATCAATCGGCGACTACATATTTAATGGATAATAGTAATTTCGGCCCCTCAGTTATAGATTAATTTTAACTTTAGTGCTTATCTAACTAAGCACATTTGACCTTGAATTAATAGGAGTGCTTGTTTTTTTAAATCATTTTATGGAGGAAATATGTTATATTTGGATTATTTTTGGAGCTATATAACTGTTAATATGAAAAAACTATATAAGCTTAATATAATATTTCCTCCGTTTCAGTTTATGTGAACCTATTTACTTTTTCGTCCGTTCCAAAAAGAATGAATCATTTCTAAATTTGGTAACAATTTAGCTTAAACTTACAACTCTACCCTTAATGAGAAGCTTTTATAACTACACAAATACTCTGAGCCCCATTTGAACTTGTTTAAGACCACAAATTGCAAAAGTCTTCATTTTTTGTTAAATTCCGTATCCACTCAAGCACGTTCATATAAATTGGAACAAAGGGAGTATAAGAGTAATTATATAGTGGAACCTTGATAATTACGGTAAATTTGTGAATATACATAAGTAAAGGGATAACAAGTGCATATTTTAGCAGGTTAAATATAAGTCTTAATCAGATATTACAAGGACTAAAATAAGAAATTACCAATATTTGAGGGACCAAAAGTGCTACTAATATCGTTGTAAAATGCCTGTTGTGCCGATCTTCAATTTCTCCTGCCTTTCCGTTTTCTGCAATAATAATTCTAACTGAGAAAGAAAAATAATATGTCTGCATTACTCTATAGTAAGATTCGTGACTTGACATTTTCTTGAAGCCTTTATGAGAAAATCCCAAAACTTGAAACAGGGTTCTGTTGCTCATGAAGTCAGTTTAATCTTATTTTAATTTCTAAATTAATTATTTTCCATTCACTTGATAGAAAAAGATTACGAGATTGAAATTTGATCACTGAGGCTTGGGCACATAATGAGAAATCACTTACTGTAGTATTTTTTGCATCGCTGAAATTTGAGCCAAAGACCTCAGGGTTCTCCTCCTGCTTAGCTGACCATTGCGATTGAAATCTTAAATTTTGAAGATAGGTAATGAAAGCATCAACAATGAGTAGCAAAAATGTTAGAAGTCCCAGAGGGGTTTTGGTTTGCCTTGCAATTATGTTTTTATCCACTAATAATGGAAAGAGAAATATATTTACAGAATGCAATGATATGTTAGGGCATTGTATTGTATCTATGTGGCAATCTACTGGAGGCTTCCCTAGTCAATTGTAGATGAAATAGGCTAGCCAAATAGTGTGTAAGAAGCTGCATCTTAAGTTCTCTGGTGAATAGATCCAATTTTGATCTAGTGATAAGAGCGTAACATGTGATGTGTGTGAGGCACATGTTACGGGTTGAAACATGTTGCAGGTAAAAATCTGGTATTTAAGTGGAGAAGAGTGAGAGGCGGGCCGAAGTCCTCTGAGTTTCGAACTGTGTGCCACTAGCCTGCAGGGAATTCTCGGTCATAAAAAATGTATATTATCCACTTGTCCCGAATCTCTGATTCTTTGATATATAAGGAAGGGAAAGAGAAAGACATATGCAATAGAAAGCTTCATAAAGAGTGCACTTTATGGAGGTATGGTAGGAAATACTGCACACCATATTCAACCAAAGGTAAATAGGTCAGCCATTCAACCTCAGCGATTTCTTGGTTATTAAAAAAAAGGTAAACCATTCAATATGCTCAAGATCACCTCAAGTAGGTAATCCATTAGCTTCAATTCCCCTTCCTTAAATACCAGAGAGGATGTAACTGTTAGATGAAACATTAGTTGTAGCAGGTTTTGATAAATAACCATGTCTTCCCATAATAGAAACATATAGTGTTAAGCTCTTGTGCTTATATATGTGTGTTGCTATTTAGGAGATGGATCATCTCAAGATGTCTGTTACCAAAATTGGCTCACACCAACCAGATGTTCTTCTGGTGGAAAAATCCATTTCTCGCTATGCACAAGATTACATACTGGCAAAGGACATATCACTTGTCTAAACAGAGCCTGCTGCATGGTTTTTAGGAAAGAGTATAAAATCTTTGTGGGAACTGGAGACCTTCTCCAGTCAAATGTGGATGAACCAGGATTGCCAAATGTTGTTTAATAAGCTACATCTTAAGTTCTCTGGTAGTGTTATCCAAATTTAGTATAGTGATAACCGCGCAATACGTGATGTGTGTGTTAGGCGCACATCACGAGTTTAGACCTGCCGCAGACAAAAGTCTAGTGTTTAAGTGGAGAAGAATAGAGGGCGGACCGATAACCCCCGAGTTTTTGAACTATGTGGACCGCAGGGAATTCTCGGTCATAAAAAAAAGTGTATCACTAGAAATTCGGTAAAAAATGACCACATACAACGACCAACGTTGGTCGCTTATCTCAATATAGCAACCAACGTTGGTAGCTTATCTCAATATAGCGACCAATACGCGTCCAAACAGGCTTGACCCCTAAACTGGTGGTCCTTTTACCTTAGCGACTAACTTTAATCGCTAAGGTAAAATGACCAAGTGTCCACTGTAAACAAAATACCGACCAACTTTGGTCGGTATAATATTTTAATAATATAAGTTTAGCCACAAATGTTGGTTTGTATATTTAAATTATGATATTTTTTAGTTATTATAATTCAACAATTAGCGACCAACGTTGGTCTGCAAATTAAATATATATTATTTTTAAAAATATATATTTAATAATTTGGGTTCATAAGTGACCAACTTATTTTAAATTTTTAATTTTTTTTATAGATAAGCGATCAGCCTTGGTAACTAATTTCCACGATTTTTATAAAAATAAAATCTGGATTGATTAGCGACCAACCTTGGTCACCAATTTTTAATTTTTTAATTTTCTTTTTGATATAAGCGATCAATTCGTCGCTAATTGCCAGAAAATATTTTTTTTAATAATTTAGCGACCAAATTTGGTCGCGTTTCTGGGTAGTAATTTTGGCATAAATGCCTGTTTTGGCAGCTACACTACCTGCCAGCATACCAAATCCCTAAATAACAGTATAATTCAATTCATAAACCATAATTTCAATACCAAAATCTCCACAACAACCCAAAAACAACAACACCACCACCACCACAACAACAACAACAACACAATTCAAAAAAACACATTAAAACCAACAAATTAAAGTTCAATAGAACTAACAAATTAAACTAAAAATACTAAATTAACGCTTATTACAACTAGTTCAAAACTGGTTCTATTTGTCTAATTCAAAGTATAATATAAAAGTCAAGGAGTGTTTTGTACTATTTCGTTATCATCACCGTCTGATGAATTCAACAAGACGGTATACAAAAGGGTCTACTTTTCGAGGATGGGAAGAACGATCACGGGGATGACGGGAGGAACAAGCACGGGGAGGACGGAATGAACGCTCACGTTCAAGTCGAGCCTCTGGCAATAACTCACGAGACAGGAGAATCGGAAAAGCTCCAGAAGCTAGGAGATTTTTGAGCTGAGCTTGTATGCCACGGTACTGAGCTTGTATGCCAATGTATTGAGCATCTCTAAGTTTTTCTATTTCCTTGGCCGCTTCTAGCTCGAATGTGAGCTTTGTCACAGTCTCTCGCATAGACGCGAGGCTCTCTCCATCAAGTTACTCGCCTTGCGAGGAAGTCCCTATTCCTTGCATTCCACACTTATAGCGATGAAATTTCTTAGTATGAAGTCTGTATACCTTCCCCCATTTTGGAACGCTAGCAGCATCCATCCATATTCTTTCAGCACCTTCGTCCAAATGTTGGATTGGCTCGCCGACTCATTAGGTGGCTGACTACGTATGAATTCCTTCACGTCAGTTGTGAAGCGATCCTATAAGAAAAATTACATTGAATTAGTATTTCAAAATTCATATTAAAGTAAATCAAAATACTTAATGAAAAGTGAAAACTTACATGTAAAGTCGAGGCTCGACCCTCGACCCTTTACCTGCATTGATCCGTCTCTTTCTTCTTTTTTATAATATGAGTTTCCTTGAATAGCTCATCTTGGTTAATTGGACGCCCCAATTTCTTTTCCTGAAAACTCATAAATTTTAGTTAATAAACAAAATAGATATACTTTGAAATTTAAAATAAATTAAGCAATTACGTACAGATCTTCTTTTTATCGTCCCTAGGTTGATAGCACCTCCAGTGTGCAGGGAACCTTTCTTCTCGGATGCGCGAATTTTCTTTCTTTTTTCGCTTTTCTCTAAAAAAAAATCGGTAAGCCATTGCATTAGCAAATCCTCCCATAAATTTTGAGCAACTAGTCAGGCTTCTGGTTCAACTTTCTAGCTTTGGAGAAAATATGCGACAACCGCTTGCGAGCTTTGTAACGAAAATTTGCAGCCACTTCCGCGCTATAACAATGCTCCCATACACACTTGCTTTGTATTTCAAAAGTTAAATATTATATGAAAATATTATAAATATAAATAATTATATTGCTTAAAAGAACATTTATACCTTAAATTGATTGAAAATTTTCTCCTTCAACGAGAATGTGAATTCAGTCGAAGTCACATAAGGGCCATCATAAAGCTTTCTGATGGCTTTGGTGATTATCCTCGTAGTAATATTATTCGGGATGAACCTACAATTTAACAATAAATATACATTAATATCTTAGTACAAACTGTACAAAACAATAAACGTAAAAATAACAAATAACTCTTACCCTTACCTTCAAGGACTATGATGATCTTGCCATATTGATCATAATGCACCTCCTCGTCATCATTAGCATTACCGTCCGAAGCATGTATATCAGAGGCATGTGTGGAAGGTGTATGGATCAGAGCTACTATCTCGCAGGCGAATGCCTGAAATAGATGGAGTCACTGATGAAGATGGATGCAACTGCAAGTGGCTCTGATACTGATTGTTATGACCCGAGTGGCTGTGACCCGAGTGGCTGCGATCCATGTGGATGTGACATGGATCGATGTGATCCATGCGATGCAGATAGCTGCGATCCACATGGTCGTGAATCAATTTACAAGTGTATCAATCCCTAAAAGAACTCGACCCTGTGTTCCTAGCGCTCCATGTTCTTATATATATATATATATATATATATATATATATATATATATATATATATATATATATATATATATATATATATATATATATATATATATAACACGCTTCGTTGTACTACTTTAACTACATATATAGCATGATAGAGTATATTTTAGTGTATTCATCCATGTAGTACAAAAGTATTAACATGTTCCATTTATATTATTTAGATAGTAAATATAAAAGTAAATAATTTTGACCAATGTCGACCTGAAAAGAGACCAACATTGGTCGCTAATTATCCAGAAATTAAACTTAGCGACCAAAGTTGGTCGCTGATTTTGATAAGATTTATTTATATTTTATAAAATATTTTAAATAATAATATACTTCTTAAACGTTATAATTGGCGAACAAAGTTGGTCGCTACTTGCTTCCTCTTTCATGACCTACCAATTTTGGTCGCCAATTTTAAATAATATTTATTTATATTTTATAAAATATTTTAAATAATAATATAGTTACTACAACTTTATAACTGGGACCAATTTGAATATTTCTTTGACCAAGCAAGTCTAACCAACCCGGTTTACCAACCAAAAAACGACCAACCTTGATTGGCAATTTATTTAAAATAATTATTAAATACTTTTCTCAACATTATGGCCAACTTTGGTCGCTCTTTTTGGCCGACCAACTTTGGTAGAAAATTTTTGGTCGGTAATTCCTAGTAGTGTATTATCCACTTGTTCTGAAGCTCGACTTCTTTGGTATATGAAACATTAATTGCTATGAAGGCACTGTTGTGTTTATAAAGTGTCATTTCTATGCAAGTACTCATGTACAAAATGAAAATATAGTGTAGGAGAAATTATTTTTCAGTTAACTTGTAGGCTACATTCCTGATTATACCATGTTAGCTGATTCAGTTGTTATGTAAGGAAGATTTTCTGAGCAGGTTAAGCCAACAACTCATAATTATTTATAGTAAATGTTTGTTGATAACAGCAAAAGGGAAGACTGTTGATAAAACAGAAAAGAGGATCAAATGATCTATAAATACAACCAGTTACATTACTTTTATTGAATAATGGTGATAACTCTTAAATCCTATTGCTGATCATTTGTTGTTACAAAGTGCAACCAGCTCTTCCACCACTCCATCTATCTCTTCATCCCCTTTCACATTTATCTTCTCACTTAGTTCTCTAGCATTCTTCCTCACAGCCTTCCCGATTCCATGAACTACCACCTTCCTTATCACCTTTGCGATCTCTTCACTTTGTAGATTCCCATTCTCGTCCCTCATTGCTTCCATTCCGAACCCAATATATTCCACAAGCCTAGCATTCATCGGTTGGTCGACCTGCATCGGCATGGCAATTATGGGCACACCAAAGTACATACTTTCCATCAAAGAATTCCATCCACAGTGACTCACGAACCCTCCAATGCTCGAGTGTTGAAGAATTTTTGCTTGAGGAGCCCACCCTTCCAAAATCATTCCTCTTTCTCCTATCCTTTCGAGAAATCCTTCTGGTAATGCATCTTGACTACTAGTTCTTTCACCTTGTGGAAACCTAATGGCCCAAATGAAGTTCACTTTGCTAAGCTCTAGCCCTTGAGCTACTTCATGTATTTTCTCCTTAGATAGAAAATACTCGCTCCCAAATGAATCAAATACAGTTGAACTTTTTTCTTTCTTGTCAAGCCATTGCGTGATCTCCTCATGGCCATCTTTATCAATGGATTCTTGAACTAGTGCACCAACCGGGACTACTTTCTTGGAAACCAAACTTGAAAGATAATCCATATACTTCCCTTCAAAATCTCTGCAAGTTTTCACCAGAATAATATCGCGTGATCGCCTAAGAGCCTCGTCGAATGGGAACTTGTTACCTGGTAAGTACTCAAGAGCTTTCTTTATAGTAAGCATTTCATATTCGTGCAGGTAAATTTCAGGAAATGGGAACATTTCTCCTGGCTTATCATACATGTGGATGCCCAAAGCAATAACGGCCGCGCTAAAAGTAAGGAACTGGACGGCAGGAATGTTCACAGAGGAGGCGCAGTCAGCAGCCCACGGCTGATTAAAGTCATAAATGACCAAGTCTGGATTTAGAGTTTGTAATATTTTAGAAAAGTTTGGAGCGCTCATTTCAAAAGCTTTGTGGAGGGTCGAAATGAGATGGGGTGGAAGGCCTTTGGTAGTGTGGTAATGAGGAGGAAGATTTGGCAAAGATGGAAGATGAAGCTCAACTAATTCAATTGACTGAGAATACATCCTGACGACTCTTTTCTTGACGGAGTTCAGATTTACAGGAGTGGAACACATGTAAATGTGGAAGTTTCTATTTGCAAACTTCTTGGCTAGCTCTAGGAATGGATTTATGTGACCATGAGCTAGCCATGGTAACATAAGTACACTAATGGTGTTTTTCTTGGCCTCCATTAACAACTCTCTCTCTCTCTGTTGGTTTGAAGCAAATATGATGATAATCCGTCTATAGTATTTGCTGATATCTTGGTTGAGGTGTTGGTAATTAGCACGGTGAGATATATAGGAGTAGTATAGCTTCTCCTTTTCGATTTACGTGAACTTGTCAATAACTTATTTTCATGTTTGGAATCAATTTATTTTTATGCAATAATTTATAGTTATCACAAATTCAAAAGTTTTTTTTGTTTTCTTCTTAAACTACAAACTCAGTCAAATAAGTTCACAGAAATTAATACGGAATGTATTGAGATTATTTTCCCTTATATGAATACTGACTTTATGGATACAAGTACTATTTTAAATTGTTACGCAATTTCCCAAATTGATGAAACAAGCACTTGGCTTCATTTAACTCGGAAACAGACTTCTGCTCTGAATTTTGATTTGCTTTTTGAATTATTGTTCTGTTACTTTCATGTGACGTTGATTAAAGTGTCCAGTCAGACCTACGGATAGCAGTTACTAGTGCCCCGTATCGAATGAGTTAAAGTTACATTAGCTTTGTATATAATTTAAATTCATATCGAATGTATATTAAAAGTTTATGACTCGCATAAAAATGGGCAGATAAAATCGTAAAAACAGCATATGTATGTAATATAGATTCACATTCGAGTATATATGACATTAATATTTGTATTAATTGAATTGCAGATGACATAACGAGTCTAACATATTTTAATGGTAATTTGAGGTGATTTAAGTTTTGAATAAGTGTTTGGTTTCAATTGGTAATCAGTTTGTCCACTCATGCTAAAGGTGGACCTTGAGTTGGTAAGTCAGCAAAAACATAGAGAGTGCAATAATACCGACATGAAGATATTTTTCTATTATATATTTTAGAGGAGGTCGACAAGGCCATCATAGTCATTTCAAATATATTTTTTCTTGTAACTGATGGACAAAAACTAAACTAAGGTGGTCCCTAAGTGAATATATTTAAGTCATTAGATAAGAATAACGCAAGAGATCTCCTACCCCTAAATCTCTCAAAATTCAACCTAATATCTATAACACAGTCTTTCCAAAATAAGATTATGCATATGAAATATTCGTACTACTGCCATAACTGTAATTTAACACTCCATTAAATATTCAGTGTCTTGATTTTTATTATACTTCTTCTAACGTTGGAGATATGGGCCCACACGGAATTTACTGTAGGAAATATTCGTACTACTTGATTTTCATGCATCATTTGCTGGACTTATTATATCGTGGACCCTTGGACTCTTTGTTAGTCCTAAGCTAAGTTATTGAATTTTTAATATGGCTCCTACTTTTTATTTAACCTTCGTTATCTTCTTTAAATATACTACTTTATTATTATTATTATTAGTATTATTATCATCATTATTATTATTATTATTATTTCCTTCGTTTCAATTTATGTGAATCTATTTCATTGGGTACAGAGTTTAAGAAAAAAATAAAGACTTTTGGACTGTGGTCCTAAACAGAGCAAAAATGGGTCCAAAGTATTTGTCTAGTTATAAAAACTTCTCATTTAGGGTAGTATTGTAAGTTTAAGATAAATTGTTATCAAATTTAGAAAGAGAATCATTCTTTTTCGAACGTAACAAAAAGAAAATAGGTTCACATAAACTGGAACATATGGAGTAATATTTTTTCAATAAGTGCTTTTAACTAAAAAAAATTATCTTTTTGATAATTTTATAATTCAAGCGTTCATTTGATTAAAACTATGGTAGCATACATTTATAGGGCGATGTGCACAAATAGCCACTAACAGCTCATGTCTTTATTTTAAAGCCAGTATTTTAAATGTCTTTAGTCTTTAGCCACTGGTTTAATAAACTTTAATTGCCCGGACGATAATACCCTTCTGCTCATGTCCTTAACTTCAAGACTACATGCTCTTAACTTTTGAACTTGAAACTCTAAGTTCAGGACTTCAAGACTACATGTCCTTAACTTTTTAACCTATAACTCTAAGTTCAGGACTACATGTCCTTAACTTTTGAACTTGAAACTCTAAGTTTAGGACTTCAAAGTTACATGTCCTTAACTTTTGAACTTATAAGTCAAAGTTAAGGATCTATTGTCCTTAACTTTTGAACTTGCTTGTCCTTAACTTTCGAACGTGTAACTGTATGTTAAGGACTATCTGTCCTTAATTTTTGAACTTGTAACTGTAATTTAAGCAGTGCTTGTCCTTAACTTTTGAATGTTAACTGTAAGTTAAGGAGTGTCTGTCCTTAACTTTTGAACTTGGAAAATAAAGTTAAGGACCTATTGTCCTTAAGTTTTGAACTTGTAACTGATGTCTGTCCTTAACTTTTAAACTTGGAAATCAAAGTTAAAAGATTTAAATTTGGGAGAGTCTGCGACATTATTCTTTGGCTCTGAATTGCAATCATTATTTTTGTTTCTTTTATTTTGTGAGTTCCAACTCAATCATGCAAGGAGAGCAGAAGGTCTACAACCTACTTACAAAGTTCTGTTACTAACTTTTGAACCGTGATTATTGAAAAGTTATGTTAAAGAGTTTTTGTCTTTTAATGAATGCTTACAAGCGATGTGCATTAGAATGACTGCGTAGATAAGCTCCGCCACCTCAACATAATGCAACAGTTATGGAGAATGCATGGAGAGAGAGAAGCAAGGGTTTGGGAAGAAAAGCAAGGGAAGAACGGGTAAAAATATCTTTTTATATTAATTTTAATAGGGCAGTGACTATTTTTGGTCAACATTAGAATTGCTGGATAAAAAAGAAATACCACCTTAAATAGTGGCTACCCCGTGCCATTTCTACTACATTTATATATAACTTTTTGTGGTCATGAACAATAACTTAATACTCCATCTGTTCCAGTTTATGTAAACTTATTTTCTTTTTGGTCCGTTCCAAAAAGAATGAACCCTTTTTAAATTTAGTAACAATTTAGCTTAAACTTACAATTTTACCCTTAATGAGTAGCTTTTATAACTACATAAATACTCTTGGCCCTATTTGGACTTGTTTAGGACCACAAATTTCAAAAGTCTTCATTTTTTTAAAACTTTGTACCCAGACAAATAGGTTCACAAAAATTGAAACGAAAGAAGTATTACTAAACAATCGATGGCAGATATGGCAGATGGTAGGATCACCCAGCTTCCGAAGTAGTAACCTGCAATCATAAATTAAGTTAGTGTAACCATATCGTAATGAGATACGTAAGCCTTAAAGCAAAGCCGTGACTTGCATTTATAAGTTGTTTGCAAATGCAATATTACTCGAGACGCCTAGTTTCCAATCACCAGCTGATGATCGTATAACCCCTCCGATGCCGTTGCCTTCGGGTGTCCTGAAGGCTGCCACATCTGTATTGAGCTGATATAAGTTTTGAAGAGGAGGATTGCACTTAATATAGAGAGGTCGTTTAGGCTTTATTGTTGGGGTTTGGTTTATGAGAAAGTGGAATTCCGCCGCTCTTTGAATAATTTGGGAGTAGGTAAGAGGACCAGTGTGATTGTTAAAGATATTGTGATTGCGGTTCAGCAAATTACCCCATAAACAAAAAGAAATGAGAGTGTTATAAGGGGAATATTTGTTGTTAGCACGTGATTTTTGCCCTCACGACAATTACTCCCAGAAAACTAAAATAGTCTTGTGTTTTTGATTTTTTGCGGATGTTGTGTTGTTTTCTTTGGCGTTAGCACTTGTCTGCGTGTGTGTTTACTTGTTACATCAATCAAAAATACAAAATGTGTATCGTAGACGTGTAGGAATTAATTTTGAGTTCATAGGAATTAATTGACCGTAAAGCGGTTAAAAAGAAAATTATAAAAAATGCGCATCTTTATTTTTGCCTCTAGGCGATTTTAGTCAAATGTGTAAGGCGTGTTAATGGTTTGTGTATGGATTAATGAGCATATGATTTTATTCTTTCAACTTGTTTAGAGTGGCTTTGATTTAAATATGGTTAGTCAATAAAGGAGGGAAAGAGGCTAATTTTGCAAACAATCACGGCCCAAAAGAGGTTGTCTTTGCCCTGTCCAAGTTGACCAACACCTTCAGACGTCAAACGACGTCGGCGAGCTAGACACAATCCAGGCCGTTGATCATGCAAAATCAAACGGCCCAGCATGTCTCATAGGCGTCCAAACGACATCGTCTCAAGGCAGTCAATCCTGTCCGTCGAACCATCCTTGATCGAACGGAGGAGATCCCGTCCCCCAACCCGTTATGTAGCTCGACCCAGTCTGCCCAAAGACCAACCCGGCTTCAATAAGCACCCAAACGGCGCCGTTGGAGTAAGTGAGATGATCCAGACCGTTGATCTCGTTTGATCAAACGGCTTGGATTAAATCCCACACCCACTATATATTTCTCAGATACACGCCCACCCCCCCCTAAGAACCCCCTCTTCATCTCTAAGCTTCAGAGATCAGGTCCTCTCGACCTCCGCCTCTCTCCGCCGCACTCCGCCTACCGGAAATCGCCTCACGGCGGTTCCGGTAGGCCAAACCACCCCAAATTAACACCGTAAAATCTCTCAAACCCCCTCTACACGGATCTAGCAATCGTTAGTCTCGAATATTGCTCGAGCGTTTCGAATATTAGTTTGAAGTTCGCCGGAACTTGAACATTTACCCCAAACCACCTCAAATTCACACCAATCACTCCTCACACCTCCCTCATACGCCTACTAACCTGGTTCAGCTCGAATCTTGCCAGAACCGGTCGAGCCCCAAAAACGGCCACATGAACCCTAAAAACCCAAAATGGGATCTCCGTTATTAATAGGAGATTGAGGTCTAATGGACCTTAATCTAGGTGTTCTCAACCGAGAACACTTCGATTAAGGCTCATTTGGCTTCAATGATTCAAGGGCGAATGATTCGAGACCCGTTCAAACTATGGATTATTATCTTTCAAGGTATTCTTTCCCTTTTCTAGCCTCATCTAGTTCTCTGTTGTGCATTTTCTATATGATTTTTCATTTGTTTTGTTTTCTTTTCGATTTTTATTAAACTTGCTGTTCTACTCTTTAAGACCTTTTATTTGGTCGATACCTTCTGTTTTCTTTAGTTAAAATGAATCGTATGTTCAGTTTGATTAAGGTCGTCAAGCAATTAATTCATATTTGTTGATCCCCTGAATCTGCCCGAAATGTTATGAATCGAATTGTAGGTCGATCATTTGTTATCGATTATATGCGTTGTAATCGACTAATCAAATGTTGTCGATTAGCTTCGTAGGTCTGTTTATTAGCATCTTGAGGCAGAAATTGACACTGTAAATCACATATAGAACCACTGTTGAATTGTGTTCCTTTGTGATCTTTAATTAGGGATTAGTGGGTTGGATGTCAGTGGTTAATCAGAAATGGCATACTTTAGGATTCAAAATTCCCTGCACATGAAACAGAGCAGTGGAACCTGCTGCTACAGCAGGGCACTCAACCAGGCCTGCACTTATCAATTTAATAATAACATCCCATGCTCAGACAGGTTTTAGTGGAAAACAGAGAATATAATGGGATGGACAGAGAAAAGGGGATGGGCAGAGGTTTAGTTTAAGATAGTTGTACCATTAGGAGCTGAGTTTCAAAAACTATATAGATAGGGTGATAGTGAGAGGGACAGATAGACACACACACATACAGAAAGAAGGGAAGACAATCGAAAAAAGGCAGGGATTTGGAAAAAAGGAAAATTGAGAAGTCTTAAGTATAGAGAATAGGGAGAGAAACAAATTTCCTGTTAAGCATTGTTACATTGTCTCAAAAAATCAGAAACAGTTGGAGCTTCTCTTTGTTCCCACTTCACATTTTGAAGTTATAACTTAAGGGTCTATTGATTCGTTTGGTTTGGTCTTTTCTGTTTGGACTTTCTGAGATTGTTGTTGGTCTATTTTCAAGTTCTTGGGGGAATTAATTTCTCTCCAGAAC
>JASVEL010013940.1:0-205910 GCA_032618575.1 Nicotiana noctiflora
TTGGTAATATATGCAGAGGTAGGGGGCAGAGCTTGATGCCGAATTACGGGTTCGACCGAATTCAATAACTTCAATGCAAACCCTATACTTTGTGTTAAGATCTTTACTAATTAAATATGTACAAATATAAAATTCAGAACCCAATTACTAACACCTAATGTTGCTATCTTAGAATTTAGAACCCATAAAATTTAAATTCTAGCTTGGCTTCTTGATGTAGAATCTAGATTTGAAGCTTACGGTTTCAGTAAAGTTGTTGGGTTCTAAATTAATAATTTACATTTATTTAATAAATTTCTTAAGGCAAAATACAAGATTTAGATCAAAACTACTAGATTCAGTTGAAGCCGTAACCTAAACGCTAGCTCCCGCCCTGAATATATATATGAAGTGGGATTATCCCACACAGAAAGGCGAAAATGAGTTTGAAGGTTTCATGCATAAATTAGAAGACTTGATATTTTCACTTTTATTTAAACTTGAATCCAAATTTAAACGAACATGTCTTGAACGACCATCTTTTAACTCAATATTCTTACTTTATTTTTTAAAACAGGTCTCTCTTACATTTCTGAAATGGAATCTCCTTTCTTTATTCTTGATCTCTCAAAACTCCGAGGAATCGAGGTGAACATAGAGGACAACTTTGTTTGGGCTCAAGCTGGGGCAACTGTTGGTGAAGTATACTATAGGATTTCTGAAAAAAGCAAGACTCATGGATTTCCAGCTGGTCTATGTACTAGTTTAGGAATTGGTGGACATATAACAGGTGGAGCATATGGTACTATGATGAGAAAATATGGGTTAGGAGCAGATAATGTTGAGGATGCTAAAATTGTTGATGCAAATGGTAGAATTCTTGATAGACAGAGTATGGGGGAAGACTTGTTTTGGGCAATAAGAGGAGGTGGAGGAGCTAGTTTTGGGATTATACTTTCGTGGAAGTTAAGGTTAGTTCCTGTTCCATCAATTGTAACAGTTTTTACTGTCCCAAAAACACTAGAACAAAATGGGACAAAGATTATTTACAAATGGCAACAAGTTGCTGACAAGATTGATGAAGATCTCTTCATTAGGGTGATCATGAATGTGGTTGACAAGAAAGATAAAAAAGGTGAAAAGACTATCCAAATGGCTTATAATTCATTATTTCTTGGTAGAAGTGACAGACTTATAGAAATAATGAATGAGAATTTTCCTGAACTAGGATTGACAAAAAAAGATTGTACAGAAATGAGTTGGATTAAGTCTATTTTATACATTGCTGGTTATCCAAGTAACACCCCACCAGAAGTACTCCTTCAAGGGAAATCTTTGTTCAAGAATTACTTCAAAGCAAAATCAGATTTTGTTAAAGAACCAATTCCTGAAGATGGTCTTGAAGGGTTATGGAAAAGGCTAATGGAAGAAGACTCACCATTGATGATATGGAATCCATATGGTGGAATGATGGCTAAAATCTCAGAATCTGAAACCCCTTTTCCTCATAGAAAAGGTGTCATTTACATGGTTCAATACTTAACACTTTGGAATGACCCTGATAAAGAATTAGCCACAAAACATTTTGATTGGATTAGAAGACTTTATAATTACATGACCCCTTATGCTTCTATGTTTCCTAGACAAGCTTATGTGAATTATAGAGATCTTGATTTAGGGATGAACAAGAATGGGAGTTCTAGTTTTATACAAGCTAGTATTTGGGGGAACAAGTATTTCAAGGACAATTTCAATAGACTAGTGAAAGTGAAAACTAAGGTGGATCCAGAGAACTACTTCTTGCATGAACAGAGTATCCCAACACTTCCCATTTCAAGGAATGGAAAAGGGAAGAGTATGAATCAGTGAAGAAAGAGTTACTAGTTCTAATTAATTTAACAAATAATACTTATTATGCATTTTAAGTTTTCATCTTGCAAAGTTGTGTAATGTGCTAATGGGTTGCCAATACCATATATAGTAAGTTAGTAACATCTAGTATTTTTAGAGTCTTGCTGGGAAGAACCATTTGCCTCTTGTTTGTTTTTGAGTGTTTCAATCTTTTATTTAGAAGGGTCTCTCAATTTGACAATATGATCACTGGCCTGATTTTTTTGGATGCTATAAATTCTTCAATTGAATTATATGTGTTTGACATTTACATTCAGCTCGGCATACTATGCACTCGCTATACCCTAAATCCAAAAAATAGTATGTCCACTATAAATTTATTACATGCAGTCTTATTTTACATTTATTATAACCAAAACATATATGTATTTGGCAATCAAATAATAAACATGATAGATATATATTACAATGATTGATATGCTTTTATTTGAGTACATACTCAATAAATTATATCTATTGTTATAGATGTAGAGTTTGGATAATCTTGTTTAGTATTGTGGCTAAATGCACACGCAAGTATACGCGATCGTCAAGTAATAAAATGACTAGAAGTCGTATGTTAAACCCACAAAGACTTGTGATTAACTATTAATTATATTAGACTATCCTGATTATCTAAACAAGATTTAAACCTAGAAATATTTAATTTTAAACTAAATTAAATAAAGAAAAATAAATAGTGAAATCTGAACAAGGGAAAATCAGATTTTTATGATATCAATGTAATAGAAACGATCTAGGGTCATGGGCTATCTAACATTCCTATTGTATTCTTCAATTGAATTGACTAATTAATTTATCTAGTTTATTGGTTGACATGGTTAATATTGCTCAGAAGAATCTGTTGAGCTCTTCCTTGCGTATTCAAGCTAACCTAACACATATATGTCTATGGAGTTAGAATCAAGAAGAATGCATTTATAATTTATGTACATCAACTAAGCAAGTCAATTAGGTATATGTCTATCTTAATCGTGAATCTATTCCCCGATGCCTAGATTCAAGAAATTACTCAATACTATGTACAATCTAGAATTCTCACTTTTGAGTTCAACTCTAGATTCGTAGATATTATTCAATCGGTGATCAAACAATCAAATAATTAAACACATAATTAAATAAATAAACCAATATGATAAATCAAGAAATCAAAATCGATATTCGAATAACAATAGTCATGAAAGAACCACAACTCTTGAACGTGAAGTTTGACTCCACATAGACATGATAGCAAAAATATAAATCATATGGATAAAATTACTAAGTTTAGCAGAATATAGATGAAATTTGAATTACGGCCTCCACGATGGCTCTATGCTTGTGTTTTCTCCTAAAAAAAATCCTCCCCCCCCCCTCCCCTCACAAAATAGGTTTAAGATCCTTTTATACGAGTTGGGGGTGTGTTGGGACGAAATAACCAAGTCTCGGGCGAAATAGGACAAGTCACCGTCACCAACGCCCAGGGTAGCTTGGGGCACTGGATATTTTATGCTTCTGGAAAGTGGGACATGGTTAGTGCCCAACGCTGCATGTGGCCCTCAAATGTACACTTTTACCTTTTCTTCCCATTTTTGCTTCAATTCGCACACTTTTGTCTCAAATTGCATCCGAATAATTCCTACACATAATAATAGCACAAATTAGCATAAACCATTATATTATACATCCGAAATTTACGAGACATGACCACATTACAAGGAAATATGCATAAAATATACTTACTTAAGCCGAATATCATTTAGTAAATATTGTCTTATTTGAAGGTGTCACTTGAAGTAATGGATAAGAAATTTGAAAATCCTGATTTCTAAATAACAACGATTGTTAAGGGTTCTTTTAGCTTATTTGGAGTAGTGTTTCAAAAGGTGTGGGTGTAAGGTGATGCATTTTACATATGTCTCAGCGAGCGTAAGTCCTGAGACACGGGGCGTAAATCCCATAGGTATTTAATTTTTAATATCTTATAAAATAATATAATTACAGCAAATATTTATAAACAGGTAAAATCATGTCCAAATTTAACATATATATATATATATATATATATATATATATATATATATATATATATATATATATATATATATATATATATATATATATATATATATATATATATATGAGAGAGAGAGAGAGAGAGAGATGCACTCCATCCCCACAAAAACTACTCAAAACAATATATTATCCGCTACTTAGAAGCACAAGTAACTTGAATCGAAAAGAATAACGTTTTCTACCAAGAGAAACAAAAAGGACGACTAACCTGCAATTTGAGCTTTGAACTTGCTGCTACGAAGGACAATGGAGTTCTCTTTGCATTTGTAAAAAAATATTGAATAATCATTAATTTTGGGAGATATTTGTCACGATCCAATTTAGGATCGTGACCGGTGCTTAGAAGCAAGTGCTCCCAAATAAGCCTCATCGATATTTAACAAAAATCGAACAGAGTTTTTCCTATTTTAGGACTATCCAAAAATTACCCCGTCTCAAAAATCAACAACAGAACCAACCAATATCAACCAAAATATCTTATATTTTTCATTAACTAAATAGTTATTCACCACTATTAATCAATCACTTGCAACACATTAATCTTAAATTCATTTCAAAAATACTATAAAAGAGTCCAATACTAGTTATAGATCTGAAATAATGAACGATTACTCATGACACTAACGAAATTGAATATGGAGCGACTCTAAGAATTTCAAGAAAAAGACTATAACCAATAAATAGCATATTTGCCTACGCGAATAAATGTGGGGACCACTAGGAACTGCCAACTCGTGTACTCTAATTAACGGAATCCTTGAAGCGTCTACTGTCTCTGTAAAAATAATAATGAGGAGTGAGTCGCTATCTTAGTGAGTAATAACACTTAACGACAATCATTTTTAATTGGGGACAAGTCAGAAAACATGCTAGTATCTCAAACGGAAAATAACATAAAAATGCCCATTCAAAAATAATAATTTATTTTTAGTCTCATCATATTTTTCTTGTAGTATAATACAATTAACAATTCAGTAATAAGCTTGGTAACCACTGTATAATATCAATATTCGCATTGTGGGAGGCTTCAATGAATGGATCATGTAATCGGTATAACTGTGGACTTCTTTGCAAGAAGTCAAATATAATGGTAGTCCCTACTCGAGAGAAATCGGTAACGGTATGCTAGTTCTACCTTCCCACTAGCGAGGGCTATAACGGTAATCAATTATTACACGGTGCACCCGGTCTAACGAACCGCTATTAGCAACGAGATACTTCAATCTCTACTCTCATTTATACTTGTCTTTGTAATCCGTATATACTCGTAGAAAATATTTTAAAATAATATAAGGCATTTGGTTATTATCAAATCATGTAATTTCATTTCGATAATAGTAAATTCAAGTAACGGCAAAAAGTATCTAGTGACTGCAAGAATATTTAAAACAATAGTAATCATGTCAAATAACTATATCGGTATCATATCGAGTAAAAGACTTATCCCGCATGCAACTCAAATTAACCGGTAACATATTCATATTAAAGTCATGTGTAAATCATGCAGGTTATAAAAATATAAATTGCGGTAAGATTACTACTCACAGTACTCGTGCCGAAATTTCAAATGCTTTACCTCGAGAAATTTGTACAACTTCCTCCAATTCATTCTATAATTACACAATATCGGTCTCATGTTAATTTTAATTTTTAATCTAATTCATAGCTAATTTAGAATACCAAACCCTTGAGGTTCCGTATTTGAATCTTAATTCGCCGAATATTATTCACCCACGGGATGAGTAATTACTAATCTATCAACTCCAACCTATTCATATGATATACATGTAACGATCCCAACCCGGTCATGATGGCGTCCAACACACTACTAGGCAAGCCCGATGATGATAGGCTATAATTACGTATTTTGGTCTATTATTACACTCTAATTTACTGCACTTTAGTTGAGTTTGCGCTTTAATCGCTAGTGTTTTACACTAATTGTATGTTTTATGTCTTGTAGGTGTGATTCCGAGCTATACAAATGTTGTGGAATGAATCAAAGTGATTTGAAGCTTTGAAACCTGAGTAAAATCTCAAGAAATTAAGTCGGGATCGTGTTCGGTGGTCAAATTTGATAATTAAGTACGAATGAAGACTCGAGGAGGCATAATGCGCATTGTCTAGTGAAATAGACATAACCTTTTGCTCAGAGCTCCATAATATATGGTTGGAAAGCTAACGCAAAGAGCTACAACTATACGTTTTATATTTTTCCAAATTCCAAGTAGAACAGGGTGAAAATGCAGTTGAAAGTGCATCGCGGTTGTCACCGCAGTCCGCGCTGCGATTTGGGGTAGTGCATTCCGCGGTTGGCCGCAGTCCACGCCGCGGCCGCGACAGTCCAGGCGAGAAATATTGTCCTATTTCACCTAGGAGAAGGTATAATTGTTTGGGCCCGACCCTAATTGGTATATATACATGGGAAAACGGTATTTTTTAGGAGGTGGACATATTTTGGACACAAATTAGACCTAAGGAGGCAAGAACACATTGAGAGCAAGGCGGGAAATTCTTCAACAAGTTTTTCCTTCCTCTTTTTATTTTTCATTGTTGGTTGTGACTTTTGATATTGTAATTTTACATATTATTATGAATAGCTAATTTGTTATCTAAGGTTTTGGTGAAAACCGTTGGGGATAAATTGGTTGTTATATTAATATTGTTTTGAATTGGTTGTTAATCTCTATTTGTTCAACTATGTTTTGATTTTGGTTAATTGAATGGATCCTCAATTATCCGTTCCTATTTAATATGTATCTACTTGAGAAAGAGTGCATATTTAGGTAGTTGTTTGAACAACATCACTCTAGGAGTATAGATGAGAGTCATAACCAAGGGTTTAGAGGTTTGATTAGAGATAACGATACCTCGGGTGCGATCTAAGTGAACTGTAATGCAAATATGGCTAGCGTAGCTTGAGAGAGTGCGTTTAGTAAATTATCATAATTGCTTGAGAGAGATTTATGATAGCTGGAGAGTTCATGATTGATATAGGCAACTAAATCAAAGTTATAAGAAACATACAAGTATGGAAATCAACAACGGGAGAAACCATTACCTTAGACCTTTATTTCAATTGTTTACAATTCAAGCATAGTTAGTTTTCAGCTATTTATTTATTTTCAATCGTGTTCTCTTTGTGATATTAAATAGATACAACTAAGCCTTAGTTCTCTGTGGGATTCGACTCCGAAATTTTAGACCGAATTATATTTGCAGCGATCGCTTATCCTTTTTAGGACTAGAGTTGGGCGTGATCAAATTTTGGCGCCGTTGTCGGGGAACTAACGGTGAAATTGTAACTATATATTGATAGGGTTCAAGTTTGGATTTTAAATTCTTCTTTTGTTTTTTTTATATTTTAATTTTGTTATAACTATTGATTTGAGAAAAATGGCATCTTGGAATTATGGGATATTAGGTGTAGATAATTCTACTATTGATCTCCACACATATTGTCAAGAAAATCACCCGTGGCAAAATTTTCAAAATGTTCCTAAGAGCAAGTTATATGCACCAACTTAATCTTATTTGTGGAATATGTGTGATGTGTGTGGTTGTCAAAATGGTCACCTTCATGATTATGCTCATATTTCTTATTTTTCATCAACCCTTATTATGATGGTTCTACCTTTTCTTGTGAAGTTAATAGGAACAAAGAACCTGGAAATGCAGACCTGGAGGAGATCAAGGATATGCTAAAGTGCCTTCAGAAACAAAACAATGAGAAACAATTGCATATAGAAAGGCAAGAGGCAACTATTCACAAGTTGGAGGCTCAGTTGATTCGAGTGATTGGAGCTTTTAATGCTCAACAAGCCAATATTAAGGGTAGTAGCCAAGAAGAGCATGAATTTGAGATATTAATTGGGGAGGTCAGAGTAGAACAACAACAACCTAGCCAACTCGATTTTGAAGATGTCAATGTTGAAGAAGTAAGACTAGAGTCAGCAAAGGACATTGAGGATACAAATTTTGTTAACTCTAGTATCATTGATGTTGAGGATGTTGATAGTCCCGAAGTTCATGTGTTTGAACGCATTGGTCCTTACTCCAAATATTTTTATACTTTGTGCTTGGATAACAATATGAAAATAGAGCCATCCGAGCCTATTGAGAAGTCAAAGAATGAGGAACAAGATGCATATATTCTGGAATTTTTCTTGCTAGAAAGACAGGACTACATACCTCTTCTAAAATCCAAGAAATGCAAAATAGTACAATGGTTGCTTGGGCCAATTATAATTGTTCCACCACCCCTAGAGCATAACCGAATACTTGAAGCCAAATTGAGGGTTCAATTCATAAGCTCGAGATGGAGGCAAAAAGTGATTCGCGTCATGCCACGACGTTAAATTAAGCGCTTGTTGGGAGACAACCCAGCTTTATTGCTTTCGTTTATTTTTTTTATTTTTTTTAATTATATTATTTTTGTAGTGTTAATTTTTTATTTTCTAGGAGCATGGAAAGCAAAGGTATTGGAAGGATGCACCAACAAATGAAATTGTTGGAACTAAGTTTAAGGTACCCACGCGTAGGACCAAGCTTGGGAGAAGTTTGAGTACCCCATGAACTGCTAGTGCTTCGGCCTTTGGTCTACCAGACAGTTTCTTTTACCCTCTTGTATGTATGGATGTGCATTGGGGACAACGCACAATTTTAAGTGTGGGTGGAGAGATTGTCTTGGTAACTTTTCATGCTACTTTAGCTATGTTTGTTTTTATAGAAAAATTAGACTTTTCCTAATGACGGATCGTCTAGACAGTTTTCTTGAGGGAAGTAAGTCTAAACAAAATACCAAAAAGATTTTTTGTTTAATTTTAGGTAGTGTAGTAACTCCCCCTTGATTTTTCTTTGGGCCACGCTTCTTTTCCAAGGGTTTTATTTGAACCGGGTGTAGTTAGTTTTTTTTTAGAAATAAGAGCCATTCTGTTGTACTTTGAATTGAAACAATATCTCTTGACTTTGCTATGCCTTGAGAATAGTGAGTACTTTGGTTGTGACGTTTAGGCTCAGTTTTTGTCTTTGTAGAAGTACCTTAAATTGTATTATCTTAACTTTGCTTAACTGCTTTGACTAGAGTGTCTATAAATCCAATCTTGAGTGAGTTATGTGCTATGTGTGTGTAAGGTTTTGCATTATTCAGTGCATTGCATTTGATGCCTAGAACTTACCCCGTGTGTTTGCAAAGAGAAATAGTAGTTTTGTTCAGTCTTCGAAGTGATATAGGCATTTTTTGTTGAGCAATATATACATATTTTGTCAACCCAATTGTTATGTATCGTAGTTAACCTTTTTGAGCCTATTATCCTTTTTCTTTGGAAACCACATTACAAGACTTACCTATTTGTTTGAATTAACCATCTATTTAAATATTTTCACCTCTCATGAGCACTTGAATTGTTATGAACTTTATAAAAGTTAAATTGTGGGGTGGTCGATGTGGCTTTTGAGTAGAACTAATTGAATAAGGAGAAAGATACACTATTTTGAAAAAAGGGAAGAGCCACTTGAATTGAAAAAAATAAAAGTATAGTTGGATTGTTGTGAAAAAAAATTCCTTAATAAGTGGTGGCTCTTGACGTGAGTGTGCCTAAAGAAGACTGGGATAATTTACATTTATATGAAGGTGGAATTTCGGTTTGACATAAGTATAGGGTTTGAATGTTAAAGTATGTATTAAAGTGCTTAGGGAGGCGTAGTCACTCTTATATCTAAATGTATCCTACCCGTCCCGTAGCCTACATTACAATCAAGTATAGTCCTAATTGATCCTAGATTGAATGAGCTCGATTAGTGGAGTAGTACACTACGGGCAAGCTTATGGTGCATTTTTTGTGGCATATGAATGTTATTTCTGGGAGTGAGTGAATTCTTTATTTCTTGAGTTCCTAAGTGTTCTTAAATTTTATTGTGTAGAACTACTCTCTTGTGTTGTGAAGGCACTTTATTCATGAAGGAAAGGTAATGTCAGTGACCTCTATGTTAGAGTAAGTAGGTATTATAAATAATGCGTGGTACTTCTGAGTCAAATCTTGAGGTGAAGATGTTACTCTTTTGTGCTTCGTCTATTTTAAATACTCTTGGTGTGATGAGTTGGTAGAATTATTTAAAAGGTCATGTCTATAAAACAAAAGTATAGTTTGATTGCTCGATGAGGAGCAATGGTTTAAGTATGGGGTGTTGATGATCGGCTATAATTACGTATTTTAGTCGATTATTACACTCTAATTTACTGCACTTTAGTTGAGTTTGAGCTTTAATCGCTAGTGTTTTGCACTAATTGTATATTTTATATCTTGTAGGTGTGATTCTGAGCTATATCGATGTTATGGAATGCATATTCTAAGTGATTTGAACCTTTTAAGTCTGAGTAAAAGCTCAAGGAATTAAGCCGAGATCGTGTTCGGGGGTCAATTTTGATAATTAAGTACGAATGAAGACTCGAGGAGGCATAATGCATAGTGTCTAGTAAAATAGACATAACTATTTTCTTAGACATCTATTTGGGCTTCATAATATATGGTTGGAAAGCTAACTCAAAGGAATACAACTTTCATGTTTTATGTTTTTCTAACTTTCAAACAGAACTGGGTAAAAATGCAGTTGAAAGTGTACCGCGGTTGTCATCGCGGTCCACACTGCAGTTTGGGGCAGTGCATTCCGCAGTTGGCCGCGGTCCACGCCGTGGCCGCGGCAGTCCAGGCGTGAAATATTATCCCTTTTCATCTAGGAGAAGGAATAATTATTTGGGTTCGACCCTAATTGGTATATATACATGGAAAAATGGTATTTTGAGGAGGAGGACATATTTTGGACACAAATTAGACCTAAGGAGGGAAGAACACATTAAGAGCAAGGCAGGAAATTCTTCAACAAGTTTTTCCTTCCTCTTCTTATTTTTCATTGTTGGTTATGACTTTTGATATTGTAGTTTTACATATTATTATGAATAGCTAATTTGTTATCTAAGGTTTTGGTGAAATCCGTTGGGGATGAATTGGTTGTTATATTAATATAGTTTTGAATTGGTTGTTAATCTCTATTTGTTCAACTACGTTTTAATTTTGGTTAATAGAAAGGATCCTCAATTATCCGCTCCTATTTAATATGTATCTACTTGAGAGAGAGTGCATATTTAGGCAGTTGTTTGAACAACATCACTCCCAGAGTATAGACGAGAGTCATAACCGAGGGTTTAGAGGTTGGAGTAGAGATAACGATAACTCGGGTGGGATCTAAGTGAACTATAATGCAAATCTAGCTAGTGTAGCTTGAGAGAGTGCATCTAATAAATTATCATAATTGCTTGAGAGAGATTTATGATAGCCAGAGAGTTCATGACTGATAGAGGCAACTAAATCAAAGTTATAAGAAACATACAAATAAGGAGATCAACAACGGGAGAAACCATTACCTTAGACCTTTATTTCAATTGTTTACAATTCAAGCATAGTTAGTTTTCAGCTGTTTATTTATTTTCAGTCGTGTTCTCTTGGTGATATTGAATAGATACAAGTAAGCCTTAGTTTTCTGTGGGATTCGACTCCGAACTCTTAGACCGGATTATATTTGCAGCGACCGCTTATCCTTTTTAGGACTAGAGTTGGGCATGATCACCCAACCATTTCCAATACTTAACCCAATTGATAAACAGAGATAGAGAGATAAAACAGTGAATCACCAAAACCATTTAAGTCAAGATCAGTAAATACTGATAAAAACGCAGAAGTTTAACAAAATACAGAATATTGCCCAACCATGGACCCAGTGTCACGAACATGAGCCTCTAAACATAGAGTGACATCCTACTACAAAGTCTGTATAAAATCCGGTAATAGGGAAACAAAAGATAGGGATGGTGGGGAGGAATCCAAGGTTGCGAACGCAGTGCAGCTACCTCAATACTCCCGAAAGCTAACTCTGCTCGTCCAAACTGGATCTACTCAGCCTGAGAAGAACATGGATCTGCACGCAAGATGCATGGAGTTAAGTGAGTAATAAACATAAATACAGTCTGAAAGTAAGAAATCGCAGAAAATACACAAGGTAACCTATATCTAGCAGTTCAGATCAATATCGAAGTAAACATGTAAATCAATAATACAGTGAAAGAAATAATACATGATAAGAGGGAACACATATAACGGTACACTCTAGTATCCGCTGCGGTGTACAGCCTGCTCCACTTATTTAACGTCGACAATGCTCACTGAGGGTGTGTACAGACTCTAGAGAGGATCCTACAGCCCAAGCGCAGTATCAACTATCTCGCGACATCAAATAGGCTCTCGGCCTTAATATAAATATATCATCACTAAGGCGTGCAGCCCGATCCATATCAAGGAAACACATCCTCACTATCGGGTCCTCGACCCATCTCAGTCAAATAAGTTCACAGCCACTCGATCATGACATACTATAGGGATCTCAGCCATCATATCCTTTTTATTTAATATTCATGATTAAAAATATAGTCCTTATATTAATTTAACAGTTGAAAACATGACCGAGAGTATAATGTATGCAAACAAGTGAGGAAAACTAATGAAGATCCCCTAAGGATTCTACAGGTCGGCACAACGCCCCAAACATGGCAATAAGCCCAATTCACAGTGATAGGGTATGCGCCTCAATCGCTAATATAGTGGAAATAACACTCGGGATGGACCAAGTCACAATCCCCATAAGTAAACGAACTCGCACTTGTTATAGAATGTGTGTCACGCCTCAATATAGCGTTACAATGTGAAAGTCAGGGGTTTCAAACCCTTAGAGCAACATTTACATCAATTACTCACCTCAAGTCGGCCACAAGTCTAGCTCGCTATGCCTTTCCCTTGCAAATCAACCTCCTCGTGCGTAGAATCTGGTCAAAACCACAAGGAATTCATCACAATAGGATAAGGGAACATAACCCAATCGAAAAGACTCAAAAAACATCGAAAATCACAAAGTTGGCAAAATCCGAGCCCCAGGCCCACTTCTCAAAAAATTACAAAATTTACATCACCGGATTTCTCGTCTCACCACGAGTCCGTACACATAAAATTTACCAAAATCGAAGTTCAAATGCCCCCTCAAATCCCAAATTTTTATTTCAAAACCCAAGCCAAATTTTCACTCAATTTTCCAAGAATTAAAGGTTGATTCTTTAATAAAATAGCGTTTCTAGGTCACGAGACTTACCTCCATCAATTCCCGTCAAAACCCTCTTCAATTTCTACCAAAAAACTCTTGAGGTGGTCAACAATTGAGGAAAATAATGAATGGGTCGCGGATGAAATAACGTATTAAACTTTTCTGCCCAGCTATTTTGTTTCTTCTATGTGAACGCGAGGGCCCACTAGCGTTTGCGATGCACAAAAATTCCTCTGGCCAATTTTTTCCCTTCGCGAACGCGGTGACTTCCCCGCGAACGCGATGCTCTAGCTGCTAACACTACGAGAATGCGACCCTTCAAACGCGAATGCGATTAACACCAAAGCTGGGCCCTCTTCTACTATTGCGCGAACGCGGCCCAGCACCACGAACGCAAAGCACCAGGGTCTCACCTTATGCGAACGCGTGGCCCTAACGCGAACGTGAAGAACACTTTCCAGGCCTCCCAACTTTACTCTACGCGTTCGCGACACACCCTACGCGAATGCGAAGAAGGAACCCTCTGCAACTACACAGCTGAAAAACCAGCAATCCCAAAAGTCCAAAATGATCCGTTTGATCACCCGAAATTACCCCGAGGCCCCTGGGACATCAACCAAAGACACCAACATATCCCAAGACCTCATACGAACTTGTTGCAATCATCAAAACACATCAAACAACACTATAATCATCAATTCACATCGGATTCAAGCCTAAGTTTCTTCAAAACTTTTGAAAAACGCATTCAATCAAAACCCCAACCAAAGCACCTCTGAATGACCTGAAATTTTACCCACACATCCAAATTACCTAACGTAGCTACTGCAACTCTCGGAATTCCATTCCGACCCCGGATCAAAATCTCACCTACCAACCGGAATTCACCAAAATACTAACTTCGCCAATTCAAGTCTAATTCTACACCGGACCTCCAAGCAAGACGTTAGTCTATGAGATATTGGTCTTATGCAGATCGATATCTAGAATTAGAAGATGGAGGGTGCCAATACTTAATTTAACTTACACTTTCTAATGATTAATATAGAATTTATTAGGAACTTGTATTCGGTTCTATTTCGTTTCTTTAAGTTTAATCCGCAACTTAATAGACATTTCTAATTTACAACAACAACGATCATCCAGTATAATCCCACTTATTGGGGTCTGGGGAGGGTAGTGTGTACGCAAATCTTACCCCTACCCCTTCCCTCCAAGAACTTCCTACCTTGCTCTTGGGGAGACTCGAACTCACAACCTCTCAGTTGGAAGTGGAGGTTGCTTACCATCAGAGCAACCCCTCTTGTCTAGACATTTCTAATTTACACATATGAAAATTACATCTCAACTATCAAGATAAACATAATTAGTAGTTTATAAGGAAATCGCCTTTATTATTAATAACACAAGTAAATTCAACACTTTCACTAAAAAAATCATTTTTTTGTATATTTAAAACAAAGAAAAAACTTTGCAAAAGTAAAATAACATCTTAAATAAGAAAATTACACCAATTAGAATACTTCCTCCGGTCCAAAAATAAGTACATTTTTGGCTTTTTTCATGTGGTCCAAAATAAGTGATTTTTTCAGATTTCAAGAATGAATTAATTATTTTTTTCCTACATTTGGAGTAATTAATGTTGGAGTATGTGTTAGGAGTGTTTATGTGAAGAGATAATAAAAGTTAATATAGTCTATTTCATTGCTAATTAATACTAAAAGATGAATTTCTTAATATGTGTGAAAACAACACAATGGACCAGAAAGAGTAACAAAAAAGATTCTCAATAGGTAAATTACACTTCATAGGTAAATGTAGAATTAGACGAGATACAGGTACCTAAAAATTAAAATCATAAATATAAATTTTGTAAAAGAATTTAAATTAAACTTAACAACCATAGAATAGCACAAAATCTTATGATATGATTGAACAAAAGAAATTATGAAAACATAAAATTGACCTTAATTCAAAACTCCCATTGAGCCCAAAGTCTTTTAATTTTGAAAGAAGAAAACTAACAAATTTAAAATTAAGAAAAATTCTTATATTTATGGAATTTTAAAATTTTAGTTTCTTTTTACAGTGTTTCCGCTAGAAGTCAGAGATAAATTAATAGAATATCGAAACATAAATAAAAATAATAAAAAGACAAAAAAAAAAAATGGGAGATAGCCAAAAAGAAAAACGGCCGATACAAAAGAAAATAAAAAGAACAAAAAAGGGGAGCCAAACAAGAATTAACTTTTAAAAACATACACCTAGGGGTGTGCACGGACCGGGTTGGTTCAGTATTTATCAAAACCAAAACAAATCAACTATATCGATTTGAATTGGTTCGGTTTAGTCTGGTTTTTCGGATTTTCTGAGTTTTTTTGTTACATGAATATTAAAATTATAGATAAAGCTTTGTTAGGTGAATATATGTTTAGTAAATATGAAAAATTGACAAACATATGATCTATTAAAATATTTTTTTAAGTAATACGTGATAGTTATTTTCTTAGTCGTCTAACAATAATTTTTCATTAATTTATGCTTTCAAGGTTAATACATGAGAGGATCCCAAATATTTTTACATTTTCTAAAGAAAATTCACTATAAAGTCTTAAAAATGTAAATAAAATTTATATATTTATATGTCGGTTTGGTTCGGCTTGTTCACTCAATACTAAACCAAGTCAAACCAAATCAAACCAAAACTAATCGGGACTTTTAATCAGTTTGGTTTCATTTTTCGGTTCGTTGCGATTTTTCGGTTCGACTTGAACACCCCTACATACACTTATAGGAGTAATCATCATCATATCGTACCCGGCCATAATAAACTCGATAAAAACGTACCCGGCCATCACATAAATTTTAAATTGGATCTTACACACAAGAAAGCTTTCGCACCTGTGCTAAATTTGTGACTGAATGTAACAAAATCAATATTTAACTCAGTTTTAAACAAATTTAACATAAGTATATAATAATTTTACCAATCTAGCGGGTGTCACACCACTTCCCCCTAAAGGGTGGATCCGCCTACGTAATCCTTTCAGGGTAATTAGAGCATTGCCTCACACCAGTGCGAGTTATATGCTTACATATAGTCTGGAGAGGTTCTAAAGGAAGGCTATTAAGAGTGAATTGAAGTGTGGAAAACAAATTATCACTAAAGAGAACTCCTTTTAATCCCACATCGCATAAGTAAGACAAATAATTGTATTTTATAAGATAACAAGGAGATGGATTGTCTGCTGAGCTCAGTTGCGTGGGCTTGTGACCCGAGTGGGGGCTATAATGTGATGGGACAAAAAGACAATATTGGTATGTGAGTTTGGGCCAGTCCTGATTGGGTCCAGCACTTCGTTCAACCCGGTTTAGAGTGCGTGCTTGATAAAAGCGGGAGCGCACCGAAAAATTGGCTTAACAGAGCAAGGCCGTAAGGTTGGAGGCCAGCCAGTACTCGTTCAAATTCACCTTCAATAATGGCTTGAACCATCACATTTTGAAAACAATGTGCGTTGTAAAAAAATGCTAGTAATATTTTAATTAAAGAGAGTTTTTGAGTAGTGAAAGAAAATTATCATTAGGGGGGCGAGCGCTTGAAGAGAATTAGATTTGAACTATCACATTTTGTAAACAATGTGCATCGTAAGAAATGCTAGTAATATAAGTTCAAAACATTGTGCATTGTAAAAAGAAGAATGCTAATTTGTTAAAAAACAACGACGGTGAAGTAAATAAATCAAAGATAAGATAAGTATAGAGAGTATATAATGAGTTTGAAATTTTTTCTCGAAGATGTTGTGTGAGTTGCTTGTAAGATGTTACTGTATCAGATATAGATAATGTTCTACCGGAAATATTATTTCCATAATGGAGTATCGAAATGATAAGTTTCTTCGGCTTATTTTCAATAAAGTATAAAATGGATATATATATTTACAGCGGAATCTCATATTGATACACTTCTTCAGGAAGTTTATTTATAATGGAGTACTAATTGAACATTCATAATATAATATATATTTATAATATTCCACATTGGATGTTCATTGTGACTCATTAAAACTTTACTAGGAAAAATTCGGTGGAAAAATAAATTCCAGTGAAGAAAAAACAGTACACATATTTAGTAATATGCATTACTAGATGCCTCATTAAAAACCTTATAAGGAAATTCTGTGGGAAAAAACTTTAGTAAGGAAAAAAGAGTGCATAACGTATTTTACTCCCCCTAATGAAAACCTTGTTTCAAATTTGAGTCTCCACATTCCAATCGTATACCATCTTCTCAAAAGTTGAATTTGTAGAAAATATTATCCACAACTATTTCAGATCAATTTAAATTAATCTCATCAAGCCAAGAAGCTGCTGCGAGTCATTTCATTGAGTTGCTTGCAACCTGCCTGCATCAGCTGCTTGTAGATAAACTTCAATGGAGTACAAAATGGATAATCTTCTTCAGGAAGATTATCTATAGTAGATTAATAAATGAACATCCACAATAATATTTTCATAACACTCTCCCTTCGATGTTCATCATTATGTGTCTCGTTAAAATCATACTAGGAAAAATTCCATGGAAAATATCCTAGTCAAGGAAAAAGAGGACACTAAAAATATACATTGTAAGATGCCTCATTAAAAACCTTACTAGGAAAAACCGAGTAGGAAAAAATCTGAGCAAGGGAAAAAAGAGTAACACGAACCAGAACCAGGAGTCAAAATTCATGAAACCCATTTCGAAACCAATTTGAATCTCACCCGAGCCCTCGAGGTTCCAAACCAAACATGCACACAAGTCTATAAACATAACACGAACGCGCTCGAGAACTCAAATCATAAAAATAACTTTTAAAACTACGAATTGGACACCAAAACACATGAAAATCGAACTAAACTTCAAGAATTTCTAGAATCGCAACCCAGCGTCCGAACCCTATCAAATAAACTCCGAATGGCGCCAAATTTGGCAGACAAGTTGTATATGACAAAACAAGCCTATTCCAAACTTCAAATAACGCATCACAACCTCAAAACAACGAATCACACCTCAAGTTAAAATCAATGAACTTTAAAACATCAACACCTCTAACTTATGTTGAAACCTATCAAATCCTCTTCGATTTACCTCAATTTTTGCACACAAGTCACATTTTCCATTATGGACATATTCCAACTTCCGGAATCATAATCCTACTCATATATCAAAAATTCCTCTTTCGTTCAAACTTCCCAAAAATCCAACTTTCGCCATTTAAAGACTAATCCAAATGCAAACCTTCAAAGAATAATTTAGATACGCGTCTAAATCCAAAATCATCCAACGAAGCTAATGGAACTGACGAAATTCCATTCCAAGGTCAACTGCTAAAAAGTCAAACTTGGTCAACTCTTCCAACTTAAAACTCAAACCTTGAAGTTCATTCTTCCAAATCGATTCAGGATAACTTGAAAACCAACATTGACGAGTTAGGCAAGTCATAATACCTCATGCGGAGGTACTCAAGCCCTCAAGACCGAGCGAAGTGCAGATTCCGAAAATGACCAGTCGGGTCGTTACATACCATTGGCACATATTAAAAATAAACCATCAAGAATTTCTTCCAGCTGCAAAACTATGAAGCACCTAAACAATTGATGTTGAACTTTACAGTGCTTCATATCGAAGAAATTTTCAAAACAAGTAGTACCAAACAATTTTTACTGATTTGGAGTAAGCTTTTCTTTGAGGCTGGAGATTATGTCTGTATTAGTGTATGAACTGACATGTGTTGATAAAATACGTAGGTATTTAACGAAGAGGTTTATTGCTTGCATACAAAATATTAAGAAAATAAAATATATGGTTGAAAATATGGATGAATACAGTTACTTGGAATACGTAACTCATTCATGAAATACAAAAATTAATTCACTGATAATGAGCACAAAAAATGTGAGTTATGGCAACGATTGTTCTTTTAAATACAGCAGAGTACACTTGGCTTGAGAATAAAAACAAATACAGATAGGTTGAATGCATAACAAAATATAGAGCAACTGATGTATCCTAAAATGTTGTTGAATGAAGTAAAATACATATAAATACATTTAAATACAACAACCAAAAATCACTGTATAACGTATAAATCAGTGTAAAAATTACACATAAATACATCTACATACAAGAAGAGACAACCATTGTACAAGCTAATAATCAATGTATGTAGATTTGAATACATATAAATACATCTACAATTACACTGTCGTTCTGTTTTCCGAGCTAGTTCCTCCATCGACCTCTTTTCCCTTACATCAGGAATTGCTGATTCTTTCGTAGGGTCATTGCGCATGTCAGTTCTCCTTTCGACTTCAGTTGTTGTTGATGAACCTATAAATACATATTCCGCTTCAGTGATTTGCAAATCAAAAATAGCCCATCAAAATTGAGTGTTTGGTAGGTATACCTCGGGTAACCCTCTTCTGAGTTGTTGAATCGGCCATTGGAGAGCAAATTTCAAGCTTTCTGGTGAAACCATAACAATGGTGAATATTTAAAAAAAATTAGTAAAGAGAAAAAGAAGAAGCTTTAACCGATAAAAAACTAAAAACTTTAACACTTACCATAACATTTTGGAGCAAAAAATATTGGGAAAGATAGCATTGTGAGAGAAAGAGAGGATGTCGTTGATAACAAGATAATCGGTGTTCAAGAATGGGGAAGAAAGTACAGTGAGAAAAAGATCGTGTAGAGAGACATAAGATACGATGCGAAAATTTTGGGAGAGAATAAATTGAAAGAAGGAGTGAGATTATAAATATATATTTTGCTATATAAACTAAAAGGTAGCTATAAAAATAATATTTTAAAAAGATTTTATTTATAATAAATAGGATTTAAAGCTTTTCTATAGGAGGTAAAATTTTATTTTTTAAATATTATCAATTTTAAGGACATTCGGCAAAGACCAACCTCTTACAGGAACATTCTTGTATATCACCCTCTTTGTAGGTTGGGGTTTTGGCCAGGATTATACTAGTTCGGTGAAATCATACACCTTAGACCACATTTAGATAAGTGTCTGATGCGTCTACTTGACTTGACAGAGCGAGTACACAAATAGTTATTCATTGGCTTTTATTTAGGAATTAACGAGTATTTTATTTATTCTAAAAATTTGATTTAAAATTTTGAATTTAAGAATAATTTAGGATATTTGTATCCTGAAAAATTAAATTCAAAAAACTAAATATAGGATACATTGGTTATTTCTTAAATAATATTTCTTCCGTTTCAATTTATGTGAACCTATTTTTTTTTTTTTGTCAGAACCAAAAAAGAATAATCTCTTTCCTTATTTGGAAACAGTTTACCTATATACAATGATTTATAACTACACAAAATATATTTGTCTTATTTTACACCACAAATTCAAAATTCTTTTCTATTTTCTTAAATTTCCTGCCCAATTAGTTCACATAAATTAAAATGGAGGGAGTAGTCTTTAAAGCACCAATTGTGGTCTTTTGAATTAATTTAGAGAATTTTTCACAAAAGGCATTCATTAAGACCTAATTAGCAATAAATAGAAACAATTTCCTATATTACGTGATATAGATATGTTTTACGTTATTTTATGATGTATATAGTGTATTAAACGAATTGTATTCAATAATACAACATGAAATGACGCCGCACAAACAAGGATTCCTGTAAATCATGATCTGTATTTAGGTGTATTAAGCTGTATTAAGCGAGAAAAAAGTAACGTTTCAGCGCAAATCATGGGAAAGTAAATCTGTATTTAGGTGTATTAAGATGTATTAAGCGGCGTCATTTTACAAAAAACGGGAGTTATACCATAAATTGGTGAGAGAAATATTTTGTACCATCTAATAAGGTTTAAATATAGGAAAGTATTAAATTTAATTTTTTTGCTACAAAATAAAAAATGTTACTCCCTCCGTTTTAATTTATGTGAACATATTTCCTTTTTAGTCCGTGCCAAAAAGAATGACCTCTTTCCTTATTTAGAAATAATTTACCTTTATGCAACGATTTATAGCCACACAAAATAAATGTGCCTCATTTTACACCACAAGATCAAAAATCTTCTCTCTTTTCTTAAACTTCGTGCCCAGTCAAATGGGTTCACATAAATTAAAACGAAGGGAGTATTATATTATGTAAAATCTTAAAAAGGTATTTATATATTATAAATAAGGTACCAACCTATTCTATAGCTGGTAAAATTTCCATTAATTTATCCCTATAACTATAGGTGTGGGCTTTAGTGAGCCAATAGGTTAATAAAGAATAATCATAAACCAAATCTGATAGCTTAGGGATATTTCTTACCCTTTTTTATTTAATTATGTATTCATTTTATTTGCAGGAATTTTTCGTGAATGTTCATTTCAATTCGAAATTGTCCACTTAAGAATACTACCAAATTTAGAGAATTTAATCTACCTTAAGGAATTATTTAATTGCTACAGCTTAAAACAGATTCTACATCTTAAAGTTTTTTTTTTTAATTTGTCTTTTTTACCTCATAAACTTTTGATGTTATCAAATTCTATCATGATAAATGAATAAAAGCTTGCATGGTAATTTTTTGAGGTCCGAATTCATGGTGATTATTGCTAATTTAAAGCAATTAACCATAAGGAAGCGATATTCAAATTCCTTTCACTGCTAATGAATCTTTAACCATGATAACCAAAAAATTAATAAATGATCTTAATATTTTAAAAGGGAAATGGTATATCTTAATGCTTAAGGAGATATTATTTATTAGTTCAAAACAAGATACGAAAATAAGTTATAATTTCTTAAACGCCAATCCTGATCACCAATAACTATAATTAGCAAGTGCTTTTGAGCAAAATGTTAGATCACGGCATCCTTATAGCCGTTTGAGAATCAACTAGGGATTTCCCTATTTTAGAGAGCGCTAAACTTTTTGGTATGTATGAACGTCAAATTGTACTTAAATTTAAAAGGATGTCATTTTTTGAAGAGATTTAATAAGAAAATAATGAAGGGAGAAAATATGTTCTTTGGTTATTCAAAATATGTTTTAAATGGACAAAGATTGAAATAAGAAAAGTGTGACAAATGTTATAATACTTAAATGTCTTTAATTGGTTTATTGAATTTTCTACCTACTTCGGTGACATTGTCAAACGGCAAAATAAGGAGTAATTAGGCAAACTGGAACTGTTCACTGGTTCTTAGAGCAGCAGTGTCGGAGCAAAGTGGAAAATCAATATTATCAAAGGAGTGTGATAAGGAGTGTGTTTGTTATCAAGGAAAATATTTTTCAAAAAATACAACAAAAGTGTTTTTACTTCATTTTTTTTTGTAATTTTTTTTCGTTTTTCTGCACCACCCACCCCACTGTCCCCCTCCCTTCCCGCACAAATTTATTTTATTTTGTTTTTTATATATAATTTCAAATTTCTGTTTTTTAGTTTTTCTGCACAACAACCCTCTCCCCCTGTAACGATTTGGTCGGTCGTTTCATGAATTACTGCTCTGTTTTCCCTATTTCTGCTTATTATTACTTTCTTCAGTTGTATTTTGTGTTATCGATTTGGTTGGTTCGGGTTCGAAGAGGTTTTGGTTTGAGACACTTAGTCTCTTTTGAATAAGCTTAAGTTAGAAGTCAAACGGATGTTGACTTATGTGTTAAAGGGCTCGAATTTGAGTTTCGATGGTTCGGATTGATTCGGAAGGTAATTTCGGACTTAGGAGCGTTATCGGAATGCGTTATCGGAGCGTTATCCTCAGCAATAATACCTTTTGAGGTGAGTCGTGTTCTGATTGCCAGGAAACTTGACTCCATCTTGATTCTCTAACTCGTATGACCCTTTACCAGTTATAGCTAAAACCCGATAAGGACCCTCCCATGTTGGAACCAGCTTCCTATCTTTGGCTTCCCGAGTGATCTGAGTAACCATTCTAAACAAAGGTCTTCCCACTTTTAAGTATCGAAGATCGGCGCTTCGATTATAACATCTTTCCGCCCGTTCTTTTGAGTCACCATCCTCACGTACGCTAAACCCATGTGTTCTTCTAGCAAGTCCAGCCTCACCAACATCACTTCATAGTTTACTTCTTTGTTTGTTTGGGAAAACCTTAAAGTTGGTTCCCCTACTTCCACTGGTATCAGAGCTTCCGCGCGATATACGAGAGAAAAAGGTGTTTGTATGAAGTCAACCATTTTGGTATTCCGTATCGGTGTGGATCTGTGGTCCCATATGAAGTCAACCATTTCATGCTTACCGATCTTCTGGTATGGACCTGTTTCAACCCATTTAGTGAAGTAGTGAGTTAAAACCAAAAGAAATCTTACCTTTCCGGGGACTGGTGGCAGAGGACCAACCTATGTCCGTTCCCCATTTCATGAACGGCCATGGGGACAATACGAAATGCAAGAGTTTTGTTGGTTGATGTACCAAATATGCATGGCGTTGATATTTGTCGCACTTCTGAATTAATGCCTTTGCGTCTTAGTCCATCTGGGCCCAATAGTAACCTATCCTAACTAGCTTTAGAACTAATGAACCGGAATTGTTCTCGCAAATGCCTTCATGGACTTCTCTTATCTCGTAGTCTGCCTCAGATGTTCCTAGTAATTGACTCAGTGGCTCTTGGTATGATCTTCTATATAATTGTCCATCCACAAGGCAGTAGTAAGTTGCTTTGGTTCGTAGTGCCAGAAAAGACTTTGGGTATTTGGATAATTTGCCATGCCGAAGATATTCTGAACTCATTCCTCCAGTCCCAGATAGGTTGCTTGAATTGACTTTCTAATAACCATCCACATCCAATACTGAATTTTAAAGTTGAATGACAGTACAAGAGTCAGATCCTTTCATCTCCGTAGATAACACCAAATTAGCCAATGCATCTATTTCCACATTTTCTTCCCTTGGAATGTGTATGATCGACTTTTCCCTAAATTGTGCGATCAATGAATGAACTTTGTTCACATACTGTTGCATGTGCTCTTTATTCATGTCAAAAATCTTGTATACTTGGTTTATTACTAATGAGGAATTGCACTTTATCTCGATGACCTCGGAGCCAAGTCTCTGGGCTAGTTCAAGTCTTGCAATCAAAGCCTTATACTCGACTTCATAGTTAGTTAATAGAATAGTCTTAATGGTCTGCCTCAAGGTTTTTCCCAAGGGCGTGACTAGAACTATTCCAAGATCAAACCTTTTTGTACATTGGAAGCTCCATTCGTAAAAATGGTCTAAACTCTTGATGCCTTTTTTGACACTAGCAATGCTTCCTAAGCAGCCAATGGTATTAATTCGGGATGAAAAATTGCCATAAAGTCGGCCGAAACTTGTGACTTGATCGCAGCCATGGGTTTGTACTCAATGTCAAACTCACTAATTCTGACTGCTCTTTTAGTCGAATGGCTTGACAACTCCAGCATGTGAATGACAATTCTTAAGGGAAAGGTTGTTATAACGGCGGGCGCTAAAAATAAGGCCTAATCTTTCGAGAGGCGACTACGAGAGCAAAGGACAACTTTTTGAGGTGCGGATAGGGAGTCTCCACTCCCAAAAATATTTTACTAACATAATAAATAGAAATTTATGTGCCTTTATCCTCTCGAACTAAAACAAAACTTACCTCTACTTCCGAGATAGCTAGATATAATAGCAATTGGTCGGAGTAATAACATGGGCTTGATAGGTACCTTTTTATGTTTTTCAATGCATGTTGGTATTCCGGAGTCCATTCAAAATTGTTCTTATTTTTTCACAAGTGAAAAGAAGTGATGGCACTTTTCATACGATCTCGAGATCAATATACTTAGATCCTTCATTCTTCCATTCAGCCTCTGTACTTCCTTTACATTTGTCAATTGGTTCGAAATGTCCTCGATAGCATTATTTTTGTCGGGTTATCTCGATTCCTCTTTGCAATGTCAAGAATCCTAAGATTTTTCTGGAACCAACCCCGAACGCACATTTTTCGGGTTGAGTTTCATGTTATGCTTCCTCGAGATATCAAAGGTTTCTTCGAGGTATTTCAAATGATCTTCAAGCATTAAAAGACTTGACTAATATATCATTAATGTATACCTACATTGTTTTGCCTATTTGTTTTTCAAATATTTTTTTAGCGAGCCTTTTATAAGTGGCTCCGGCATTCTTAAGCCCAAATAGAATCACATTATAGAAATATGTGCCAAAGACAGTTATGAAAGAAGTTTTTTCCTGATCCTCTAGGTTCATCTTTATTTGATTGTACCCAGAGTAAGCATCAAGGAAACTCATTAACCCATGTACGACAGTAACATCAATCATTTGATCAATTTTTGGCAATGAAATCGAGTCCTTAGGGCATGCCTTACTTAAAGTTTCATAATTTACGCATATTCTAAACTTGTATTCTTGTTTGGAACTACAACTACATTGGTTAACCATTCTGGATATTTTACCTCCCATATGGAACCGATATTGACTAATCTAGTTACCTCTTCTTTAACAAACCTATTTCTAACCTTTTCTATCTAGAGTTTCTTTGGCCTTACCGGTGGAAAGTTTGGATCCAAGCTTAACTTGTGCATGACCACCTCTAATGGGATACCCGTCATATCCGAGTACGACCATGCAAAATAGTCGACATTAGCATTAAGAAAATTTATAACTCCTAATCTGAGTTCAGGATTGAGTCTTGTTGTCAAGTAAAATTTCTTTCTAAAAACTTTTCACATATGGCCACTTTCTCGAGTTCTTATGCAGCGGGCTTGGTCGCATCTGTCTCATTCGGTACCTCAAAATATCTTGGCACTTAGTGAGATTCTGGCGACTCTTCGCCTTTATTGTTTTGGCTCGAAAATGGAGAAGGTATCAATTCATGTCATTGCTATTTGGTGGGATTCTTCCCCTTGCTGATGGAAACAGTTATTGCATTCATCTCCTTGTAGCTGGTTGATCCCCTCTTATCTATTTGATTCTTTTGGGGTTATGAATTTCAATATATCATGATACGTCGAGGATACAACTCATCTCATATATCCACGACCTTATGAGGATTACATTGTAATTCATATCACCATTTACCACTTCAAATAAAGTGGTTTTGATCAATCCTTCAGCTTTTTTGGGCAACAAAATCTCTCACCGGGTTGTCATAATTGTCAAGTTGAATCCATCTATCACCATTTACCACTTCAAATAAAGTGGTTTTGATCAATCCTTTAGCTTTTTTGGGCAACAAAATCTCCCACCGGGTTGTCATAATTGTCAAGTTGAATCCACCTAGGAGTTTTGTCGCCAAAATGATACTTCCAGCCAGCTTTGCTTGCTCCAATGCTCTCCACTGGATGATGTTGGTTGAGCTTCCTAGGTCAACCAAATTACTTATAATTTTGAAATTCAAATATTGGGAGAAATTACTAAATCGTCATTGTATGGCGGGAGAAGTCCGTCACCATCTTCCTCTATGAAGGTGATATCATTTTTCACAACTTCCTGGAGTCTCTTATGCTGAGTCACTAATATCATTGTTTTCTGACTGCTAAGAAGGTCATACCATTAAATTTATTCCCTCCTAAAATCATACTGATAGTCAACTGAGGGGAACCCTACGCTACCTTCGAAGGCTCGGCATTATCCCAGCTTCGACCGTAGTTGTTCTTGGCTCAGTGACTTAGGAATTCCCTGAGATATCCATTCTTCAACAATATCTCCACCTCTTCACGTAGATGCCGACACTACCTAGTCCTATGGTCGTAGTCCAATGATATCCACACAAAAAATTGGGATTTCTGGCTAGGATCGGACCTAATTGGCTTCCAGAACCATGCTTCTTGGATATTCTTCATTGTCAATACCAACTCTACTAAGCTTATGTTGAAGTGGTAATCTGATAACTTAGGATATAGGTGTCTTGGGCCCGTGGTATCTCCTTCACTTGTAACGATCTGTTGCTATAGCTCCGATAAGTTCTTCTATCTGGAGCGAACCTATCCGACGATCGAAACCTTTTGTTATTCAGACCTTCTATTCTTATATACGGAAAAAAAGACCTCTAGAAGACCAACAATGTGCATCAAAGTATCTTTTAACTTTATCCTAATATTTTTCTCGATTTCGTCCTTTAGTTGATAAGGGGAACCTGAGCTAATCGTCCAGTATCCTTATTTTTCAGTCATAACAATTACGGACACTGCCCATACGATTGCTAAAATTTCGAGCAGTCTTTCCTTTAACTTTCGGGAGGCGCCAGATCTTAGTGGATTCAAACCCTTTGTGAGTGCTTCCAGTGCCCACTACCCGCTACAACTGGTAGCATCATCCTCTCTTTTTGGACCGGATCGCGAATTATCGCAGCAGTTCAGACTAACTTTGCGCAATCCTGAATATGTTTGCCTTTTTGGCCTGGACCTTCCTTGCCCCAGCGTGGGCCTTAATGAATGAATCTGCAAGCATCTCAAAAGAGTGAATTGAATACTCGGGTGAGAGAGAATACAATGTCAGGGCCCTATTTGTGAGGGTTTCACCAAACTTTTTCATTATGATCGACTCGTTCCTATGCTGAGCCAAATCATTCCCTTTCACATTTGTGGTGTAGGTTGTGATGTGCTCCTATGGATCTGAAGTCCCGTCATATTTTGGTATGTCAAGCATCTTAACCTCTTTTGAATTAACTGTCATGTTGTGCTCAGTTTAAATGGAAATTGTGTGTATTTTTTTTTAATCTAAGCCTTTTAATATTGGTGGCATACCTAGAATCTGATCTATCCGAGCATGAAACTCATTTGCATTTTTGATCCATTCATTCGTTTATTTCTCTCGTATACCTCATGAGTTCGGTTTTGTGTCAATCATTCCAGTTGTTGTTATCGAATCCACTACCGGCCTCTGACTTCGTCGAAAACCATCCTCACTTCTTGGGGTGTTTTTGTCAACCCTCTAAGCCGTTTGGGTTGCAGGAGTGCTCGGAGGAACTGGGTCCTTTTTGTTCGTGTTATTGGAGGAGCCCGGAAACCCTTGTTTCACCTCTGTCATTACCTGATCTTGCCTTGAGAGGCGTTTCATGATCGCTTTGTGTTGTTCTCTCAAAGATTTTTACTATATCCATGACAGGTTCCTCCTCCACATTGTCGGGAGTTGGTCCCGCACATACCAATGGTATTGTCCTTCACGAACCGAGGTTGTTTCATCACCTTCGTTACGGGTAACGTTGGTTCAGTCATCACATCAAGACAATTCCCCGTGCCCCTTTACGTTGTGTGTGATGTTGTTATCATTAGCTGCCATATATTTTTTTTTTCTAAGGAATGAATAAAAATAAGTTAGTAATAAAGGTATGGATCAAAGCAATTACACATCTGTCTAAGCTCTACGGTGGGTGCCAAATTGTTTGCCCATAAAACAATACAGTTAAATTTGTTACATTGTTTATAGACAAGCAAACTGATTTGATCTGAAAAATAATAAAGATATATGATTAAAAATGAGATTTAGTAATTAAAATTGAAGAAGATGACAAGCCTGGCTCCGAGTACAATGTCGCCGGGGACAAAAGTGAAAGCATTGATAAAGAACAAGTAAAGTTGTTTGATTGAGAGAAAAAGTAAAATATAGTATATGTTTGCTAAGAATTTCATGCTAAGCCTGCTAATGCGGGATAGCTTTACCTAGGGGAACAAGATCTTAGGATTAAGCCCCTCATAAATAATTAAAAGGGTCACCGATGAATATGTAACGGCAGTCCATGAATATAAATATTCTCCGCAACGATAGCTCATTTAATGGTAGAGAGTATCCCCTCATTGAATGTTATCCGATGACAAACCCTTGACCTTCTCCCGTTAAATATGCTCCCTTCGGGATTTACCCTGCATCGAGCGCATTTGTTGTGTCCGATATTGGTCGTTGTCAGACTTGCCTTTTTTTGCCTTCGATTTCATGTGTCATGTTATCATTCAACCATCTATTATAAACTAATTTTACCCGCGAATTTGTGACCCAACTGGGGGCAATTACGGTGGTGAGGACAGACATTTCAGCCTTGACTGAAGAGAATGGTTTGGATCAGAGATAAGGTTATGCAGTATTATTCCAGCAGTGTAATAATACTCCATATGTCTCTCCGCAGGGAGTTTGACCGGGTAGAGTGGGGGAGTAGATGGGTGACGTAAAGGAGCACCTCCTGGGCTGGCTTCACAGAGCATCGCGCCTCCAGCTGATGGCTTGTTGCTGTCAAAGACCAATTCCGTTATTGGCCAAATCACCACTAATGAGCAACATTGGTTTTTCTACCACCAGAAACGGATTTTTTGAGTGACAAGTTGATCAAGATGAAGAAGAAAATGGGAGAAGTAGGTTGCAAAAGTTTAATTAACACATGCAACAAAGTGTAATTTGAAGCTTAACTCTACGTTTGAGGTGTTAGACTAAAACACTTTCTCCAGTTAAGCTATAATATGATGCTCATCCAGATCAAGCATTCACCTAGAACTAAAGCTAGAGATGGACTAAAACATCTTCCTCTGTTTTCTTTCCCGCAGACACCAATGTCATGAATTTTAGTAGGAATACTCTGTTCATTTCTGAAGAAATTCGATGGATCGACCTCGGATTTCACTTTTACCAGCCTATCAAAATTGTTCTTGAAATATTTAGTCCCATATACCCTTCCTTCTTCCAAGCTATGTGGTCCTTGATCATTTGTACCAATATCAAGATCCCTGTAATTCAAATAGGCTTGTCTTGGGTTCTTTGAAACAAATGGGGTCATAAAACTGTATAAATCTCTTATCTGTGAAAGATGCTCTTTTTCTGCAGCTGCTCCTTCTTCGTTCCAATTCACTGAGTACTGAATCTTGAATAGAATCCCTGCTCTATGTGGAAATGGTGTTTCTCCCTCGGCAATTTCAGCCATTCTCCCTCCATAAGGATTGAACACTAATCCCGCTTTGCCCAAAGAAATCATCTTCTGGAAAATTGACTCCAACCCATCCCTGGGAATTGGCTCTTGCACGTAATCCGATTTTCTTTTCAAGAGATTCGATGGATCCCCTGTTCTGTTTAACAAGACGATTGGTTTTGTTGTGTTGTCGAAACTTGCCCATCGCAGTACTGAATCAATCCAGCTCATTTCATAACAATCTTGTTTTTGTAATCGCAAAGCAGGGAATTCTTTGCTTACAAGTGTCATTAATCTACTAGAATAACCAAGGAATAACCCCAAGAACGTTGCACGTATCGTCTTCTTTTGTTCAGTGTTCTTCTTCTCCATCACTTTCTCTTTACTTTTTACAGTGATTGGTTGCAAAAGTAGTCTGATGAAAAGATCACTGTCAATTTTGTGAGCAACATTTTGCCACTGTAAAACTGCATCAGTAGCATTTTGGTCTAAAAACCTTTCAACTCTGAAATAAGTCACTGTTTGTGGGACTTGAACGAGTTTAATTTGAAAGGCTAAAATGACGCCAAAACTAGCACCCCCACCTCCTTTAATTGCCCAAAAAAGATCTTCACCCATAGCTTTCCTGTCCAAAATTCTACCATTAACATCCACTAGTCGAGCATCCAATACATTATCTACACTTAGACCAAATTTCCTCAGCATATTCCCATAACCACCACCACTAAGATGCCCACCAATACCAACAGTAGGACAAACACCCGCAGGAAAACCAAGAACGTTACTTTTTGTCCAAATGTTATAGTAAAGTTCCCCTAATGTAACACCAGCTTGAACCCAAGCAGTATTATCATTAACATTTATGGAAATTGACCTGAGATTGAACATATCAAGCATTATAAAAGGGACATTAGAAATATACGAAATTCCCTCATAATCATGTCCACCACTACGGATTTTTAACTGTAAATTTGTCTCTTTTGTACAAAGAACAGTGCTGGAAACATGGGATTCTTCTGTAGGGGTGACGATGATAACCGGTTTGGAAGTTGCGGAGAAATTAAAAAACCGGCGGTTTCTGATATAGGCTTGTAAAATGGGGTTAAAAGAGGGATTATTTGGGGAGTAGACGATTTTGGAGATTTCTTGTTGGGGAACTGATTTGGTTGCTAGGCAATTGACAAACAAGTCATAGATTGAGTCTGAGTTTCCATGAGAGAAGGAATTCCAGAAGATAAGAACAAGAAAAGCAGGAAGATATGTACGCATAGTTGACGATTGAGACGCTTTATGGGTTTGATATCTTTTGGGTTTTAGGGGAAAATGGCGTTGTTCCGGCGGGTTTGTGTAATGATATCTATATTTGTATTTATTTTTATACTCCGTTCATTTTAATTTATATGAAATTGAGCATAAAGTTTAAGAAAATAGAAAAAACTTTTAATTTTATGGTGTAAAATAAGGTACCTTTATTTTGTGTGGCTATAAATTATTGCATAAAGATAAATTATTTCCTTAGGGGTTATTATGTTATTTTTTGGTACGGACTAAAAAAAAAATAGGTTCGCATAAATTGAAACAGAAGGAGTATATCGTAATGGTTTTACCATTCGTTTTGCTTTCTAGATCCTTGTTTCCCAAATAAAGACTCTTCGTACGTATTTACTATTTTATGACTTGCGGAGATGGTTGGTTTGTGTATGAAAGGGTTTAAGTTCAAATCAGAATACTTAGTTCCTTAATAGCGGCCTAAAATGGCCAAGTTTGACTTGCGTCAACATTTTGAGTAAAAGGCCTCGGAACCGAGATTTGGTTCCAACAGGTCGTTTCCTGATTTTAGAATTGGGTGTGCGTTCGAATCGAGTTTCGGATGATCCGGGAGTGTTTCACGCTTAATGTTGAAAGTTGGTTCATTGAAAGTTTTCTAGTTCTTCAAATTTGGTTTGGAGAAGTCTTTGGTGTATTGAGGTCCATATGGGAATTCGAGGTCGGGAATAGGCGCGTATGGTGATTTATGACTTGTACGCAAAATTTGGTGTCAATCCAAATTGTCTAAGTATGATTCGACGCGTTCGACGTAAGTTGAAAAGCTTGAAGTTCATAAGTAGATTCAATTTAATTTAGGGTGGAGTTCTAAGTTTAGTTGTTGTTTTACATGTTTTGAGGGTTCGAGCAGATGTGTGTTATATTTTTATGGACTTGTTGGTGCAGTTGGGCGAGATCCCAGGTGGCTCGTGTGAGTTTCCGACCATCCGAAATTGAGTTTAAAATCTTGCTATCTGTTGTTTTGGTTTCCTTCTTCACGAACGCGTAGAAGTCTTTGCGTTTGCGATGAAAGAAATTGGACTGGGAAAATTTGTTCCTCATGTTCGTGTAATGGAGTTCGCGACCACGAAGGTGTGGGACAATCGTTTCCGCGTTCGCATAGAATGGTCCGCGTTCGCAAAGGGTATGGCCAGCTCGGAAGAGACTAGGTTGTTGGCCTTCGCGTTCGGGAAGAGGCCCTCACGTGCATGATGGTCAGGCAAGGTAAGCATTCACGTTCACAAGCCTTGGATCGCATTCGCGATGTGCAATCTTCTAACGTGCTGGCCGATTTGCCTTCGCAATCGTGAAGAAGGAAAAATCTGGGCAATGTCTTTATTAAAACGGGACTTAGGTCATTTTCTCCTATTTTCATTTCCCTTGGCCGATTTTGGGGGTTCTTGAAGATGGGTTTTCACCTAGCTATTGAAGGTAAGTGATTTTTATACTATATAAGTTAAATATATAATTATGAATAGATTTTAACATGTAAATTGTGAAAATTTAGGAGTTTGTTGAAAAATCTAGATTTTTAATAAAAATGAGATTAGACCACAAAGATGATTACGAAATTGGGTCGAAAATATATATTTTTGTTCATGAGGTTATGGGAACTGTTATTTACAATAAATTTTAGAATCCGGGCACATGGGCCTGTGAGTGAATTTTAGGAATCTTTCAAATTGGGTTGGGTAATTACTCTAATAGTATGAAACTTTTGAGAAATTACTGAGTAGTTTGTACAATCTTTAACTAGTTTCAGATTGTTTGGCACCGACTTGAGGCTTTTAGTGAGATTTATTGACCGTAAAGCAGACTTGAAAATGAGGTGAGTCTCTTTCCTAACCTTATAAGAGGGAATTAACCTCATACATATTTAAAATTTTATTTGCTACTAATTATGGGAGATACGTAAGTACGAAGTGATAAAATTCCATGTGTGGCTAAAAATTTATGTTATATGTGGGCAGACATTGTTACAACCCATATTTTCGTACGTGGAAGCATGCCCTAAGTGAAGTGATGAAAGCTCAAAAGTGAGATATTACATTCCGTATTTTTCGTACGTTAAAGTTTCGTCGTAAGTTAATTGACGTAGGTTCAGGAATGAGATTATTTTAAATTATAAGCATTTTATGCTATTTCAAACAAGTAATGAGTAAATTCATGAAGATGAGAAGTTAAGTAAATCAAAGAAAATAAATTTCGTCGAAGTTTGACATTTTGGGATAAAATATGGTCCGAACTAAAATACGCGGTATTTATGGACTAGTACCATACAAGGTACCCAATGGCCAGGATCGTAAGGTGTAAAATATGTTAAGAATGAGTAGTAATTTAAGTAAGTTAAAATAATTCTCAATTATGCGAATAATTAATTAATTACCGTGTAATTACCTAATAAGTGGTTAAAAATTTATATTTTCCACCCCACCCCCACGTGGCGGCCGTTGGATATGACTCTTTAAGTCATGTATATTATTGTGTCACATATAGAAGATTTTGTGGCTTAGTCACTATTAAAATGGAGCCCATGCCCAAATATTAAAAGACTCTCTAATTCACTATTCAATCTCTACAAAGTTCAAAAAGATATTCAGCAACTCATTCATATATTTAGCAACACATTGATGAAATTAGCAATGTGGTTTTGCTACAAAAATCCTAGAGATATTCAGCAACTCATTCATAAAATTAGCAACGTGATTTTGCTACAAAATTCCTACGAGACTATATGATGTTATAGTAACGGGATTTTGCGATTCTCAGGATGTACGTTACAATTTTTTTCAAGAACATCATACGAATTTTTCTTTACTTCAATCTGTTTAGGTATGTTAAGGATATCCCTGCTTTCTTTTGGCATGATCCATATGATACGAACGAAAAGAGCGAATACACAATTTTCATAAATGACTCTATTCATAGAAATACTAGAGAAGCTTATGTTCTTGATTCCCCATTTGTCATATTATTCTATCATTTGTTCATGGGTCTCAAAAATACGTAAGTTGATAAAGTTTATTTCATGATATTAATCAAATTCATAATGGTCTTATGATGTACCGAGAGATTTTATTAATGTTTTTCGTATGCATTACATGCATTTATGCATGAACATTGATGCATGACTAGATGGTATTATATACGTGTATATATTTTATGCATTATATACCCACTACTACCTGATCAGTTGGTATACGTTGCTCATTTTGCGCACAGTGACCGAGATGATATGATGGGATTCTCTCAGAGGCCTGATGATGTTATGAAACATGTAGCTATGCACGACATGATATTCATACACATATGCATGATACTATGATTCTTTCATGGATTACAGAATTATCCAGACTTACAGGTTGAGTCATTTACTCTATATTTCTCCAATGTCTGTTATGTACTTATTTATGTGCCTTACATACTCGGCACATTATTCGTACTGACGTCCCATTTGCCTCAGGACACTGCATTTTATGCCCGCAGGTCCCGATAGAAAGATTGAGAACCCTCCAAGTAGGCTATCGGCTCAGCGGAAGATGTTGGTACGCTACATTTACTTCGGAGTTGCTTGTTTGGTTAGTATGATTTAGATGTGTATTGTTTGGTATGGCTGGGTTCTGTCCCGACCTTTACGAAAATTATGTATTCTTAGAGGCTTGTAGACAAATGTCATGTACGTCAAAGATTTTCTGGCCTTATTGGCCCATGTTCAGTCTACACGTGGTAATTTTGGTCTTATAGGCCCATATGTCTTACATATAAGTTGGTATTACATGTTGTATTCTACCTATTTCACGGCAGCTTCTCTGGTTCAGTTATCTATGATAGTATGATACGAAATGATAAATATGTTGGTAATAGATTGAGTAAGGTACCGAGTGCCGCCACGACTCATCTGTTTTGGTCGTGACGAAAGTGGTATCAGAGCAGTTTTGTCCTAGAGAGTCTACAAGTCGTGTCTAGTAGAGTCTTATTTATGGGTATGTCGTGCATCATAGTTATAAGCAAGAGGCTAGAGGGCATTTAGGATTGTCCCCCTCTCTATGAGTCTTGCCTTGGGACCTTGAGTCCCCTATAAACATAGACATTTGAGGGCTAGCCCTTCCACACTGCACTATAATTTATTCTGCAATGATATTTACGGTGTAAGCACTACCTGGAACTCTTGAAGTTCCTTGGAAACTTTGACACATTCCAAATGAGAGGCTTTGAAAATTCGATCCTGAAAGTTGGTTTATCTCATATTATTAGACTTTGAGTCTGGATTAGGCTGATTAGTGTAGATGTAATCATTGATGTATTTTTATTATTCCTTTTGATTCACTTGGTATGTAATAAGCTTTGTAATAACTATCTAGGATATAGTGAAAAGGGATGGGATTGGATGTATGCCATAGGGGGAGAAATCATGTTCGTAGGGTTATTACTTTCAAATTCTACCTAGAAATCATGTCTATTGGATGTTATCACTTTCAAATTCTACATTTCACGTAGATAGCATGTCTATAGGATATTATCACTTTCAAATTCTGCATTTCACATAGATACCATGTCTGTAGGATATTTACTCTTTCAAATCTACCTAGAAATCATGTCTATTGGATATTATCACTTTCAAATTCTGCATTTCACGTAGATACCATGTCTATAGGATTAATACATACCAATTCTACACTCTCACATAGAAATCATGACCATAGGGTTATCACCTTCAAATTCTGCATTCTTCACATAGATACCATGCTCATAGGTTTCTACACTTCGTAATATATACCATGTCAATGAATCAATGCTGAAATTCTGCACGTCATATAGATGATATGTCTATAGGATTTCTTGCATTTTTTCATGTGCATCATTCATTAGGCAACTTTACTTATAGGATCTAAAAATAAATCAATCACATATAAATGACATGTCTATAGGAGTAATCAATTAAATCAACATTGCCCACTCGCCTTTTAAATCTAAAATCAGTGATAATTCGTCTAAAACTCGCAGAAGTTATTGATAATTTGGAAATTAGTTTGTTTTCTCACATCTCTCAATTAATATATATCATACATATAGGTCCCGTTTAACATACATACCAGTAGTTAGATAATTAATCAATTGTTAGTTTTGCAACTATATCTAAGCAGGACTAATTTGGACTCCCTATTTGGAGAATATGTGGTAAATCAATTCTTCCTACGCTAATTTTAATCAGGACCTAAACAGTATGTGTAAGACGTGCTAAACAATTCGTTTCTTTAAGTGTGGAGGCCTACTTGTGCCTTTAATTGTTCTTGTTTCCCTATTAACTGTTTTATGTGTTTTGATTGTCGCCCTAGAATTTTATTTTTTGTTAAACCTCTTAAAAGCCAAGCTCCCTCCCTTTAGGATTAGTAGTCCTAAACGCCTTCGGGACTGATAGGTGGGATGTGTAATAGCATGCAGTAGGTAATGATACCATTTCGCGCTTAATACATTAACGGGGTAGTAAGGGTAGACATATAGATGATGATCACACGATAACACTATGCGTACAATTGGTTACCGGTGTTGTATGGATGATCCATGAGCTTTAAAAACCTAGGACCCCTTTCCTTATGTAACTTTGTTTAATATCAAATAATTTCTATCTTTTCAACTATTCAAAACTCTTCTTTAATTTTACTACATTATTCCTTTTCCTTCTAAACTTTTCTTCTTTGTTTATTCAATGTCTTGACTAATTTTCTGCACTTAGACCCTCCCTCAAACGAATTGTAGATTCCAACATGCTTGTTACTTACCTATTTGCAACCCTTATGTGTGAAATTATTTGTATATCTATTTGCATTAAAGTCACAACATAGCATTGCCGGGAACCACACTAGTGGATCTTGAGGGGTGCCTAACACCTTCCCCTCGAGATAATTTCTAGCACTTACCCGAACTCTTATTTTCAAACTCAAAACCCTTAGTATCCTAATGCACTTAATCATTAGATGGCGACTCTTCCATTGCAAAAACCCAATTCCCAAACGAGAATAGAGTTATCTTCCTAATTTCGCGAGAAAAATGGAACGTCGACAAAGATACGGCAACTTGTCTTCCAAATCAATATGCCCATAATATGTGCAAAAATATATAGGCATCTAATCTCAACCTTTCCGAGTGAAACCACGTAGCTAGGAACTCCTACCGTAGGGGTGAAATCATGTATTGGTTAGAGGGGTTTTAATGGTTGACGTAACGCTCCGGGAGGAAATACAATTAAAACTCCTATTCTCCTTAAGGAGGTGAAATGCCAGGGGTAGCAAAATTTCCTGCACATGACAATGATGTTGTCAATAATCCTAGAAGACGAGTGAGCAGAAGGTCATGTAACCTGTCCAATCCGATCCATTTAAGACTTTTGAAAAGAGGACACATTTTAGTTTGAAATCATGGCAATATAAGCTTGAATTTTAAGGAAATTTATTACTTTTGAAACCCATGAGACAAGCCCTCGTAGTCCTAGAGAATCGTCAACATTGGCAAGAAATTATTTAAAATCATTATGAGATGGTATATAATAAAGCCTCGAAGTGACCGTATGAATAATTATGAAAGGGTAAGAAGTCTTGATGCACTTATCGGAGAAGAGTAACCTAAGTTATCTAGTCATAGGGACAAGTAGAGCATGTAGATGATTGTTAGAAGAGCATCTACAAGGAATACCGATAATATTTATTTATTCTAACAAAAGGAATATGTCCTCATCTCTAATGCTACAAGACTTCCTCTTTGATTCCATGAAATATAGATGAATTTTACAATGAGAGTTATAAAATGAAATGGATAGTAGGGTAGCAAAACTAATGAGCACCAGTTGGAACCAACAAACTTAAACCAAGTTGAAGGCATTAGAAGTCTGTAGAAAATGAGAAATTTGCCCACTCTCAGGGCGCTTGTAGAGTACATAAAAGTGAGGTTAATTAAATCAGATCATATAGTTGGATAACTAGTCGAGACATTGAGATAGTATCACATTAAGGATTACGGGTAAACAACACATGATGCAGGACAAATTAAAAGAAAGTGGGAGAGCCTTATGGAAGTAACCTTTACATTGTAGCCACTAGGAATGGTGATGATATAAAGCGATTACGAGAAGCTACATTTTTAAAGAAGATCTCTGTATGTAGTCATATGATGTATAGCTCCAGAATTCAAAAATCCAATAATGTTTAGCAACTCTACTTTACAATGAAGCACTACAACACACTTTTACACAACCAACTATTACCAGCCAAACAGGGAGACGCTGTGAGACTTGAATTAAAAGAAAGTGGGAGAGCCTTATGGAAGTAACCTTTACACTGTAGCCACTAGGAATGGTGATAATATAAAGCGATTACGAGAAGCTACATTTTTAAAGAAGATCTCTGTATGTAGTCATATGATGTATAGCTCCAGAATTCAAAAATCCAATAATGTTTAGCAACTCTACTTTACAATGAAGCACTACAACACACTTCTACACAACCAACTATTACCAGCCAAACAGGGAGACGCTGTGAGACTTGGATGAGAGAAAAAACTTTGGCATACGAATGTGTTACTTGGTGTATTGCTCATTGGTCAACCCAAAACCAAAAGGCGGGAGTTAGACTGATAAGCAGATCATTGGACTAGCACATGTGTAAATAATCCATTGTCAAAAAGAGATCATTCAATCTCAGCAATTGCGACATGCTATCAACCCTTGATGAACCTGAAGTGAGGTGGGAACCCAACGAGATAGTATGGAATGATCATGGAATGTTTGTAGATGTTCATAATGAGTTCTCCATGGATTTTGACTTGAGAACTACCCAGATGCTAATGAAAGACTGAAAAATATGAGAAACATGCATTGTGCTATAATAACCCCCAAAGGTGTGCTTGGTCTTGATGGAGAGCCTTGTAAGGTCCTTTCGAGAAAGGAAGTGTTACAATTAATCATAGAAGGATATGTTCTCTCGTGGTTATTGAACAAGTGTGGGGAAACTAGCACGATGAATTCACTAACTAAAGAACACAACTAACACATGTTACTCCAATATACAATCATACCACAAGTAACCACAATACTAGTACAATGTGAGCTACTTACTGCGGGATGTCCCAAGTTGACACAAAAGTTACACGACACAAGATCTTCCTATGACAGAGATGTGAGGATCTCAATTTTCAAAGAGACTTTATGCACACAGTAACCATTTTGATTAACATCACTCATGTGAGGTGTTAAGGTATGCTCTTATGTTACTTGACAGTGAGAAGCTTCTATAATGATATTCGCAAGAGAGTAGATTGGTTGTTCAAACCATATAAGCCATATACACAACTGAGTAAAAGAGTGACTTGAGAAGGATCGCAACGCATGGATGCTTTTGCATGGAACATGACACCATATAGGTAAACTTTACGATGGTGAATGCATAGGCACAAATGTGTAGATGTTGTCCATTTCAATAAAATATTCTGTAAGAAATTCATCGGGTATAGTCCATTGTTAAGAATTTAGGAAATACAAGTCGGAAGTATTAATCCTAGAGTCATAACCCCATTCAAAGACACAATTATAGAACTTAATTCCACAAGAATGTAAATAAGAGGATTTGTAATAGAGTGGATTCACGAATAATGCATCTCGTTCAAAGAGTCGATACATGCATTGTCTTGTTATTCAACACCTTGTTAAGACGATGTTTATGAGAATTCTTCAACATGGATATACATATACAACGAGTAAAAATTTTGATTTTGTCACTTAATGACTTTAGCTTGGTAGGGAAATAGCTAATCGATACTGCTCGACTCCATATCCCTAACGTACGTAGGTAACATAATACTACGTGATCAGGTGGTGCAGAGACATTAATAGGAACAAGGGTACTCCCCTTAGCAACAAGTTCTACCAATCCCTCCATGGCTCGATACATTCTCCTAACAAATGCTTGGGCAATCTCCCGCATATTCAATGGTGGGGGAATTCCCTCCTTTTTGTTTCCAAAGTCATTAATTACTCATCTTGAGATTAAGACATAGAGTGAAAATTAGCTCCCTATCTTGAGCTCTACTATATGATTTGGAGTATTAAAGAAGGGTGAAATTCATAAATGTCCGAATAGTCTCCAACTTATAGAGGTGGTCGACTACACACCGATAAGAAGAACTCTACTAGACACGGTTTTGAGACATCCTAGGACACTTTAAAACCTTAGGATCTGATACCAAGTTTGTCATGCCCCAAAATTTGAGGAGCGGGACCGGTGCTCAACCAAGTGAACCCGGCTGAGCAAGCCTGTTAGGTTTCATTCTATCCAAACCAATTCATTAATAAATAGGAGATGGGCTCCATTAATCAAATTCTAAAAACATGTCATTAACGATTTCCGTTTCGTTTCATTAGCAATTTCATTCACAATTTTGAAGACATTACAAGTTTTATACATGATTGCCAAACATCAATATTTCTATTTTAATTTCAATATCCGACACTACCCACAACTTGTCTACGGAGCCTCTATATACAACTGAAGAATAATATGGAAATGCCGGCATTAAGGCTCCGGCTATACCTCAAATACAAAGTACATAATTAACAGATGAAACAGGACCTCGAAATGAAGTGGGGCTCACCAAATCAGCTGAAAGGATGATGCGACACTAGCTGCGACCCACACTGCCTGCTATAGAACCACCTACATCCATTTAAAGGCGTAGCACCCCCGATAAAAGGGACGTTAGTGCCATCGAATAGCACTATTATGTATAACTAAACACCATCTCATTAGAAGAACAACCATACAAGGACAAAGAAATCACAAAGATTCAACAAAAGCTTTAAACAATCACTACATCATCAAATAAAAGGAATCACATAGCTCTCACATAATTTCCATAGCTATAGTTTGGGGCTTTTACTATTGTTCATCATTATTCACAATACCACCGCTTTCTTAAGCACATTCTGATCACAGCCCGATCGGCTAAGCCGTCTCCCCGAGACGTTACCATTATTTCATTCACACTTTCCAGTTTCAATCATCAATACATTACCACCATGTGTGTATATATCATGGAATCCAATCACGGCCTAAGCCGTCTCCCCGAGATGTTACCATTTTTTGTTATTCATCTCACGCCAATCTTTGGTTTCACATGTATTAGTTCATCGGCACTTAGGGCCACAATTATCGCATCATACTTGGAACTAGGCCATATTTCATAACTCTCATTCCACATCACCTTCACTTTCAACATCAAACTTGTAAATTTAAGATAATGGGCACATACATTAGCAATTTAAGTTATGAGCATAGGGAGGAATTCTCTTGGTTCGGCATAATAATCACAATTCAACTTGAGTTGAAATCTAGGCAATTTATCATATAGTTCACATTCTTCACATATCCCCAATTACCAAGAATAGCACATTGAACATATTGATACATTTTTCACATATATTCTTGAGACACTAATTCCTTTGAAGCAACAAATACTACGTCAATCAAGTTCCGGACTTACAATTTTACATGGACACCATGGGAGCTCAATTTCTAAGAAGAGAGGGTTTTAGCCATACATAACTTGTTTAAGCTTTCCTTAAGTTATTACGACGTTCCAAAAATCCTAGCAATCTCAATCTACTTTGAGACATAACAAAATTGAACACAAATTAGGAAGGTATTCATGATTTCAGCTCATTTGAGCATTTTATCAAATATTAATTGAGCATCTTGATTTCAAATCTATTTTACCAGGTTTCCTTTATTCCCCAACTCAATCTTCACTTATTTATGTTCAACAATCTTTCTAAAAACCTAATTTGTACATGCATGTATACATAATACTATTACACCCAAGAATCATACCTCAATAACCCATCTTATAGCCCAAGCTCAAAATTTAAGTCTAATGTATAAAATTTTACCTCTTAGATGAAGAGCATGTGATTGGGTTCCTTGATTTTTGAAGACTTGAGCAAGAGATGGGTGATTACGAAGTTAGGTCCCTCCTTTCTCTCTCTATATGCTCTCATATATCTCCAAAATTAGTAGAAAATGATCCCAAAATGAGCCCCAAAGCCTATATATTAAAATGGGGTCGAGTTATAAAAATAAAAAAATAACCCTCCGAAACTGGGTCTGCGATCGCAAAATAGACCGCAAAATAAGAATGTGCGTCGCAGAATGCACCACAAAATAGGTGTCCAAAATTGGACAACAGTGGCTCAATTTGCTTTAGATCTACGATCGCAAAGTCAAAAATGCGATAGATTTGCGATCGCAGATTCGACACAGGATCACATTTTTTCAGCCTTTGGTAATTTGATCGTAACTATGCTTAGGAATGTCCAAATAACGAACGGTTTGAAGTGTTAGAAACTAGACTCAAATACCTTTCATTTGATAGGTTATTCATCACACAAAGCCTTATACATATTTAGATATTCTCGTTCAACATATGGACTAGTACAAGTACCTTTGGAATCTTAACCTATTATGAAGTTTTTCTCATTTGGCTTACACTTAGGCCTCTCCTTGGACCCCACCTTACTTAATATATGACTCATATAATTGTTTAAAAATTCCTATTAATGCCCATCATATTAATAGCAAAGAAAATATTACAATTAGCCTATGTGGCATCACGAAATTCTAGATTACTTAGCGAAATTTTTCGGAGCCTTACACCCTCTCATTTACCTTCTTGATGGTGTACATACGGATTGCGAAATGTTATCTCTTGGAGAGCTGGTTACTAGTTTGTGTTGGTTACTAAGATTCTAATGTGGGCCTGAGAGTCATGATGTGATTTATATTTGGATCAGGTTGCGCGCCGCAACAGATTGATATTTGATTATTGCATTTCTTCTTTACTTGCAATATTTCTCAGCTATTTACCTGATTTATTTGCATATTTTCCCTATATATTGGATTGTTAATTGGTATCAGTACTCCGGAGTCAAGTGATTACCCATGTTACTTTGGGCCCTGAAAGCGTACTTTGATTATTGATTTGGACACTCTGTTAATAATGGGTATATGGAGATGCGCGATGAGAATTGATATGAGATTGTGAGCGTGCATTGTAGTTTAGATTCATGCTATGACTCTTATTTCACTTGATTGTTATTTGAATCGTATCATGCTTGTAAAAGATTTAATGTATTTGATGTTGTGTGCTATCTTTTGTTTGGAAAGCATGTTTACATACTAGCTTTACTGTACTTCTAGCGGTATACTTGATTGATAATCTCATGCTTTTTTCTTATATGTTGATTATGCCTCTTATGATAATTGAGCTGAGTATAGATCCGACTTCTGACCTCTCGCTATTACTTCATCGAGGCTAGACTTTGATACTTATTGAGTACCGTGCTTTATATCTATACTACACTTCTACAGATTTTGTGCAGATTTTAAAATTGCTTTTGGAGTTCTTCATCTAGCAGAGTAGGAATGCTTTTAGGATACTTCGTGGTGAGCCCCTACTCCTTATATTTGTCTTTGTATTTTTGTTTTTTTCCTAGCAACTTTGTATTAAGTTAGATCTTGTAATCTATTTAGATGCTTGTGATTAGTTATAACAATCAGATTATGTGAGAGACGTTGAGATAGTTTGTTCATGTGTAGATCCTGTCTGAGATTTATGCACATCTGCTATTTGAGTTATGTTATATCTCGCGTTGTCTTTATATGGTAAATTAGTTAATGGATTGATAACTGAATTCTGTTGCTAGGTGTCATCACGGTCTTCGCTGAGATTTGGGTCGTGATAAAAATGTCGGAGAAAGAAGGATAGTCAAAGAAAAAGTATATAATTTGAAATATAAAAAGGTCGGGTAAAAGAAAAATTGGCTTGACAAACTAAGGAAGAAATAGTAAATTTTTACATGCTATCTAACCAAGGAACAAAGAATATAATAATTCACTTGTCACATTAACTCAACTTAAGAGGTTGGGAAGTCTATTTATACTATCCATTTTCAAGTACGAATAGTTATTTATTTATAATCTACAGAGTTTTCTTGATCTTTTATACGAAAAAGTTTATTTTTATATTAAAAGTAATAAACATTTTTTTAAAAAATACCTATATATCTTTTATTTTTAAAATCTAAAGTCCCTCAAATTTAAGATCTAAGGCTTGTGCCTTATTATAACCTTGGAGCCGAGTCTGGACGGCATAAAAGGACAATTTAATCAGTTTAAGAAATAACAGGAGTAATCCTTCTTAAATTATTAGATTATCTTCAAATGAGTAACTGATATTAGTGCATAAATAACTAAAGATATTGCTTCCTTTTTCAAATAATAGATATTCAAACTTGGGCAATAATTTCAACACGTATTAGAAAAAGATTTAGATAAATAAAAGAGAGTTATCGTCCAGAATCTACGCTGTAGTTGACTTTTCGTCGACGACAATACAAATTAGTTCGGTTCGGGACAGGACATCTTCAAGTTCTCTTTTTCCTTCTGTTCCCTTAAGTACTTTTTTAAGTTCAAATGTTGACTAGTTCAATTTTAGTTTACTCCGTCACTCTACAGCGCATAAATGTGAAACTAAAATTTAAATTTAATGTGTGCTGAATTCAATTGTCATCATACTCATAATTTGTCTTACTTTATTCACTTCACAATTAAAATTTTATATATGTTTAATAAAACTTTTAATACACATATATAATTTAAGCAAATAGTACAAAATTATTCAAATTTATATTGAATACCCTAGCTCCACCTCTTAACAGGGGTAGACGTTCGGACAGTTTGGATTGGATATGAAAATTTTGATATGGATTTTTTTTATTTACAAATTGAAGAAATGATAATTCAAATTCAATCCAAATTAGCTCGGATTGGATCGAGTTTTTTAAGTTCGATCCGGATTAATTGTTTTGGATATTTTAGATTTTTTTGGTTTTTGAGCCTATGATTTCATAATTTTTTATTTTTTATTTTTGTTGTTGTTGTCTTTCACATTTTGGCCTTTTCATTTATTTGTATTTTACGATGTTGATACTATTTTTTTGGTTTCTGTTGTGGTTACGGATCTATTTTCTCTGAGCCGATGATCTCCCGGAAACATCTCTATGCTTTCAAGGTAAAGGTAAGTTCTGCAAACATTCTATCCTCCCCAGACCCACTAAGTGGATGGTTGTTGTTGTTGTTGTTTTTTTGGTTTGAGCTTATAAGTTGAAAAAAAGAATTCATATTAAATTAGCAAAAAAGTTCTTTATGGCCTCAATCATCCAAATAAAATGTTCAAATAAAAAAATCATCATTAACATGCAATAAGATAATGTTAAATGGGTATGATATTAGATTTATTACTGTTAGCATATAGTTAATAGACTAAATATTAATTATATAAAATTTGATTTTTTGAATCAAAAATTCGAAGTACGAAATTCTATATCAACTCGAAATTCAAAAATTTTAAAATAAATTTAAAATCCAATCCTTAATTCGAAAAAAAAACGTACAAAATTTAAATTTCGGTTTGCACAACAATTAACGTAATTTCTTTGACCCTGTCGGCATGAGGGGAAGGGGAGGGAGGAGGAGGAATCTGAAATTCTTTCTCAGTCTCTGTTGTGTCTCTCTTTTCTTTTCCAAGCATCCGTTGTAATAAAATTCACTTATCTTCTTGTAATCTATATTGCATAAAAAAGTTTCACTATAAGGGTAAAGTCTTCCTTCCTTTTCAAGTATGTACTTTTGAGAGAAAAAAAGGATCATGCAATAATACAAAAGAGATGACATTTTGAGAAAAATAACAATTAGTTCCTTTTTTTTAGTTTTTAAATCAAATGGCCCCTTAAGTTTGGCATAGTTCCATTTTTAACGACCCGGTAGCCCTGTTCCCCTATTTTTCTACTTTGTTTGTGTTCTACAGCTATATTATAACTTATCGGGGTAATTGGTGAGTAATTTTGGAGTGAGTAGAAGCACTTAGTCTCTTGTGTGAAGGTTTAAGTTGGAAAAGTTAATCGGATATTGACTTATGTGTAAACGGTCTCGGATATAAATTTTGATGGTTCTGGTAGCTCCGGTAGGTGTTATGGATCCTAGGAGCATATCCGAAATGTGATTTGGAGGTTTGTGGTAGAACTAGGCTTGAATTGGCGAAAGTTAGAATTTTGGCGATTCTGGCCCACAAAGAAAATTTTGATATCGGGGTCGGATTGGAATTTTAGAAGTTGGAATAGGTTTGTGGTGTCATTTCTCACTTGTGTGCAAATTTAGAGGTCATTCGGGCGTGGTTTGGTAGGTTTCAGCATCGTTTGAAGAATTCGCAACTTTAGAAGTTTTTAGGCTTGAATCTGAGGGGTAATTTGGTGTTTTGATATTGTTTTGAGTGATTTGAAGGTTCAACTAAGTTCGCATGATGTTATGGGACGCGTTAGTATGATTGATTGAGGTCCAGAGTGCCTCGGGCTGATTTCGAGTAATTTACGGAACAAGTTTAGAAATTGGAAGGTTGCTGAAGTTGAACTCAACTGTCAAAGTCGCACCTACGGATGTCTCATCGCAGGTGCGGGCCCACATAAGCTAGCAAGAGATTGCATATGCGAGAGGAGCTGGGTTGAAGGTTCAGGTACGATGAAGCTCCCACATCTCCAATGGACATAGAAGTGGATTATGGGGCGCATGTGCGTGTTTGGACCGTAGGTACGATGGGCTCCGCACCTGCGATGATCACAGATGTGGTCAACTGATCGCAGAAGCGGAGACTAGGTTTTAATGATTTCCAAAGAAGCGATTCCGCAGATGTGGTAAATGCGTTGCAGGTGCGAAAAACTTGGGCAGGATAATTAAAAACAAAGATTCGCGATTTTAGTCTTGTTTCAATATTTTGGACTCGGGCTTAGGGGATTTTGAAGAAACTTTTCTATGGGAATTATGTGGTAAGCTTCTTGTGCTTGATTTTGATCATAAATCTTATTTTTCCATTGAATTTCCCACCTAGATTGTGTGGTGTTGGGGTGAAATTTGGGAGATTAGGGCTTGAGAATTGGAGAGTGAATTTTGGGGATTTGTAGGGGCACATAATGTCGGATTTTAATGAATTTAGTATGGTTAGACGTGTGAGTGAATGGCCTTTCGAGTTTTGTGACTTTTGTCAGATTTTGAGACGTGGGCCCGGGGGCTGGGCTTGAGGAGATTTCGGCTTTTGGCTATAATTTGGTATTTTTCTTGTGCAATTAATTTTTTTAGCCTATATTGATTGTATTGTATCGTTTGTGGCTAGATTCGGGGCGTTTGGAGGTCGATTTGAGAGGCAAACGCATTTCAGAGTAGGATTTCTCTTGATTGAGGTATGTAACGCTTTCGACTTGGTTCTACGAAATCCCAAACTATGTGTTATGTGATTAGTACTGAGGTGACACAGATGCCAAGTGATAAGCGTGCGGGCGTGCATCATAAGAATTTTGACCTGGGTGATTCCATGGCACGGTTTAGTGACTCTATCATGTTGATATCCATGTTTCCACCATGCGATAAAGTTATTGGGCTGTAAATCATGCTAGATATCAAGTTTAAGCTTTATGTTGGTATTGTTGGGACCCTCGGTGGTCGTTTCTTGCTGTCATCTCACTATTTTCAATAATATTCCGTACTCAGTCATGTTCATGTATATCATATCTCAGTCTCAATTATTTATTGATTCATCATATTATTGTTCCAGGTTGTTTTCGTGACATTGCGAGCTTGTGGGTGAGACTAAAGAGATTAATGATTGAGTGAGGCCAAGAGCCTGATTATGAGTGACAGTTATGGGATCGGGTTGCACGCATCAGTTATATTTATTTATGATAGCGCTTGGGCTGAAGGAGCTTTTCGGATTCTAAAACACACCCCCAGTGAGTGCAGATGATATTATTGAGGGATGGAACTTCCCTAGACATGGATCTTGTTCGAAGCATTTGATACTTGGAAATGGATCTTCTCCTTTGGCCTGGATTGGCCTTCCTCGGTACTGAGTGACTGTTTTCAGTGATGTATATATATTTTGGGATGGATCTTTCCTAGGTCGTATGAGCCATATACAGTATCGAGTGGTTGAGTATTTGAGAGTGTGAGCCCATGAGGCTGATAGTATGATGTTGTTTGCAACTGAGTTTCAACATATGAAAAATAAACTTCAGTTACAAAATAAGAGAAAAATATTTTTACTAATCAATTGTGAGTACAATTTTGTTTTTCCTTTGATTCTTCTCCTGATTATCTTTGTGATTCGAGGGTTGAAGCCGCGTATTTCTCGAATGTAGGATGATGGATTGTATTTGATCTCCAGCTTCTCAAACTATTTGATTATTAAGAAGTATATGATCATATTTTAATCTCTTTGTGAATATCTCAAGATTTTATGGGTTTTTTTGGACCGTCTTTAAAGGATACATGTAGCCTAATTTATAAGCATAAATTAGGGTTTGCATGAAGTAGCCAACAAGTAACCCCAATATACTCATAATATTTCAAGAGTTGTCTTAAAATTAAGACTTATCTTGATCTGTTAAAATTTCAGTATCTACAAATGCCCCATACTTCAAAGTTTTGTCGAGGTGTAGGCTTGTTAAAACTTGAAGACGAGACTTGAAGTACCCGACCATCGCAACAGATAATCTTGAAAATTTAAGTTTTTGATTTGCAGGAAGAAGAGATGAAGGGCAGAACTATTCCCACTAGGTGTGCCAAATTTTATTTGCAACTAATTTTCAACATATGAAAAATAAACTGCAACAACAAAATAAGAGAAAAATATTCTTACTAATCAATTGTGAGTACAATTCTGTTTCTCCATTGATTCTTCTCTCCTAATTATCTCTGTGTTTCGAGGGCTGAAGCCGCATATTTCTCGAATGCAGGATGAAGCAGGCCTACTGGGGATGTATTTGATCTCCAACTTCTCAAACTATTTGATTGTCAAGAAGTATATGGCCATATTTGATCTCTTTGTGAATTTTTCAAGAGTTTATGAGATTTCGAGACCATCTTTGAAGGATACATATAGCATTATTTATAAGCATAAATTAGGATTTGGGTGAAGTAGCCACCAAATAACCCTAATAGACTCCTAATATTTCAAGAGTTGTCTTAAAATTAGGACTTATCTTGATCTATTAAAATTTCAGTGTCTACATGTGCATTTCATACGGCATGTAGAAGTACGCCTCATGTGCAGATCTAGGCAATACCGGTCGTAGCAGTGGTTGTTGATTGAGTTCTTTCAGAATTTGGAGACTTTTGAGATGGTTGCACGGCATTTGCAGGCATTGACTCTCATTATCTATCATTTGTCGCATTTTAGTTTATTTCTCTAGGTTCTGTAGTGGACTGTATTCCGATTTAGACGCTTATGTACTCACACCCCAATTTTGGGTTAAATTATATCGTAATTTGGGATTTCTTATGTTTTCAAATATTTTTTCTTTTAATGTTAAATGCTTCTGTTATATTATCAAACTTATTATTGTTGTGATGGGTATTAAGTTGAGGCTGACCTAATTCCACAATAGGCAACATCACGACGGTAGATTTTGGGCCGTGAAATATTTTCATCCTAAAATATACTCCGGAGCATATTAATCCTATAAAATTGTTAAACTTGAGAACTTTTGGTCTTTTTTGGAGTTACGGTTACGTTAATTTAAGGCTAACTAAAGATAGAGAAGAAGGTAAATGTTATGAAATAATAAAAGAAGAAGAACAACATTGCAGAGAAAGAGAGAGATGAAGTTCTTATTGAATTTTGGGATGAATTACAATGGAATAGAACCCTCTATTTATAGGGAGATGGTGACTTAGCCACCAAGTAATAAACCCTAGAATCTCTCCAAATATATACATTCACCTTAAATAGAATTCTATTTATAACACTCCCTCTTGAATGTCTATTCAACAAATAATGTGCCTCGTTAAAATCTTAACTACAATAAAATCCAATGGGAAAAAAATTCTAGAAAAGGAAAAAGAGTACACGTGTTTAGAAATGCCCTTATTGGTTGCCTCGTTAAAAACCTTGCAAGGAAAACCCAGTGGGACAAAACCTTGTAAGGGAAAAAGAGTGCAGCGCGCATTAACTCCGCCTGATGAGAGCATCAATTCACGATCTTGAGCCTTTACATCCCAATCTTGTGCACTAGCTTCTTGAAGGTTGACGTCGAAAAAGATTTTATATCAGTTTTCAATATATTTTCATAACGACATAACATAGAGATCTCTTCATTCATATATTCAGGTACCTGAATCTCTCATGAGATATTATGAAATGTTATGTCATGTGATCTTCTAGATCACTTGCCTACTTTATTATGATCATTTGCTCATCTTCTTTATTAAGAAGTTTATTTGAAACCGATTGTCTATACGCTTTAAGCTTACTATAGACTTTGTCCTTCTAGGACTTAATATGAGCATTTGCAATGAGAATATAGTTACTTTATTTGGGTCAGCAAATGCGTCTGGCATGCTTTGCAATAAATTGAACATGAATTATCTTTTTATGAACTTCAAGTTCATATTATTTTATTCGAGGATCTAGATGTATAAATGATAATTCATTCTATGTAACGTTTTCTCAACTGTTGTATCTTGTCTCTGTCACGACCCGGATTTTTCCCCCAATATCGGGATCGTGATGGCGCCTACTCGTGGTAGCTAGGCAAGCCACTGTATTCGTACGATCCTGTTTCTAACACAATTTTAATTAAATAAATACGAAATACTTTATCGAAATGGAAATAATAAATCACACGGTAAAATCATACCTGAAATCCTCTACCCAAGACTTGGAGTCACCAACTCACAAACTACTATGGAATACTACACATAAAAGTCCGAAGAAAATATAACATAATTCTGTTCGTCTCGGAATAATGAGACTACAGCTATAAACATAAATAAAGAAAGAGACGCCGGGCCTGCGGACGTCTGCAAGCTACCTCGGTCTCAAATGTAATCAACTCCCACGCAATCTATTTACTGCTGCTGCTGGTGCTGCTGCTCCTGATCGTAACCTGGACCTGTGCAAAAACGCACAGAAGTGTAGCATCAGCACAACCGACCCCATGTGCTGGTAAGTGTCTGGCCTATCCCGGCGAAGTAGTGACAAGCCTAGGACCAGACACCCACATAAACCTGTGCAATTCAATATATACATGTGTACCACAAAATAACAAGAAATAATCAAGTATTAACACAATAGGGAATATCTTAAAGAATTCAACAAATTAACCACAGTTAATAATTTCACAAGGAAAAACAAAGTGTAATGTAAACACAAATAATATCAATTCCAGGAATAGCAAATAGTTGCACGGCATCACCCTTCGTGCTTTTACTCTCATCCTCACATCCATAGTACGGCATGATCCTTCGTACATGGTTCAATAATAGGGCACGGCATGATCCTTCGTGCATAATCAATAATAGGGCACGGCATGATCCTTCGTGCATAATCAATAATAAACAGGGCACGGCATGATCCTTCGTGCATAATCAATAATAAACATGGCACGGCATGATCCTTCGTGCATAATCATTAATAAACATGGCACGGCATCACCCTTCGTGCATTATCTCTCTTCCTCACCCAAATAACAATCACAGTTAAGGGCAAAGAAAGAAACAGAAATTCATAAATCGTCCCATCAAGGGCAATCAATAATTTTCTTCACAACAAGTCCTAACAAGGAAGAACAATAACAATTCATCTGTAATATATCTCAAATATCATTTTCCAACGACTCACGGTCATATTAGACGCCAATGTATGGATGCTCGTCACCACAGCCCATACACCGCACTCGATCACATAACACATAACACATAATCCTATTCCCTCAAGCTAGGATAGAACAAACACTTACCTCGAATGCTTATGAACAATCCAATCCGTGGAAATGTCTTTTCTTTCAATTTGGCTTCAATCCAACCGTATCTATACACAATTGATTTAATATCATCAATTCTACTCAACAAACTAATTCTTAATACCAAATAACACTTTTACAACATTCCGCCATGAATAGTAAATTTCAACCCCGGGCCCACATGATCGGAATTCGGGGTTAGGACCAAAATCCGGTTACCCATCCCCCCACGAGTTCACGTATATAATTTGTTTCAAAATCGGACCTCAATTCGAGGTCCAATTCCCCAATTTATGAAAAACCCTATTTTCTAACAAAAACAAGAATTTTACCATGAAAACATTTGATTTCTAATGAAAAACATGTTTAATGATGTTAGGAATTGAAAGAATTAAGTAAAAAGTGACTTACAATCGTTTTGATGAAGAAGAAATCCTTGAAGAGTCGCAAATGGGTGTTTTGGTTTTGTGAAAAATGAAGAAATGACTGAAATTCGTGTTTTTCGGGTCTCTGTGTTCGCATTTGCGAACATGGGTTCGCAATTGCGAACCCCGACCAATTTCCGGAGTTTGAAAAATAAGCTAAGGGTGGAAAGTTCGCATTTGCGAACATTTGTTCGCATTTGCGAACCAGGCTCCTTCGCATTTGCGAAGAAGGCTTCGCATTTGCGAAGAATGGCTTAGCAGTGAGGCATCGCATTTGCGAAGAATGCTTCGCATTTGCGAAGCATGGCTAGGCAGTGAAGGCCTCGCATTTGCGAGGTTATGTTCGCAATTGCGAACCCAAGCCTTCCTGGACGCCCTTCGCATTTGCGATCAAGGGTTCGCATTTGCGAACCCTGCCTTGGTCTGTCACCTTCGCAATTGCGAGAAATTCTTCGCAATTGCGAAGCCAACAGCTGGGTGAAAAAAACCAGCAGTTCAAAATTCAGAAATTTAACCAACGGCCTATCAAATCTTTACCCGAGCCCCCCGGGCTCCAAACCAAACATGTACACAACCTCAAAAACACATTATGGACTCGTTCGTGCGATCATATCGCCAATATCACTTCGTTTCAATCAAATCAAGCCCCAAACTCATGGTTTTCATAGTTTTGATTTTCAAAACTTCTTAACTTGGAACTCAAGGTCCAAAACATCTCAAACGACATCCAAATGTCACCAAACTTTACGAAATCACATATATAATATTTAAGACTTGTACTGGGCGTCGGAACCAAAATACGAGCCCGATACCAATGTCTATCAATTTATTTCCTTTAATAATTGCATCAAAAACAATTTCACATAAAAATTCATAACTTGGGCTCTAGGCCTCAGAATTCGACTTCGGACACATGTCCAAGTCCCATATTTTCCTACGGACCTCTCGGGACCATCCAATCTCGGGTCCGGATCCGTTTACCAAAAATGTTGACCGAAGTCAACCATATCAATATTAATATCATTTTTATCCACATTTCTCATAGAATTCATATTTTCTATCACAAAATCTTTCCGGCTACATGCTCGGATCGTGCACGTAAATCGAGGCAACATAGAATGAGGTTTTCAAGGCCTCGAAGTGCGGCATAAGTGAGGAAAAAATAAGTGATGACACTTTGGGTCGTCACAATCTCCACCTCTAAAACAACCGTTCGTCCTCGAACGGACAAAATAAGGGAGTACCTGAGTCGGGAAACAAGTGTGGGTAACGGCTCCGCATATCGGACTCGGACTCCCGGGTCGATGCCTCGGGAGGCCGACCTCTCCACCGAACACGCACGAGAAGGATAACTCTTCGACCTCGGTCGTCGAACCTGCCGGTCTAGAATAGCCACCGGCTCCTCCTCGTAGGATAGATCATTGTCCAATTGGACGGTACCTGAAGTCTAACACATGTGTGGGATCGCCGTGGTATCTCCGAAGCATAGATACGTGAAAAACTCGATGCACGGCTGATAAGCTAGGCGGCAAAGCTAATCCGTAAGCCACCCCTCCCACTCTGTCTAGAATCTCAAATGGGCCAATATACCTAGGGATGAGCTTGCCCTTCCTCCCAAACCTCATCACGCCCTTCATAGGCGACACCGGAGCAATACTCGTTCACCAACCATGAAATCTACATCTCGAACCTTACGATCCGCATAAGTCTTTTGCCTAGGCTGAGCTGAACGCAATCTCTCCTGAATAGTCTTGACCTTATCTAAGGCCTCCTGAACTAAGTCTGTACCCAACAACCGAGCCTCTCCCGGTTCAAACCATCCAACTGGTGATCGACATCGCCTACCATACAACGCCTCATACTGAGCCATCTGGATGCTAGATTGGTAACTGTTATTGTAGGCGAACTCTGCTAATGGTAGAAACCGATCCCACGAGCCTCCGAAATCAATAACACAGGCTCGAAGCATGTCCTCAAGAATCTGAATAGTCCTCTCGGACTGGCCATCCGTCCGAGGATGAAATGCTGTACTCAACTGAACCTGGGTGCCTAACTCCTGCTGAACCGCTCTCCAGAACCGCGAGGTAAACTGCGTACCCCGATCAGAGATAATAGATACTGGCACCCCATGAAGACGAACAATCTCCCTAATGTAAACCTCCGCTAACCTCTCCGACGAGTAGGAGACAGATACTGGAATAAAGTGTGCTGATTTGGTCAATCTATCAACAATGACCCAAATAGCATCAAATTTCCTCCGAGTCAAAGGAAGTCCAGTAACGAAGTCCATAGTGATCCGCTCCCATTTCCACTCGGGAATTTCAATCCTCCGGAATACACCACCAGGTCTCTGGTGCTCATATTTCACCTGCTGACAATTTAGACACCGAGCGACATACGCAACGATATCTTTCTTCATTCTGCGCCACCAATAGTGTTGCCGTAAGTCCCGGTACATCTTCGCGGCACCTGGGTGAATAGAATACCGCGAACTGTGGGCCTCTGCTAAGATCAACTCTCGAATTCCTTCGACATTGGGCACACAAACTCGACCCCTGCAATTTCAATACCCCATCATCATCTAGATTTACCTGAGTGGCACCTCCCCGCTGTACTGTATCTCTCAACTCACGCAAATGAGGATCATCAAATTGCCTCTCACGGATCCGCTCTAATAATGAAGAACGAGCGACCGTGCAGGCTAGCACTCTGCTAGGCTCAGAAATGTCTAATCTCACGAACCGGTTGGCTAAGGCCTGGACATCTAGAGCTAATGGTCTCTGATTGACCGGAATATATGCAAGACTACCCATGCTGGCATACTTTCTACTCAATGCATCGGCCACCACATTGGCCTTACCCGGGTGATATAATATAGTAACATCATAGTCTTTTAGCAACTCTAACCATCTCCGCTGTCGTAGATTCAACTCCTTCTGTTTGAACAAGTACTGTAGGCTTTTGTGATCAGTGTACACCTCACATGTCACACCATATAGATAATGCCTCCGGATCTTTAAGGCATGAACCACTGCTGCTAATTCAAGATCATGAACTGGATAATTCTTCTCATGTATCTTTAACTGCCTCGAAGCATAAGCGATAACCTTACCATCCTGCATCAATACCGCTCCAAGCCCTGTACGAGATGCGTCACAATAAACTGTATAAGGCCCTGTACCTGTAGGTAGTACCAACACCGGTGCGGTGGTCAAGGCCGTCTTGAGCTTCTGAAAGCTCGCCTCACACTCCTCTGACCACTGAAACTGGACACCCTTCTGGGTCAACCTGGTCATCGGGGCCGCAATAGAAGAAAACCCCTCTACAAAACGACGGTAGTAACCTGCTAATCCCAAGAAACTCCGTATCTCAGTCACTGAAGCTGGTCGAGGCCTAATTCTGGACTACCTCAATCTTCTTTGGGTCCACCTAAATACCTTCCACTGATACAATGTGGCCTAGAAATACCACCGAACTCAACCAGAACTCACATTTTGAAAATTTGGCATATAGGTGATTATCCTTCACAGTCTGAAGAACCATTCTGAGGTGCTGCTCGTGCTCTTCTTGGCTGCGGGAGTATACCAGGATGTCATCTATAAAGACTATCACGAACAGATCTAAGTAAAGCCCGAATACCCGATTCATCAACTCCATGAATGCTGCTAGGGCATTGGTCAACCCGAAGGACATGACCAAGAACTCATAATGCCCATATCTAGAGCGAAAGGCTGTCTTAGGAATGTCAGTCGCCCTGATCTTCAACTGATGGTAGCCTGACCTCAAGTCTATCTTAGAGAATACCCTCGCTCCCTGGAGCTGGTCAAACAAATCATCAATCCTCGGCGGTGGATATTTATTTTTGATAGTCACCTTGTTTAACTGCCGGTAATCAATACACATCCGCATCGAGCCATCCTTCTTCTTTACAAATAATACAGGTGCTCCCCAGGGGGAAACACTGGGCCTGATAAAGCCCTTCTCTAGAAGGTCCTGCAACTGATCTTTCAACTCTTTTAACTCCGGCGGGGCCATACGATAGGGTGGAATAGAGATGGGCTGAGTGCCCGGTGCCAGATCAATACAGAAATCAATATCCCTGTCGGGTGGCATGCCCGGCAGGTCTGAAGGAAAAACCTTCGGAAACTCCCGTGCAATAGGGACCGACTCAATGGAAGGAACTTCTGCGCGCTGGAATCACGAACATAAGCCAAATAAGCTAGACACCCCTTCTCGACCATACGTCGAGCCTTAACATAAGAAATAACGGTGCGAACGGAGTGGCTTGAGGTACCCTTCCACTCTAATCGGGGTGATTCTGGCAAGGCTAAGGTGACGGTCTTAGCATGACAATCAAGAATAGCATGGTATGGGGACAACCAGTCCATCCCCAATATGACATCAAAATCTACCATATCCAAGAGCAACGGATCAACACGGGTCTCAAGACCCCCAAATATAACTACGTACGCACGATGCACCCGATCGACTACAATAGAGTCACCCACTGGCGTAGCCACATAAACTGGAATATCCAGAGCATAGCTGGGCACGACCAAATACGGTGCGAAGTAGGAAGACACATAGGAATATGTAGATCCGGGGTCAAATAATGCCGAAGCACCTCCGCCACACACGAGAATAGTACTTGTAATCACGGCATCCGATGCCTCTCGCCTGCGGCACCGGCCGGTAAAGCATAGAATCGGGGATCCGCACCTCCCTTCCTGAGCTGCGTCTCTGGGACGACCATCAACCGGCCGACCTCTACCTCTCGGCCGGACGGTCTCCACCTCTACGGTCTCGACCTCCGCCTCTATAATCTCTACCCCCGCCTCCTGGCTGGCTGGGCAGGCTGAGGGTCAGTTGGGGCCCGAATCATAGGACGAGGACCTCGGTCTGAGAGTTGCCCGCCGCTATAGGGCAATTCCCTGATAAAATGACTCGGGTCGCCACAACCGTAGCAACTCTTGGGCTGATGGGGCCGCTGGCCCCGACGACCTGAATGGCCTCCACGAACGCTCCGAAGAGGCCGAGCACTAATAGGAGACCGGTCCGAATAATACCCCGAGAACCACGATCACCCGATCCACCCCGCGAAGCTCGAAGGGCGGAATGAAAAGGCTCGGAGGACCGGCCTCTATCAAAGGATTCTCTGCTGCCGGAGGAAGAACCACCAAATCTACCGAATGGCGAGGCCTCTTATCCGAAGAATAACCGCCTCCCTAGCAAGAGCCATCTCGACTCTGCGTGCTGCATTGGCCGCCTCCCGAAATGATATGTCACTCCCCACGCCCATAGCCATCCGGAGTCTAATCGGATGATTAAGCCCGTCTATAAACTTGCGGACCCTCTCCCGCTCAGTGGGAAGTATCACTACCGCATGACGAGCCAAGTCGATAAATCTCGTCTCATACGGTGTAACTGTCATAGTGCCCTGATGGAGGCGCTCAAACTGCCTCCGAAGTAAATCCCGCCGAGTAGTAGGGAGAAACTTCTCCATAAATAGTTCCGCAAACTGGTCCCATGATAGAGTTGGGGACCCTGCTGGTCGAGTCAGGCAATAATCTCTCCACCAAGTCTTGGCTGATCCTGCAAGTCTGAAAGTACAAAAATCAACTCCGTTTGTCTCCACGATCCCCATAGTCTTGAGAATCTCATGGCAACTGAATAAAAAGTCCTGAGGATCCTCTGATGCCGTTCCACCGAAAGTAGTGGTAAATAGTTTGGAGAACCGATCAAGCCTCCATAACGAATCAGAAGTCATTGCTGTTCCATCACCGGCATGAGCTGTGGTACCTGACTGAGTAGCCACAGCTGGCTGAATTACTGGTGCCTGAGGCTGAGGAGCTACTGGCTCCGGAGTATGAGCAATAGGAGTCTGGGCCCCTCCTCCAGCCTGAGAAGTAGCTGGGGCAACTGATAATAAACCCGCTCTGGTAATGCTGTCCATGAATCCCGCTATTCTGATCAAGGCATCCCGGAGATCTGGGGTAATTAAAGCCTCTCCTGGGACCTGAGCTGGGCCCACTGGAGCTGCTGGAATCGGAACCTCCTCGTCAATCTCAATATGGGGCTCCACCTCCGGGGTAGCTGCCTGGGGCTGAGCTCTACCCCTACCACGGCCTCTGATACGGCCTCGACCCCTGCCCCTCACAGGAGCTGTCTGGGGCTCAGGCTGCTGGTCAGCGGACGAAGAAGTGCGTGTCCTTACCATCTCGAAAGGACAGAATAGAAATTCAATCGGTAATTGAGGATCAAGTAGCACGACAAGAAAGAACAAATGAGAGACTTTTTCCTAACTCAATAGACTCTGGAGGACAAGTACGGACGTCTCCGTACCTACCTCTCAAACTCTACTAAGCTTGTTCGTGAGTGGTGAGACCTATGTAACCTAGAGCTGTGATACCAACTTGTCACGACCCGGATTTTTCCCCCAACATCGGGATCGTGATGGCGCCTACTCGTGGTAGCTAGGCAAGCCACTGTATTCGTACGATCCTGTTTCTAACACAATTTTAATTAAATAAATACGAAATACTTTATCGAAATGGAAATAATAAATCACACGGTAAAATCATACTGAAATCCTCTACCCAAGACTTGGAGTCACCAACTCACAAACTACTATGGAATACTACACATAAAAGTCTGAAGAAAATATAACATAATTCTGTTCGTCTCGGAATAATGAGACTACAACTATAAACATAAATAAAGAAAGAGACGCCGGGCCTGCGGACGTCTGCAAGCTACCTCGGTCTCAAATGTAATCAACTCCCACGCAATCTATTTACTGCTGCTGCTGCTGCTGCTGCTCCTGATCGTAACCTGGACCTGTGCAAAAACGCACAGAAGTGTAGCATCAGCACAACCGACCCCATGTGTGCTGGTAAGTGTCTGGCCTATCCCGGCGAAGTAGTGACAAGCCTAGGACCAGACACCCACATAAACCTGTGCAATTCAATATATATATGTGTACCACAAAATAACAAGAAATAATCAAGTATTAACACAATAAGGAATATCTTAAAGAATTCAACAAATTAACCACAGTTAATAATTTCACAAGGAAAAACAAAGTGTAATGTAAACACAAATAATATCAATTCCAGGAATAGCAAATAGTTGCACGGCATCACCCTTCGTGCTTTTACTCTCATCCTCACATCCATAGTACGGCATGATCCTTCGTACATGGTTCAATAATAGGGCACGGCATGATCCTTCGTGCATAATCAATAATAGGGCACGGCATGATCCTTCGTGCATAATCAATAATAAACAGGGCACGGCATGATCCTTCGTGCATAATCAATAATAAACATGGCACGGCATGATCCTTCGTGCATAATCATTAATAAACATGGCACGGCATCACCCTTCGTGCATTATCTCTCTTCCTCACCCAAATAACAATCACAGTTAAGGGCAAAGAAAGAAACAGAAATTCATAAATCGTCCCATCAAGGGCAATCAATAATTTTCTTCACAACAAGTCCTAACAAGGAAGAACAATAACAATTCATCTGTAATATATCTCAAATAATCATTTTTCAACGACTCACGGTCATACTAGACGCCAGTGTATGGATGCTCGTCACCACGACCCATACACCGCACTCGATCACATAACACATAACACATAATCCTATTCCCTCAAGCTAGGATAGAACAAACACTTACCTCGAATGCTTATGAACAATCCAATCCGTGGAAATGTCTTTTCTTTCAATTTGGCTTCAATCCAACCGTATCTATACACAATTGATTTAATATCATCAATTCTACTCAACAAACTAATTCTTAATACCAAATAACACTTTTACAACATTCCGCCATGAATAGTAAATTTCAACCCCGGGCCCACATGATCGGAATTCGGGGTTAGGACCAAAATCCGGTTACCCATCCCCCCACGAGTTCACGTATATAATTTGTTTCAAAATCGGACCTCAATTCGAGGTCCAATTCCCCAATTTATGAAAAACCCTATTTTCTAACAAAAACAAGAATTTTACCATGAAAACATTTGATTTCTAATGAAAAACATGTTTAATGATGTTAGGAATTGAAAGAATTAAGTAAAAAGTGACTTACAATCGTTTTGATGAAGAAGAAATCCTTGAAGAGTCGCAAATGGGTGTTTTGGTTTTGTGAAAAATGAAGAAATGACTGAAATTCGTGTTTTTCGGGTCTCTGTGTTCGCATTTGCGAACATGGGTTCGCAATTGCGAACCCCGACCAATTTATGGAGTTTGAAAAATAAGCTAAGGGTGGAAAGTTCGCATTTGCGAACATTTGTTCGCATTTGCGAACCAGGCTCCTTCGCATTTGCGAAGAAGGCTTCGCATTTGCGAAGAATGGCTTAGCAGCGACCTTCGCATTTGCGAAGAAGGCTTCGCATTTGCGAAGCATGGCTTAACAATAAGGCCTCGCATTTGCGAGGTTATGTTCGCAATTGCGAACCCAAGCCTTCCTGGACGCCCTTCGCATTTGCGATCGAGGGTTCGCATTTGCGAACCCTGCCTTGATCTGTCACCTTCGCAATTGCGAAAAATGCTTCGCATTTGCGAAGCCAACAGCTGGGTGAAAAACCAGCAGTTCAAAATTCAGAAATTTAACCAACGGCCTATCAAATCTTTACCCGAGCCCCCCGGGCTCCAAACCAAACATGTACACAACCTCAAAAACACATTATGGACTCGTTCGTGCGATCATATCGCCAATATCACTTCGTTTCAATCAAATCAAGCCCCAAACTCATGGTTTTCATAGTTTTGATTTTCAAAACTTCTTAACTTGGAACTCAAGGTCCAAAACATCTCAAACGACATCCAAATGTCACCAAACTTTACAGAAATCACATATATAATATTTAAGACTTGTACCGGGCGTCGGAACCAAAATACGAGCCCGATACCAAGGTCTATTAATTTATTTCCTTTAATAATTGCATCAAAAACAATTTCACATAAAAATTCATAACTTGGGCTCTAGGCCTCAGAATTCGACTCCGGACACATGTCCAAGTCCCATATTTTCCTACGGACCTCTCGGGACCATCCAATCTCGGGTCCGGATCCGTTTACCAAAAATGTTGACCGAAGTCAACCATATCAATATTAATATCATTTTTATCCACATTTCTCATAGAATTCATATTTTCTATCACAAAATCTTTCCGGCTACATGCTCGGATCGTGCACGTAAATCGAGGCAACATAGAATGAGGTTTTCAAGGCCTCGGAAGCTCGAAATTATTAATAAAATAAGTGATGACCCTTTGGGTCGTCAAGTCTCCCCCTCATGTTAGAAAAAATTAACTTGTTTCCTCAACTTTGAGAACTCATCTTTGTGCGTTATGGTGTTAATCAAAATATACACCGCATATCAATAATAATAAGATGGAATTATTTGGTTCCTGACCCTGAACCACTTGTGAGAGGAGAAAATAATATACTTTCGTATATAATGTATATCAAACTGATATATATAACTTTGTTCTCATAAGCAATAGTTTAGCTATTAAGTGGAGGCACTCAATAAATTATTTTGCTAAACCAGCTATGATTTAGACCAACTTATCAAGATGAACTTCTTGAATAAAAAATCTGGAATATGCTCTAAATTAAATTATTGAGCAAGTTACCTCGCAAACACCATGTTGCGGGTTAGCAATAATCGCACATATAACCATCTCATAGATGCATCTTATGTGGTATACATGGCAGGTGAATGAGCCCATATTCACCTTTGATATTTCCAGCATTCATGGGATTCAATCCCAATTTTAGTTGGTATATTAATTAATGAGAACAGGCACATAAAAGAATTCGTAAAGAACTTTCTAATTCTTTAATATTTACCCATGTGAATTCTCTTTATTTTTGCATATCATACTTAAATTGATATGGATAAATCAATTATGCCAACTCAATAAATTATCAATATTGATAAACTTCAGGTTTACACCATGATGTGTTCAATTATGAATAAACTCCAAGTTTATTATGATATGGGTTTTTATATCAATAAATATTCACTTCATTGTGATATTCTTTTGTTTATGTAGTACAAATTGGATAATAAAGTGGGTAACTTTTCACGTACATATTACCCCTCTACAAGTTGTAGTAATAGAAGATATTAAATCTTTCCTTTATTTATAGTATCAATATAATCAACCGCTTTCGCATATACTTTGGAAACTGAATAAGTTTCTTTGAGACTTACTACAACACAATACCTTATTGGTAACCAATTGTGTTTCTCCAAAATAGTAATAATTGGCTCTTTCAGAGCTCTCAATTAACTTTGCACTACCACAAATTTATCATCATCCATGTGGTGAATATCTCTTTTAAAGAGAAAGTTATACCATTATGACCATGGTCAAAATAATATGTAATATTTGTTTCTTGCATTATCGTTGACTTTTAATAATCACAATGCCAAAATATTTTGGCGTACAATAGGTGCTTGACCAATGACCATTCATGTCATAATAATGATATTATTTTCTTATATCATCTCAAACATCCTTTTAGAGGTGAGTATGGTGTAATCACTACCACTATCACATTTTTATTCTTCCAAAAACGAATATATATTCATAAATCAGATGTTTTCTCATTCACATCATGAATGGACCATAGTCATTTGTATGTGCTTTATAAATCTCATGTCAAATCGATGACAAATATTTTCACAAAGTGTGGTATTATTTTGAGAATCCTTATTGATCTCATTACCACAAATTATGACGATTATAATTTAGTCTATTGCCACTTCCACATCCATTGATACCTTCATGGTAATAATTTTGTCTTCTTTCAGACTTATCGCATATTGCTATCACATTCTCTTAAGGGAATGAGAATGAAGAAAATTCAATGGGACGGGTTTTCACTTCTTGTGCGCATGATCATACATGACTTTGATCATGGCAAGACATAGAAATTTTACCACTTCATGTGGGTGTAATTTCTTAAAAACTCCATTAGAGTTATAATCAAACTTTGTTGTCTTTGCGTGTATATAAAATCAAATTATAGAATTTCAAGAATTTGAAAGAGAAAAGTAAAATACTTACCTTAAATCCAGAATTTTAATCATGAAGGAAGTTCATGAAACAATTGACAATCATTATGCTCAATCCCAAAGATTATACTCAATTGGTTAGAGTCTCGTGCTGATAACGTGTTATGAAATAATAAAAGAAGAAGAACAATATTGCAGAGAAAGAGAGAGAAAATTCTTATTGAATTTTAGGATGAATTACAATAGAATAGAACCTCTATTTATAGGGAGATGGTGACTTAGTCACCAAGTAATAAATCCTAGAATCTTTCTAAATATAGATATTCATCTTAAATAGAATTCTATTTACAACAGTAAAAATTTATCCAAGGTCTGAATTCTTTTTATCTAAAGTAAGGGTGTATTCTGGGCCGGTCCCGGGCCTAAACGGGCCTCGCGGTCCGGTCCTGGCGGTCCCGGTCCTAAACGGTCTTTTTTTTGCGGTCCCGGGCCTGGCGGTCTCGGTATTCGTGGGCTTGGTGGGTAAGACCGGCCCGTGACGGGCCTAAGCCCACATTGTCCCGGGCCTGGCGGTCCGGGCCTGGCGGTCCGGGCCTGGCGGGCTTCGTGGGCTATTAATAAAAAAAAAATTATTTAATAAGTATATATATGTTAACTATATATATGTATACATATATATATATATATATACATATATATATATATATACATATATATTTAACTATATATATGTTAAGTGTATGTATACATATATATATATATATATATGTATGTATGTTAAGTATATATATGTTTAGTATTTATATATGTTAAATTTATATATGTTAAGTATATATATATATATTAAGTTTATATAAGTTAAGTATATAAGTTAAGTTTATCTATGTTAACTATATATATATATTAAGTTTATATAAGTTAAGTATATAAGTTAAATTATTTGAGTATTAATTTTAATTGATGCTTTTGCATCTGCAAGAGTAGCACGTTCTTCTACTGTAAGATCTAAAGCGTTATAAATATTTGTATACCAAAAATGAGGACCTCCTAATTTCATTGTAGGGTTTAAAATTGCTGATACACCATAAATAGGAGGGATAGGGAAAAAATAATTCTTCCCTATCTTTGTTTGGATCGTAATATAATATACCTTAACATATATAAACTTAACTTATATATATGTATTAAGTTTATATGTTATGTATATATATAATATATATTATGTATATATATTATATGTATATGTATGAAATAGATATATATATTGTATTAAGAGATAAATAAAAAACATGTGTAATAATTTTTATTACTAAAAATGACATATCTTTATTAATTTTCTCTCCCCCAATGGAATGAGCACAACAAGGTACTAATACCACCATTAAAAGGAAAAAAAACTAAATAAGATGTGTCAAAGTACAATTTACAACACAATCTACATATCTCTAACAAATCTCATAAATCCTTCAAGATTTGGAGGAGGTTCCGTTGGCGGTGGTGGAAAAGAAGCTTGTTCATCACCACTTCCCGGCGAAGCAGCATCCTCAGCAAGCTCTGCAATCATTTCTTCGTAAGCTTCATCCACATCCGGTTGTGATTCTGCAAGTCCAAAGTTTCTTCTTTCCGAGCGGATCCAATCTCTAAATAGCACCGACTTCTCCAAGCTCTCCCTCATAGATGCTCTATGATCTCCTATTTGAAGTCTTGCTTGGCTGAAGGTGCTCTCTGATGCAACTGTTGAAGGTTGAATAGATAATATATCGCGAGCCATCCTTGCAAGAACAGGAAAATGTTTTTCCCGTAACTTCCACCATTCCAAAAGCTCAAAACTCCCGTCTGGATTCTCCTTCTCTAGTCCCTGCGACAAATAAACTTAAAGCTCATTTAGATGGGAAGATTCGTCAAAATTATCTCCTTGAGAACCCCTAAACTCCGTCCAAGATTTAAGTGCCTTCAAGCCCGCGGCTCTTTTGGACGACTGTGAAGTAGACGAAGTAGGGGTTGGAACAGTTGGCCTAGAATTTTGTAAGGCTTGTTGGTATGCATTATAAATTATTTGAGTATTAATTTTAATTGATGCTTTTGCATCTGCAAGAGTAGCACGTTCTTCTACTGTAAGATTTAAAGCGTTATAAATATTTGTATACCAAAAATGAGGACCTCCTAATTTCATTGTAAGGTTTAAAATTGCTGATACACCATAAACTAAACAATTAGAAATAGTTGGATAATATTGTCCGGAAAATACATTTGTAGCAGTGTGAAAATGTTCTAAAAAATCTATAAGAGTTTTAACATTAGTCCAATCTTGGGTTGCCTTTTGCATTATCCACTCCTCGTCAATCCAGTGACTAGTAACAGTTAGGTAGTCACAATCATTATTACTTCTACCAATATCGGTGGTAATAAAAATTCTATTAGTTATATGAACTAAATAAATACCGCAAATATTGTTCGTATTCATGTTTAAATTTATATATATCGGCCTTAACCGTTGCACGAGGCCAACCTTTATAAGTAGGATTAAAAACTTTTCTAATATAATGCACAAAATTAGGATTAGAAGGAAAAGTATACGGTAAACACATAACGGTAACCATCTTTGCTAATTCTTCCCTATCTTTGTTTGGATCGTAATATAATATACCTCCGGTGACAGTGTTTATTCCAGGTTGAACTAGATTAGAACCTGTACTAGCGTTACCCGCTTTTTCTACACTTGTCCCCTCTAGCTGTGCTTTTAATCTGTCATATTTAGCTTTTTCAGTAGGGTGTGTTCTTATGTGTCTAGTCAAAGTACCGTGCCACTACGCGTATATTCATGAACCAACAATTTATTACAATTTTTACATTGAGCCTTATTTTGATCTCTTAGTTGAGTAAAAAATTGCCAAACTAATGAGGTTTCTTGGCGTTTAGAAGGTTGTCTATTAAAAGTCGGCGTTTGTACAGATGGGTGTTGTGGTTCAGTTGGGTTATTAGCCGGACTAGTAGGTGTGTCATCTAAATCCTCTTGGGTTGCATCTACATCCTGTTGAGTTTCATCAAAATCCTCTTGGGTTTCATCAAAATCCAATTGCCTACGATGTTGTAAATTAGGATAAAGAGCAGTCATAATTTCATTATCTAGTTGATCTTCTCGTGAAATATTATGACAAAATTCAGTATCGCTTAATTGAAAACAGGGATTATCACTATCGAGAATAATTGGACCACTAGGACGGGTAGGTCGGGGAACCTAGGGGGGAAGGTTAGTTGGTTGACGACTACTTTCACCCATTTTAGCTTTTCCCTTAGCACTAAATATTTTTTTCAATGAAAATGCCATTTTAATTATATTTATGCAAACAAAATAACACAAAATATATTCTTAAAAATTAAGAGTTGGAACGACTTTACCGAATTGACGAACAACTTCTTCAAAATTGAAAATTGCAAATTGTTGAAGACTTGAATACTTCAATTCACCAACTTCACAAAATTTCACAAAATTGGAATAATAATATAAGCAATTGAGAGAGATTGAGAGAGATTAAGATAGATTGATGAATTGGTGAGTTAAAATGAAATAATGGGGGAGGGGGGGGGTATTTATAGTTGAGAATTGGGAAAAAGTGTAATTATATAAAGTTTGGGGTTATATTAAAGTTTGGGGACCATTTAGCTAAATTTTGATAGCCAAAAACGGCTATTTTTGACCTCCAACGGCTAGTTTTTAAATCTGGCCGTTGGGCCATTTTTAAAAAAAAAAAAAAATTTTTTAAATATTACCGTTGGGACCGGTTGGGGCCCGCCAGGCCCGTGAAGACCGGCTCAGGACCGCTACCCGGTCCCGGTCTTCACGGTCCTACGCGTAAGGACCGGCCGGTCACGGGCTTTAGCCCCCCTCGAAGACCGGCTCGGCAGGACCGTTGGGACCGCCAGGCCCGCGGTCCTGGTCCGATCCCAATCCGGGACCGGCCCACATTACACCCTTAATCTAAAGTCTAAACAAAGGCCTTTTCTGTGGTTACCATTGCTCGAGGAAAAGTATACGCCCAACTCCAAACGTTTGTATTTGGTTTTTGGCAGCTAACTAACATGAGAACATTTATTGTACTATGGAAAATTTGACAAAGTGCATTTATTTAATATGTACGAAATAGTTCTAGATGTTTACGAAAATGCAATAACCGTGATATTCTTAAAAGCTTTTCTATAACTTTCTTTTTAAAAGAATGACATTAGATAACCATATTTACATTAAATTTTAATTTGCTAGTAAACGTTTGCTCATATATTTTATTATTCATTAATTCCGTCAAATCCGTGATTTAAGGATAGGATGAAGTCAATTATTAGGGGAGTGGCATAATGTTCTTCTTGGTTTAAATGTCTTTTGGGATTTTTTTAAATAAACGAATAAGAATATTTGGTGAAGGTAAGTAGAGATTTCAAGAATAAGTAGGAGAACTGAAAAAGATCTTTCCTGATTTCATTCTTTTATTATCGCAAGTATACCTTATTTGTATACGACTGTTCATTGTGGTTTTTATAGAGCGAGTTTTTCCTTTTAATGTGATATTTTTGTGGTTTTAAATCGTATATTCTCAAATGAGAAGAAAAATCAAGAGCCTAACACGAAGCAAAATATATTTCCTTAGCTAGCCGCACAAGTTCAAATTTAGTCATTCCACTATACAAATAGTAGAAAATCAAGTGAGAAACAAACAAACAAACAAACAAACAGTGAGAAATAAAAGAACTGCTTACCGTTTTAAAGACTTCAAATCCAAATATATATATATATATATGAAATTTAATAATTTCATCATGCAAAGTAGGTGCAATCCAATTGTGTGAATAGAAATTTCAAAAAAATGATTCCCTTTTAAGAGTATTTATTTTTATCATCATTTCATCGCCTATAAAAACCCTATAAAATCAATGCTCTTTTGGCCAACAACCCAAAAACAACCAAAACCTAATGAAAAAATCTTCTCAATCATTAACCATGGCTTGTTCATGTCTTCTTTTGGTTTTACATTTTTTCCTTCTTTTAAAATTCAGTTCATTTTCCCTTGGAGCCTCAGATTCAGTCCATGACTCGTTTGTCAATTGCTTAACAACGAAATCAATTCCCCAATCAGAAATCTCCAAAATTGTGTATTCCCCAAACAATGCCTCCTTTAACCCCATTTTACAAGCTTATGTCAGAAACCGCCGGTTTTTTAATTCCACTACAACTTCCAAACCGGTTATTATCGTTACCCCTACAGAAGAATCCCATGTTTCCAGCGCTGTTCTTTGCACCAAAGAAACTAATTTACAGTTAAAAATCCGTAGTGGGGGACATGATTATGAGGGAATTTCATATATTTCTGATGTCCCTTTTATTATGCTTGATATGTTCAATCTACGCTCAATTTCTATACATGTTAATGATAATACTGCTTGGGTTCAAGCTGGTGCTACATTAGGGGAACTTTACTATAACATTTGGACAAAAAGTAACGTTCTTGGTTTTCCTGCGGGTGTTTGTCCTACTGTCGGTGTTGGTGGGCATCTTAGTGGTGGGGGGTATGGGAATATGCTGAGGAAATTTGGACTAAGTGTAGATAATATATTGGATGCTCGACTAGTGGATGTTAATGGCAGAGTTTTGGACAGGAAAGCTATGGGTGAAGATCTTTTTTGGGCAATTAAAGGAGGTGGGGGTGCTAGTTTTGGTGTCATTTTAGCCTTTAAAATTAAACTTGTTCAAGTCCCACAAACAGTGACTTATTTTAGAGTTGAAAGGTTTTTAGACCAAAATGCTACCGACGCTGTTCTCCAATGGCAGAATGTTGTTAACAAAATTGACAATGATCTTTTCATTAGACTGCTTGTGCAACCCATCACTGTAAAAAACAAAGAGAAGAAAGTGAAGGGGAAGAAGAAGGCTCAACAAAAGTCGATACGAGTAACGTTCTTAGCGTTATTCCTTGGTGATTCTAGTAGATTATTATCACTCGTACGCAACGAAATCCCAGCTTTAGGATTAACAAAACAAGATTGTATCGAAATGAGCTGGATTGAGTCGGTGCTTCAATGGGCAAATTTCGACAACACAACAAAACCAATTGCCTTGTTGAACAGAACAGGGGATCCATTGAATTTCTTGAAAAGAAAATCGGATTACGTGCAAGAACCAATTCCCAGAGATGGGTTGGAGTCAATTTTCCAGAAAATGATTTCTTTGGGTAAAGCGGGCTTAGTGTTCAATCCTTATGGAGGGAGAATGGCTGAAATTGCCGAGGGAGAAACACCATTTCCACATAGAGCAGGGATTCTATTCAAGATTCAGTACTCAGTGAATTGGAATGAAGAAGGAGCAGCTGCAGAAAAAGAGTACCTTACACAGATAAGAGATTTACACAGTTTTATGACTCCATTTGTTTCAAAGAATCCAAGACAAGCCTATTTGAATTACAGGGATCTTGATATTGGTACAAATGATCAAGGACCACATAGCTTGGAAAAAGGAAGGGTATATGGGACCATGTATTTCAAGAACAATTTTGATAGATTGGTGAAAGTGAAATCAGCGGTGGATCCAACGAATTTCTTCAGAAATGAACAGAGTATTCCTACTCAAAGGACAACGAAACCGAGGAAAATGTTCTAGTCTAGCTTCGCCTTTATTTCTTGGTGAGCATTATTTTCTAGTTTCTCTCAAGGCTGTAGTAAGTTATAATATAAATTTTTTAATGGATCAAACAAATCCTTACACAAAGAGGACTCATATATTTATTTTGTAACTAGTCTCGCGGCTCGGACGTTGCACGTATTATCTCGATGTAGTATATTTTGTATGACCTAATAATATTGCAGTCACTTCTGGTTGCAGTCGTTAACATTATTAAAATTCTTGCCCCAATAATGTACGATTTAATAATGTTATTCCTATTCGCTTTTGCTATTGTCTATATATAAAGAACAATCTTCTTGTCCCGGAGTCAACACTGTGCAATCTAGAGGAAGCTACTTTTCTTTTCAACCCAAAAAGAAATAGTAGAAACCAAAGAAGTGAGGTCTAACATGCCTTAATAGTATGTGAAACGATGAAACTTTGCAAAGTTCTTTGTTAATAAAAAAAAAAACTCTAAACATGTTTATCTCCATGTAGAAATAATTCAGTACTCAAAACATACTTAAAGCTTTTAGCTTTGATCATTTGATATTTTGTGAAACGGTTATTCGCTAAATAAAATTAAAGATTCGCTACAACCAAGAACAGAGATAGATCATATTTTGGCCAAATGTCAATCCTCCTAATTTGAAAGAAATAAAAACGTGAAGATATGAGAAAAAAGATCACCCACACTGATAGAAATAGATAAACATGAATTAATTCTAATTCTTATATGATAAAAGAAAAAAGGTACCGAGATAGAAAATGATCCAATTTGACCATTGTATTTTTAATCATTGGTAACTAATTAATTTGATCAATACGATATATTCTCAAACAGCGCAATATAATCAACATTAGCTTATATCTTTCCATATGCATTAGCATTTTCTCTTAATAATTAGCAAACAGGATTCTATCAAAGATGTTGTTGTTCGGACATTTTAGTAGATATCAAAACACAAGTTAGATTATGGTATACCTCAATGAGAAAATATATCAGGCAAAATATAATCGCAATCACTATAAAAATCGGTGAATGTAAGTAACTAAAGTTCAACCTAAGCAAAATCTCTTGGCGCAAGCAATATAAAAGAGAAGGTGGCAAATCTACATATTCGAAGCGCCAAAAATAAAGTTACATAGTGGCATACTTTCTTTATAGGAAATGAACAAAATGCAGACACTCAACAAAGTAGCAAAAACTGATATATAATCAAAGACAAAAGAAGTAAATTGGTTTGATGAGGAAGTTTTCATTGAATAGCCGAAGGTATAATTTCATAATTTGGTTCGAACGTTTAACTTACAGATTACTTTTATGAAGGAGCACATCCCTTAAGGAACTTCTATGAAGGAACACATCTGTTTGGATTAAGCGTGTGTTATGGATTTTTTTATATATTAAAATGTTAAATAAGGATGTAAATTATATTTTAAGAAGGATAAAAAAGTAAATTAACTTTTAACTTAAGGGCTTTTCACTTTTAAAATAGTATAAATAGATAATTTTTTTGATCTTTTTATCTTGTTGCATTTTGCATGTCTGTATTCTAGATTCCTTTTCTTCTCGCTTTTTTATTTAATTTGGATTTTAGTTTCTTTTTTAATTTGAATGCATTGTAAAATGTCACTCGGACATATCATTACTTGAAACTATAGAATTAACGCGAAAATGAGAAGAAAGAAAGATTATACTAATTCCTTTTAGAGACAAAAAGAACGTTGAGTACTTTTACTATTTAAAAAAGTGATTTCATGTCAAACAAATTAACCCTCACAATTGGAGAAGTGTAGTAGTTGACACCTTGCACATTGAGTTGAGCTTCAATTTACCCTTTTTTTGCATGTGAAAATCTTGTTAGCGACTCAAATTCCTTGTTATCTCCAAAAATAAATTAGGGTATAAAAATCAATGTCTATCGTCTCCTAAGATTTTGGCTTGTCTTTGAATAGAAAATTTTACATTCTATAGCTTACTATTGCACCTTATTTATTATAAATCAAAATACTTTTAAAATAATATTATTTATAGCTACCTTTATATTTTGTAGCAAGATACATATTTATTATGTATATTACCGTTAAGACGTGAAATACACCAATTACGTATACTATCGTTAAAACATGAAATAGGCCAATTCCGTTCTTTCTCTTCCTCATTCAGTTAGCACATAACTTTTCATTATGAATATATAGTTCATAGCAGGAAAATAATGAATACAATATATAAATCGAGGCATTATGAATACAGCTGATAAAGTATTTACTTTTCCAATCACTGACATACAACATTTACTTTTTGAACCACTGACATACAACCTGTTATGTATACACAATGAATACACAAACATACAATGAAATACAGTATATATTGTGCAGTTCTGATATGTAATAGCAGTCAAACCTTAAAGCATTTGACCTGTCAACCTGGAATTGAAATCTTATAGCAATTGCGTATCGCTCCATCACTGCCTTCAATGTTGCCTTATCCTTGTATACTTGTCCAGTCATCACCTCTTTTTGTTTAGTATTTGAAATAATCGAACCCTTTTCTGGTTCAAAAACTTCAATTGGTTCACCTGAACTGATTTCATAGCAATTGCACGTTGAGATAAACTTTGTGGCGGAGATCTGGAGATGCGACGTTTAAGACTATGTAAAGAAGGTGGATCAAGTTTATTTGTTAGAAAATTCAGACCAAGGGGGAGAATTGTTAGGTGTTTGCCATAATTTTCTTACCATATTTGGTTTTCCTATATCTTGAAGGAAAAGGGCAATATAATTACCTTAACTGAGTTTTCCTTTTTATAAAAGGAAATTATAAATCTCCAATATTTGGCTAGTCCTTTTTCATGTAGGAAAAGGTTTAGACTTTTATAAATTGAAGATCCTTCCTTCACATTCAGTAGCATCCACAATGTAGCCATAGGGGCTTGAGAGTAGTATTTAGGGGGAGAACTTTATGGGACAAGTGTTAGTGTGTCACTTGTGTTTGCCTCTTCGTGAGGTTATTCTCTTGATATTTTGTACTCTCTTTTATTATAGTGGATTGCTCATCTCCGTTGTGGACGTAGGTCAGTTGACCAAACCACGTTAAATATTTGTGTCTCTTTTGGTAATTTCTCTCTAGTATATGATTTATCGTCGTTGAAGGTTTGCTTTGCTAGATTCCGCATGACATCTGATTTTTTTCGGTCCTAACACCATTTACTATATATAGACGCTAATAAAGCACGATATAAAAAGATTTTCCAATCCCTCCTGGACCATTGATAAAAAAAGCTCATGGTTTCTTTGAAAATACTCGGTCAATAATTAATTGCATTATATGCTTCAATTGTTTTGTATTGAGTTTTTTGTTTAACAATATATCCTCTTCACTAACCCTGATGGTTCTTTCAAATAATACCTCCTTCGCTTCTTTTTCCATTATAGATAGTTGAACTGTTTCTGGGATAAGCTCATATTCATTTACATTATGACCCATAGAGTGTAAAATATCATTAATATGATTTAAAACTTGATATTGGATATTTTTTCTTTCAACATTAGGTAACACTTTGCAATCTTTTGACATTGACTCTTCAAATTGTTTCTATATTTCTTTTGGATTAATTGGATTACAATACACTAGTAATGTAGCAAATAAACGCCTTAAACTATATGGCATTTGGTAACTTGCTGCCTCGGACATGCAATCAATTAAATTGTTATCACAGTGTAACAGTCCCCTTTTTTCTGCGAATTCTCTAAAAATATTATAACGTTCCCCGTCTATAGTTTGAAGATTTGCATATGATTTTGATCCTCTCATATTCGGCAATAGTAGTCTGAGATAATATTGTTCTCCTTCAGTTGGGTGACATGTTACGATATGACCAACGGCGCAACGTTGTTGTCACAATGTCCATGTTTTATCTATTGTTGGTCATACAAAGTATTCAGGAAATTATTTGTATAATAAGTTATGCTTTATGGCGTCTTTGTTAGTTCTGTTCATCTGAAAAAATTCTGTCAATATTGTTTTCTTAATCATTGGATTATTAATGATTGAGTTAATATCTGTATTGCCTTTAAAAGAAACAAGTTGTTACCCTTTAAGGTGTAATTGAAGATGATAAATGCTTGGATGCATCTCACTAATAGAGAAACCAAATAAACGCCAAGCATCTTCAGATGGTAATACCCATCTAGCAGATTGATGCTCCTTCATTTCATGTAGTTCTTTGTTTGTATCATTATATGTATGTAAAATACAATTTTATCATGTCCTTTACAAATATATTTTTAACGATATTTAACAATCTTTATGTCAGAGCAAACCTCAACGTTCATATGACAGTTAAATTTACCAAGTAAAAAAGGATTGAATGGAACAACCGTAAAGTTATCTAAATACTGCTCTCGTACTTTCACAACTTCTCCTATGTTTCGTCTTTTATAAATGTGGTAAGAATCACTTCCTTTGATGTTTGTTCAGCAAAATTTTTTGGATAATTAAACTTACAAAACCCATTTTTTTCATACATGATTTTGTAGGATTCAGATTATCGCATGGACAGTGCATCATATGTTTGAGAACAATCGAATATAATTTTTTATTCGAATTAGCATCTGGTAATTCAACACTAATAATTCCATCACAAGCCTCCGATGTCAATAACTTATATTCATTAGCTAATATTATAAGAAAATGAGCATGTGGTAAACCTCATTTTTTGAATTCAGCAGTAAATATATAAGCAGTAACTTTTCCAAAGATATTTCTCTTGCTTATATCTGTTTTCAGTTCTTCAACCTTAGCTCTGAATACTCGACTAATTAAATCAGGTCTACTTTGTGCTTCATCAATTGTCCACAAATATTCTTTTATTTCCGGCCAAGTCGGATTATAGGTCATAGTTATAAACAAATAAAGTTTGCCGAAACGTTGTACTAATGCAATAGCATTCATATATCGTTGTCGCATATCTCTAGGTCCACCTATAAAAGAAGTTGAAAGGAATTGCTTGCCAATGTTAGAAGAATCTTGTTCTCCAGCTCTTTAAATATCTGGAAGTCCTTGCAATATATCCATTCTAAATAAATATTGATTGAACACAGTCTTTGGATTTCAATTTTTATATATTCGTCAAGTGAATATTGTTGAAATAGCCTACCAGTGTGTAGCAATTCATCCTCGTCATCATTTCTCATTTGAAGATTATAATAATAATATTCACGAGCAAAAATTGCATCTCTTTTTTTCTTTCCTTTTTCTAAAGTTTGAGCTTCCATTTGAAGATACGAATCAAGAGAGCACAGATTTTATATGCTTGACAACTGTTGACATTCGTAACTTCCTTGAAGATTTTTTTTGTTTAGGAATTTTCTTAATATGTCCATATGGAAACAACAAAGGATACTGCAAGGCGTCATAACATCCGTAATAATAGTTCACTATTTGTGTATTATTGTTGTGAGTGTAAATTTGAATATGTGGTGCATGGTTTATACTATTGTCATTATCCTCAACCCATATTGCAGCAATTTGTAAGGAAGTTGGCAAATTAAATATCCATTGATCTAAACCAGGATCACATTTCAGTCCAATATGGAAGTTTTGTAGGTCATGAATATCTATCAAAGATCGAATAAAAAAGAGTACGGATTAATTGTCAACATATCCATCAGTTCCCTCACTATAGATTCATTAACTTTGTTAGAACATGTCATTCTATTTGCTAACTCATTGTTGTTGTCATAAAAGTACAATTGTAGATTTTTTGATTTTTTTCCTCCGGGATACAAATCATCTATTAGGTGATACATTCGTCCTTGAACTCTAAAAGTATAGATACCATGATTCCTTCGCGCTAAGTTTGTATCATAGTTTATACCAAGTGATGTAAATGCAAATGTATTATTAAAATTCTGATGTATGTTCGAAAGTGTTGGGATTTTTTACTATTCTCAAAATATAGATCATGTAGTTCAGTGCGCATTCGATGTGAAATTATCTTAACTGTACCAATTGCCACAATAAAATCCAGGAGATTCATATTCAAATCTTTTCGCAAAGCAAAATTTACAATTTGGAACCTTTTTTAATGGCACATGGTCTGAACGTAATTCAATATTCATAGCAATTTTGTTATTTCGAGTACGACCCGCATGTTGTAGAGGTTGTAAGGAATGAAATAGTAAGCACAAAATAATATTGCCTAAAGATAACACAAATATAAACCTTTAGTTATCATTATCTCAGTTGTATCATTTTGTTCATTAGGTACAACAAATGTTGAACCTACCATATATGTAGTTTTTTAGTCAACATAATGTCTTGTATATCAGTGTAAAATTATGGTAACTTTAGGCAACTTGCCTTTCTCACAAGTGCAAAGAGGATTTCCCTTGTCAAAAGCAGGAAATGATGGAAGCATTGTAACCTTACTCTTTGCATAGTAGGCGTAAGCGCAACGGGTGTCTATAGTATTAAATTTATGGTAGATACTCATGCACACAAAAAAATTATATTTATCCTAAACAATGAAATAATTGCGTACCGATATAAAATTAGTATACTAACTTGTTTTGAAAGTATAGTAGGAGCCATTTGTATTAAAATACATTGTAAATGTGTTGATGTTGTCGTTATCAGTAGAGATAATAGAAGTCACTCTTCAAAGCGATTACGTTGCAACGCCTGATTTTTGAGTACTTCCTATAATGATAGTGTACTCTTTTCATTCTCCATCTTAAGTTTATATTGTACGCGTCGTCTAACATTCCTATCAGGACATTTCTTTTCAGAGCAGGGACGCTTGTTTGTTTGTCCAGAGTCCATCAATATTAAAATTTGTTGCTCCCTAATATCAGTTGGTACAAGAGTCATACAATTTTTAAACGTTATAAAATTCATGGTCAGTAAACAAACAACAGTGCAACCATACTAAGAAATAGTTCTAATGACTTGTACCAAGAAATTTATTAAAAAATATTGGCTGAAAGTCAATAATGATTTAATTTCAGAAGGTCAGATCATCTGATCCAGTAGAAATTTTACCAAATCAAAAATACAAATTAGGAACTGCACAATATCATTGATCTACTTAATATATACATGGTTAAATGATCGATTTTAGCAGCTTATTAGATTCTCAAACATATTTTATATTATATGCAGCTCGTGGTAAGATAAAGCTTTTCTTCAAGTGAATACAGTTGAATGGTCGCATTTGAAGTATTTAGCAACGACATAACCAAACAAACCACTAAATACAACTTATTTTTCACTTTTGCGCAAAGTAAAGTGTAACTATTTTAATATCAAAAGCAAAAAAAAAAAAAAAAAAATTAAAAAACCAAAAATTTTAACCACACAACAGTAGTCATATCAAACAGCAAATGTATTATCTTGGGATTATCAAAATAACACAAATGGGAACCACATTACATTTTGATTCTCTTAAGCACATCAATAGGAAGTCCAATAATTGGTCAATTTTACATGAAAATGAAATGAGCTAAGCTTTTTAGGTTTAATTTATTTTCTCTCTTTCTTTTCGATTTTAGGTTTAATATTGCTCGTCATAAAGCCTAATAAGAAGGCTCTAGGTTTAACATTTTCAACTATTTTTTCCCTTTGGTCGAACCAAAACTTTCTTACCCTTCTAAACAGTAGTCAAAAAGAAAATTCATTTCTTGTAAAATAGTGTTTAGCTTCAGAAAGTTCAATGTAGTGAGTTCTTGGGAAAACTTAATGCAGTTAGCAAGAATCCAATTTGTCAATGGCAAGCCAGCCCAGTTACACAAGTTGGTACATAGAATTTTTTGAGTAATCTGCTTGATAGTGTAATAACGTTAACCCATCAAATTTGAAAGCAATACCCAATTGAAATTTAGTTGATTTTAAAAAAATCCACAACGATTGCGAAATCGATTAATGGAGAAGGAGACTTGCTATAATCAATTTAAGTCTAATGTAAGTGATTATAAAATGAGTGTCATTTTTCTTTCCAAAATTTTCATGGGGAATTGTTTCAGCATTTGTGAATTTTACTTCTATGAACTCTAATGTAAGTGTCAGAAAGTTGAAAATATGAAACCTGCCCAACAGAAGAGTCCCCACTTTCAATGAGATAATGAGAACATTCTATAAAAATGGAAAACGGGGAAGGAGCTAACGTACACCTGAAGGTAGAATATGTAAAACACCATCTAACATAGATCTAATTTTTAGTGACAATCTTCAACATGTTGGCAACACAATTAACTTTACAAATTGGTTAAGTAACTGAAATACAAACCGCCTCAACAGTTAATACCAATAATTATCAGAAATAAGCCTCCAAACTATAAAAAAAAAATTATAATTACACGTACATTTGTTACTTGATAACATGACATCTGCTCACCTAAGCACTGACTATTTGCCTATCTGCACTTTGTAAATAATTTACAATAGCTGAAGCTGGGGAAAAGTTTAAGGCATCCAACACTTCGATCATGTGTCACCCTGTAAGGGTATACCTCAAGATGATGGATACTCTAAGGCGCAACAGATTTCGTGCGGCTTAATATGTCGCTTGTTACCTTATCTTAAAAGACCCTCCACTACAGAGAACATAACTCTGCATAATGCTCTGTTACATATATGTTTCCAACCAATGGGCAATTACTGAGATTTTTCCACCTGATTTTCCAGTCAAGGTATGGCTCCAACTTCTTGTAGACCAGTGATCTTCCATCAAAAGTCAAGTATCGCATACGCATTACCTTCCAAAATGGAGGAACAGCCAGAATTTACTAGCCTTTGCTTGGGTGCTCGTCAATGTCCGTGAATTCACCAGTAACCCTGCAAAGTAGAGAAGGAAACAGTGTCAAAGTCACAACATTTCACACTTCAAGAAGTTGCTATTCTGAACAGATTCTCTTTCATGACTTTTCATTCGATATGAGGGGCAATAAGAAGCTGAGTTTCCAGAGTGTTACAGCATAAGGCACCAAGTTACAAATATAAGCAAAGTTTGCTTTTATGTGGCAAAAAAAAGGTGTTGATTTACACCAATTCCAGCACTCTCAAAAAACATCCTTCATTTTGTAGTAAAATCAGCAAAAGGAAAATATTTCGCAGAAGTAAATTAGCTATTAGATCACATTAAAAATATAAAGAGATCCGGGTTCATTCTCAGTCCTTAGTACATGGTATGTTGCAGGAAGAAATAATAACATAAGACTCCTAATAATGTGTAGGAGTTGGCATTAAAAACCCAAGTACCTGTCATATGACAAGAAGGCATCACCAATTGTTCCACTTACTTTATTCCGCACCTTTCTTACATAGACCTAGAGTTATGTAAATGAACTTTTAGCGATATTCAAATCTAAGGTAAACAAATAATGATCTTAACTAAGCAAATCAAACCTGCACTTGATCCACAGGGCCAGCCGAAGGGTCTCTGTTACGGTGAATAACAATACCATTGTCACATTTGTTTATGAAGTGTGCACTTCCGCTAATATCGTACAGATTTGGAGGACCTCCTACCCAATGATGCAACTGGCAAAACATGTTTGATGGTCATTGATATTATTGAATTTTAAAGAAAGACAGCAAAGCAGCAGTAACACAACAATAAGTCAACCAACCTGTCTCGGATGTGCAACAAACCAAACATGACAGGAATGGTGTTGCGCAAACCGTTTGATCTTTGTCAGCATCTGGCTGACATACTCTGTTTCAGTCCTGAGAAGTAAATGAATGGGCTATAAATGACCCAACTCCACAGCAAGGAAAGAGAACATGTTACCATAGATGTAAATTGAGATGTAATGAAGATGGACCATTGCTACTACAATTTTAATGTTTTAAGCACCAAAAGAACTCATATTGACGTCAAGAGTGACACATAGTATGGAGATGAAACAATAGGTAAGAGAGCCACCTAAGATATTATCGCAATAAAGAGTTGGACAAAAACAAGTGGGTGGTTCACCAAGCTCAGTATAGGGTGACATATTGTAAAAGGACTATGACCGAGAAACCTGGACTTTTCAAAATTTCAGCCTTATTGGACAAGGGTAATCTATACTTCTATTTCTTTGATGAAGTATGATTTATTGATGTAAGACAGCAAAGCTGGAGAGTGTACATCCAAAAAAGGCTATTTGCCGCTACCATGTTGCACCAAAACTAAGCAAGAATATGCAATTGTCTTTAAGTTTGAGAACCGATTGATTCTTGTCTTCAAAAATTCTGGCGCTTCTCTATTTCCAAATAATCCAGCAAATGATGGCAGGAAGGGTATTTCAAATAGCAATGAGAGGTTTTGGGATTCCTTTCCTACGCAAGCAAACAGGAATTCCAAAAAGGATCGAGGCATGAACCATTTGATACCTAGGATGGTGAAAACCAGATTCCAGAGATGACGGGAAACTTTGCAATGAAGGAAGAGGTGATGAACATCTTCCTCATTTTCTTTGCAGAGGACGCATCTGTTACACAACTGGAAGCCTCTCTTCAGCAAGTTGTCTAAGGTGAGACATTTGCTGTTTGACACTATCCAAGTGAAACATTTCACTTAACATGGGGCCTCGTTCCTCCAAATTGTTTTCCAAGGTCAGACAATGTGAGAAGCTGAAGAGCTAGAGAAAGAATAGTAGCAGCTTTTTACAGCAAAGACACCTTTGGAATGCAAGTTCCATTTTAAGTGATCCGGGTTAGAGCCAAAGGGTGGGAGATCATAGAGAAGTTGAAGATCATTGTATAACTATCAATTTCCCAATCATTAAAGTTCCTTCTGAAAGGGATGCACCAGGCTAGATTTTGCCTGAGCTCGGCAATATAGCATCAGGAAGAGTGGTGCAAGTGTAGAGGGTTGGGAAATCGAATTTCAAAGGGGTATGGCCCAACCAAGAGTCTTGCCTAAACCTGATCTTTCTTCCATTCCCTACCGGTAATGTAGGTGTGTTCCCTAAAAGTGTCCCACAAAGATGTCATATTCCTCCATTAACTTAGGCCAGTGGGAGGTGAGGGCGTTTTAGTTGTCCAAGGACTAGCCAGACCATACTTGACACTGACCAGGTTCCTCCAAAGGGCATGCACTTCTGTATTAAACCTCCATAACCATTTGCACAACAGATTTTTGTCATGTGCCCACAAATTTTTTACTCCAAGACCTCCCGCTTGCTTGCAAAGTGTAACAGTTTCCCACTTAACAAGGTTGAAGGATTTTTCTCCTTGTTTCCTTTCCAAAGAACCATTTTTCCCTGGGCCGAGGGTCGATTGGAAACAGCGTCTCTCTGCCCTCTCGGGTAGAGGTAAGGCCTGTCTACATATTACCCTCCCCAGACCCCACCTTGTGGGAATATACTGGGTTGTTGTTGTTGTTGTTGTTTCCTTTCCAAAGAAAATCCCTTTGAAGCTTATCAAGCTTTTTAGAAATAGAACAGGGCAGAGGAAATAGGGGTAATCTATACCGCTATTTGGTGGAGATGAGTGCTCGATGTCCAAAAATTAGGAGTTCCCTCTTGAGAGGAGGACTTCGAACAGGTAAAACCACCTAACATTTTTTTAACACCCAACCAACATTGTCCAAATCCCAGTCCATCAGGCCTTCACTAGCAATCCCTTCGATAGTTCACTCATCCCCTTCGATACAATAACTGTCATGATCGAAGTCTATAAACTATAAGAAAAGCTCCTAACTTTGGTAATATGTGTTGAGAAAGAAACTGGGAAAATAGGTTTTCCATGAATTGCAACGCTTGATTGTTCCCTAATCACAAAGATACACTGATTAGTCCTTTCTAGATCTAGCGTTTAAGAATCTGCCATTTACACTCTCAATAATATAAGAGGAAAGATTCCCTTCTTCCACTTGCAAAATTCAAAGAACCCATTATCTGAATTTTGGAGCGCAGCAAGACAAGGATCCGTGAACTTCTGAATTTTGGAGCGCAGCAGAATGAAGGACTAATAAAACATTGCTTCTAAATGCAGCATCAGATGGAATCACTATGAGAAAAAGAATAAGAGTAGTAGCAAAAGAATATAGCAGAGGTAAAAAGGGGAAATGCAGAGAGAAGGTAGGAATTCACCCAATGCATCTTAAAATTGAGCTACACATTTCGTTGTCCTGATATTATCATGAGATTAAAAGTTAATATGCATTCACCAACTATGAGAAATGCATAAAAGGTTACTCACTGGCTTGAAGGACGTTGATGATCAAGCTCATTGTATGGATCAATTACAAGTCCATTTACCCCATGTCTTAAAACTGCAGCTTTTGCAAGTGACAGAACCCAGTCAATATTCGGTAGGCAATCATTCTCGCACCTGTTCAATTATACTACTTCTGTTGTTAGTGAAGGAAAATGAGATTCAACAAATAAAAAAGAAAAAAAGCTCAAGAACTAAAAGCTTCTTCAGAATATACCTAACACTGTGATTAACTAAAAACATATCTATCAAGATTTCTGGAAATTGAACAATATTGACGTAATAGTACTGACATACAGCGAGCTGGTTGTATATTTGTATTAGCAAGTAACCAGCACATAGCTTAATTAAGGAATAGGCACAGCTAGTAAATCTTTTTAAAAGGTAAAAGTCATGCAATTTGCCACGGCAAGCTGATTGTATTAGCAAGAAACCAGCACGTAGCTTAATTAAGGAAGCTCCACAGCCAGTAAATCATTTTAACAGATAAAAGTCATACAATTTACTACGGCAAATAACGGAGAACCTTGCATGCAAAGACAAAAGATGAGAATGTCTATTATAGGGAACAAGAGGTTGCTTGTGTCCTACTCCTACACATTACAAATGAGGAACCCAGCACTGCCTTACAGATACACACAGCTATGAAAGATAATCTTCAAACTCGTCTCATTTCTACATTGATATGATTAAAAAGCATAAATACTCTGTGCACTTGATTTATCTCTCTGCAACCCTGGCATGCGAGGGGTATGTTAGAGGCGACGAAAAAAAGATTACTGAAGCACAGTTAGATAGCAACAGGCCATAGTTTCTGCTTTCGCTCTTTTCTTTTCCAGTTTCAAAGTTAGACGCATAGAAGCAACCCTTTCTCACTTGAGTCGCTTAGGGCCTCACTATTTGAAAAGCGCTCTTCTTCAAAATTGCATTACTTCAACCATTAAAAGCAATAATCTCTCCTTCACAGCATTTAGTAACTTGATCACCGTAAAGAAAGATAGATTTTAGGTCTAACTCAACCCTAACGCTAGCCAATGAGATGAGGATTATCCAAGATAACATTTCATGCACTCAACCAATGTGGCCTCTAACATACCCCTCGCATGCCAGGGTTGGACATACATTGACTAGGGTTGGAAACACATTGCATGGACAACATAAGATGGGGCCCTAACATTAGGTAAACCAAGAAATAAGGATGGGTCTGACTCTTCTACCATGTAAAGAAAGTGCACTATTCGCTTATCACAACCCGAACTGCTAGCTTACGAGATGAGGATTGCCTAAATTATCCTATAAGGAGACAAACAGCTCATTCTCTCAATTGATGTGGACACTCTAACAAAAAATAAAAACTGATTCATAATATCTCGAGCATTACCTATTCAAAACTTTATTTAATTAAAGATTCCAAAAAACAAACCATACTGATTGACATCCTTAATTTGCATCCACTATCAGTTGATCCAGAACTTATCATCAAAACAAACTTTGGAACATGGAGAGTAAGCTTGCAAATCAGATGTCACTTCCAAATAGGGCTAAGTTAGAATCATAAGGCAAGAAGTCAAGATTCATAAAATCAGGAAACTGCCACTATCACCTTATGAGGAAAAAAGTATCACTGAGCCATTGCTTTCCCTCTTCAAACTCCTGAGCACTCATCCGTTGAACAGATTCCCCATATCTGCATAGCCAATGATCAAAAGGTCACCATACAAATTCACAAAGAACGAAAAATAAATGAATGCACACCAAAAGTGCATAAGATGAGTAAGATAGTCCTTTTGTGCATCAGAAAGTTAGGTTCTTAACCAGAAAAACAAAATAGAAAGAGAAGAACAAAAATTTATAATAAGCTACGGTAGCAGGATATGACAATCCCCATCATGGACCAACACAACATAGAAGTTATAGCAGGTTGATATACTAGAAAAATTAAAACCAGAATAAAAAAAGGTTGTCTGTGGCCGTGCATACTGCAAGCTAGTCTTACCAACTATGCTTGCCAAGAATGAAGGCTTGAACCATACGACACGCATTTGCAATTGCAAGAACGGGGAGCCATCTGTTTGACACCTTAATACTTCTCAAACACAAACATGTGTGCACCTCTCAGCAAATATTACTTATAAAATGAAGTTCTACTGAATTAGTCCTACCATTGTTATCAAAGGCGAAAAGCGCAAAAAAGTTCTAAGGTCCGTTGGGGCTTTAAGTGCAAAGCGCAAATAAAGTATGGGCTTTAATGTAAAAAGGCACAACCGGAGAAAAAGTAAAAATACGTATGTAGTCAAGACTAATAATTATAAGCATGAACAACAATATATGGACAAAGAAATCAAAACAAAAATTATGATAAAGTGAAATATTAATAGTTTAATGTCGTCTTTTCATAATTACACTCATTGGCAAGGAATAATATACCTTATAGCATCTTTGATGCGATACTAAAGCGCCCATAAAGCGAGGCAAAGCGCTCAACATGTTTTGACCCTCGCTTCAGGGCTTAAGCGCGCTTTAAGCGCGCCTTTGACAACATTAGACTCCTGCCCACGGCCCATATAGAGAATGCTGGTAATAGGGTCACGGCCAGATAATAAACAACATAACGGGACAAGCAAACAGTGATAGTGATGAAGTTATATGCACAAATATTTTCATCCATAATTTATACAAGTAACCAAGAACACAGTGGATAGTAGGTTTTGCCCATTGTAATGCACAAAAAGTTTGTAATGGTGGTATTATTTTCTGCAGTGAACTTATCCCCTCTTTTCTGGAATAGGTTCTAGCATTTAAGAATTCTACCACGCGCTTACCCATTTAATAGCCACTGATATTGCCACTCTTGCGTCTCTTGAGGGACCTTGGTATATTGCACTCAACTGAGAATCAATGGAGGCTTTTGCAGAAGAATCCAATCAGAAACAAGTTGTTCTAACAGTAATACTTTGAAGCAGAACTTTTTAGCTCTCAGAGCTTACTTAGTTTGAATTAATGTGTTTCTTTCTCTTAAAAATATTTAACTTGCTACCAAATACAATATTTCTATCGGGACAAATATACCTATCTATCAGCATTTTTCAAGAAATGGTCAACTCGTCAGTACTGCACCAAGATGGTAATCTGATAAAATAATTAAGAAGTCACAAAATCCATTAGGGATTCCAAAAGACTGCCCACCTAGCTAGCTATCAAACATATAGAGAAATCCATTTAACACGACGTTTACAAGGCAAATAATTTTATTAATAACGGAAACACCTCCTGTATACCAGTATTATACCAAGTAGTAGAAAATCTACTAGCATAATATGATTCTCTAAGAACGACACCCAATGTTCTGTACAAAAAAGGAATGTCATGGATGCACCAAAAATGAACTAGAAATGAGAGGTTATTTCTCAAATATACATAGTCCATTTTACACGAAGAATACAAAAGCAACAACATAGAACTCTTTGACCTCCATCGTTGTCGAACTATCCTTCCCCCAAAAGTCCCGTAATTTCTTTCCCTTCTAATAAATTGTAGAACTATATGAACATCTCATTTAAAAATTTAAGCTGTTAGAGAAAGCACATTTTTATTTACTTAATTAGTTATATCTTCAACATGCCCCTTCACGTGGAGGCATGATTCTTTTTCATGGATCAAGCAAGTGAAAATTCTTTTAGATTATTTCTTCCAGGTCCATATCTAGGCTTGCCATCTGAATTGTTTCTTCTTCAGTAAGATCTCTAGTCTCTTGTGCAACTTATAATTCTGTGATTCTGTTTAAACATTCAGTCTTCCTCATTTCCAGGTTCCTTCCAAGAGAGAAGCTCTATTTTCTCAGCTTTCCTTTTAAAATCTTGAGTTTCTGTGCCAAAATGAAATCTTTAAAACCATCAGCACCAAGCCACCAATTCTAGAACTTGAAATAAGATTTTGTGTATTCCCAATCACCACAATTGAGAAGAATAAGGGTGTGGTTTGAAGAAACTTGCTTGCTTTATGTTCCTAAAGCTTTCATCCCACAGAGAGAAAAATAAAAATCTATCCAGCCTAGAGGTAATATGAGAATTAATTCTTCTGGCCCATGTACACAATCCCCCTAATAGTGGAGGGTCAAGAAGCTCTAAGTCCTCAATAAACTTAGAGAAGTCATAGCTCTTGAAATAGTGTTGCTGTCCCTTTTTTCCTCCATATATCTAGTACCATTACAATCTCCACGGACTACCGATTGTCCAACAATGATTCCCTTGAGATAACTGCTTCCCACCACATTCTTCTCTCAACCCTCTGAGAAACAAATTTACAGGTGATGGTATACACATTAACCACCTCCCCTTCCATATTCTACTGTCCCGTAGAACCAAAATACCCCATCTATGGCCCCTAATCTGATTCCCACACGATTGGACATCATCTTTTAATGTGGATTCTTGCAGACAGTATATATCAGCCTTCCATTTCTTAATCAATGACTTCACAATTGATCTTTTATCCCTTCTATTCAATCCCCAAACATTCCAGGGATTAATATTACCTTCACTAGAAACGGTTGTTGGTAGATTTCCCCCTGCTTCTAGTATTGGGTTATGAGAAGTTGATGTTGAACACCACATTTTGTACCTTCATGATCACTTTTTCTTTTTCGAAGTCGAAACTTCCCTTAAAATTGCTTTTTCTCTCCTCTAGTTTGCGCCTGTCGATTTTCATAAATAGTTATGGAGCTTCTTCTTGCCCTGTAAATCTTGCGCGATAAGTCTTGCTCATCTTCAACACATATTTATGCACCTATAGGGAAGCATTCATATCCGCTTCAAGGAAATGGGAATCAAGAGGTTCAGATGCATCTACTAACCAAGATTCAAGATCTTTGCAATCTATCAATGGATGGTCATTCAAAGGAAGAGGTGAGAAAGGGACAATTTCTCCACCCAAGGGGGTTAAATCTTCCTCATCATACCCAACATGTAAAGCCAACTCTTCTTTTGCGACTGTTTCTCAAGAGTGCGTCGCTATCAGAGAAGGTAGCAGAAAGTTCAAGGGCCCTTGAAATAACGTTGGCATCAATTCGACCCCCTTGACTTTAATTCGAGCCCATTTCAAAAGGTTCCTTAGGATAGCTTCTTCCTCAGTTTCAAACCATCCACCACATATATCTCCAATTTGCTTGAAAATTTTCTGAGACCAGAGATGGAGAGGAATCCCCAGTAGCCTCACCCACACCCAATCAAGTTTGGTCGCTCCCGGAAAATACCCAACTGTCGTCGACCACCAATCAAGGATCATCAATTTATTTCTCCACCTCCATTCCCCCATTTTGATGTGATCTGCCATTTTTCTTGAAGGAAATTCGAACAGAAATTTTGCTCCATGCATCCCGAACATCTAAATACCTGGGATTGTGCTCCATTAGCTACTGACCCATCTCCTTATCTCAGAACGAGCAGGCAGCTCCTTCATTTCGCTGAAACTTCCCACCAGTTATCTGCTAAGAACATCATTATCAGAGATTTCAGGGCCATGAGCAATAATACGCTGAGCAGTGGAGGTAAAGGATGTTGATGTGAAAGCCCCTTTAGCCTCCCATTTATCAGATACGAAAGCTTCATGTATGAATGGTCCCAATACTGGATTTGTGAACCTCCGCACAGCTGGGACAGTCACATTCTCAGATTAATGAAGTTCTTTATCTTTAAAGCAACATCTCTCAACCCAATATTGAATGCTGCTTCTGAAAGGATTATGACAGCTCTGCCCTACACTGCAACTACACTAATATATCGGCCATAACCATTGTTTTGTACAATAGAAGTTATGCACGTGATTTCTGGCCTTCGATCTCCTTAGTTCATTCGCCATCCTTCGAATGAGAAAATCAGGAGCTCACATACCTATAGCATGACTTTCCGACTGAGAGTCATTTTCCTCATGAAGTTCCTCTTGCATCCCACCCATTCGTACCAGACATCTGCACTATCTTTCACTTCAGTAATCTCAAAAGACTTCTGACCAATATTAAAATAAATCTGTTAACCATGGCTATGAGAATAAATGAGAAACTAAGTTTTTGAGCCTATCACCAAGACATGATTGATTAAAAAAAACTCAGAAAAATGCAAGAATCACCGGAAATTGACTAGGAACCACCCGAGAAAGTTGCTAGACTCTCTCGGGTCTTGTGCCTGGGAGCATTTCTCTATCCTCACATCTATCGATTCTTGCGAAATTTCTTTCTTACATATGCAACTTTATCAACATCTAATTTCTCAATGCTACCGGATATGTAATTTAAAATTTGTAATGACAACAATTATGTTGCTAGGCATCTTGCCTAAATGTAGTAATACTAAAAAGAAAAAGGATAAAGAGACTTAAGAGGTATAGGTTGGTTCCTACTTGCCTCACATCAAAGAATGGTTTCTTTATGTGTTTCTCCAAAAGTTTCCTAGCATGGTCCCGTACCTACAGATCAGTAAATAGATAGATAGTAAGTAAAACTAAGAGAAACGAGCAAACACAAATGGGCAGGGGTGAATGTGCTGAAGGGTAAATAATTCCTCACTGTGGTGAAGGCCAAGCCGTAAAACAGCTGTCTGACAGATTTTAAGAGCTGACATTTAGCATTGAAGAAAGACAAGAGATTGTTGACTATGATAGAACTCAAGAGAATGATTGGGCAAGTGTTGTAACAATAGTTGAACTTTTAGGCATTTGGTTTAGCAACACAACAGCAAAAGCACTAACATAGGTCCAAAATGAAATTATACAAGTTGAAATATTATTTACTACATATGTATTTTCTTTCACTAGAATTCAAGAAGTAGGATTTACTTGGTTTGACCATATAAATTGAATCTGGTTATATTATTGTAATAAGTCAACTGAATAATCTATTTGAACAAAATTTTCATTGGTATACATGTCCTCGAAGCTTGACTTTGTCACATAATAATCAAGCAACAATGAAAATAACATGATTGATACAGCACCACCTGGGCCTCAAATATCACAACTAGTTGGGTTCGGCTATATGAATTCTCAATATCTATTTTGCTCCAACCGTCACCCTATCACCAACTGGTGGTTCAACCGTCACCCCTATCACCAATTCTTTTTACTTCTACAGCTTCACCCTAAAATACTAGCTCTACAATAGTTCTCACTCCATTCATATTTTTATTTATCCAATCATACAATGATATTTATTGTAATAACGAATGTACGGTTCAACTTGCACGAAATATCAACTTTGTTCCTCTCTAAGGTATCCAATAATTCTATTGATTTCTTTATCAACGAACCAATGTTTGAATTCTCTATAGCCTCTTTCTGGTCCGCTTAGCCTCTTGTAGACACGCAATGACGCAATATCAACTCACCTCCTCTTCAATTCACTAATTCTATTAACTTTCTTTCAGCGAGTCAATGCTCCAACTAACCTATATAAATATGACTCTCTTGTAATAGCTTATTTACCATCATCGTCCATCACGATGCAAGAATCCGTTTGCGTCTAACACCATCCAGCACCAATGTGGGAAAATGAACTTCTTTAGGCTAGTGATCGGCAATAAAAACTCACTTATGAATGTAAAACTCACTCATAAAAGTTTATTAATGGTGTTGATCCAATTAAAATCAAAGCAGCTCACGAAAACAGGTCAATTAATCCAAACCAAAGACAAGTACGACAGATGACGGTCTTTATCAACAAAAAAAGTAGGACAGATGATGGTTTGACAATGATTCTCTCAAATCGTAGTTAGTACACTACGAGTAAAACATCAGTTATACTTATCCAAGTTGAAGTATGATTTAGGAATCTACGCACTCTTCAAACAAGAACCAGGGCACTTTAGCAAATCACTTAAATACATTTTTTTTCAGAAACACCCCATAGAACTTTGAGGAATCTATACTTGTGCAGGTTATATTATACTTGGAATTCCGATATAAAAATTAAATAGAAGATCCTGATAATGTAGTAGATAATATGTTGTACATTGCATGATATCCTGCTTACTATACTATCAATAAATCATTCTAGAGGGAGTTAATGGTTAAGAATCTTCTTAGGATGGCTTTAGCACAAGCCTCATCTAGGAAATGGTGGTGGCAAAACCAACTTGGTATCTAATTTCTAATGAATTTAATCGCTCACTTATCCCAGTTTGATATGACAAGAAGCAGCTTCAACAGTGCCTACCTTATTTTCCATAGAGCAAAGTGCAAATTTCCAGCCAACACTCTGATTGAGATTGCACAAAAGAGCATCAATCCATTCACTCTTCCCCGAATTTGGGACTCCTGTAACAATAGTCAACTCTCCAGGCACAACCTGTACAACATCAAGAAAGATTTTGGGGGTTGGGGGGTGGGGGGGGGGGAAGGGATCAGCCACTGTAGAATTTCATATTTCTTTTTCATGCTGATATACCAATAATGAGCCTCAATCCAAAGTAATAATAACTGTCCAAACTGTTGCTTGGTTATTTAAACAACAGCATTGTTACTAGGGCATGCATATATTAGTTTGTGCTCCCGGAAGTTCAAAGTAAGCACAATATTTAGAGATGACATTGACTATGCTGAAGAATTGCATTGTCTATCATTTCCCAGGGGCATTTTGTCCTTTCAGTTCTTTACTTCAGTATCTTGTCTATAGGTAATACGCTAGCATCACAAGGCCAGTAAACAATGTCCCCTCTCCATTCACCAGAATCTCTCTCGTCTCATCTTTTCTTTTTTGGGGTTCTCTATGTTACCTTTTGGCATTTTATTAAGTGACTAATTTTTCTTTTCGATAACTGCAGTGTCGAGGTGTGCACTAATCTCAACCCGGTACTTGATACCTCCCACCAATAGGAGTACCGGGTAACAGGCTTAGGCAGATAGGACGAATTAACCTAATGTCTCCTCTGTTAGTTTTCGAGCTTTGTCCCAAAGGATACTACTCCAGCTCTTCAACCGCCAGTATTATCAAAGGCGAAAAGTGCAAAAAAGCTCTAAGGTACGGTAAGACTTTAAGCGCAAATAAAGCGTGGACTTTAATGAAGAAAGGCACAAAAGGAGAAAAATCACAAATTTATGTGCAGTCCAAGACTAATATATACAAGTATAAATACCAAATATATGGACAAAGAAATTGATGAAAATTTATGATAAAGTGAAATCTCAATTGTTTAGTGTCGTCTCTTCCGGATTACGCTATTAGCAAGGAAAAGTATGCCTTAGAGCCTTGATAACAATATTAAAGTACCCACTAAGCGAGGCGAAGTGCTCAACAGGTTCTGAGCCTTGCTTCAGATCTTAAGCGCGCTTTAAGCACGCGTTTGATAACACTGTCAACCGCTAGACCACCACCTCGGGACTTGATTAAGTAAATAATCTTATTGAAGCACAGAAAATCTTCATATGAAGTATAATAAAAATGTTGAGAATCTCGCACAGAAAACATCTATGCTAACATGGATATGATATATATGCTCCAAAAGAAGTTAATTAAACTTTCTTTATATTCTTGTCAAACCTAATAGGTAAATCACAAGTCCCTACAGCGTAGCTGGCATCCCTGGCATGAATACGCATATATCTCTACCCTATTAAGTACTGAGAGGCTAGAGACATAACTTGATACCTAAATAAGAGCCTACTCACATTGTATAGATGATTTAAAGACCTCCATCCAGTTGAAACCCCAAGCTCGTAGCCAATTGTTTGGTGATAATACGCATCAATCTCAGTGAAATAATCTTTAAAGTTGAATAACCCTTGTATTGGGTATAGTTCTGCACCTTCAATGACTTCCCTCAGTGCACCAGGCCCCAGATACATAAGTACCTATTAATGTCCGGTGCAGAAAAATTTAACTTGAGGTTACTGGAGAATAATGGTGAAATCAAGTGAAACGAGCATCCTAGATGCACTAAAATGAGTAAGGCAGCAAGAAAAGCATTATGGAAACTCATAATGGCTGACAATAGGTTACGAAGAATGCTGTATATAATATAAACTATTTCATTTTTTTATAAAGATAAAACTATACGCACTAAGCAGTTGGAGCACAGACACAGACCATGCTAAATCATGAGCATACATAACCTCCTGTCCATGTTGATCAAAAAGAAGAAAGATCCCATTTCGCCTCAGGAAGGACGTTATTGAAGAGACAATATAAAACCGACTATAGAATTAAATAACTGTGTGACAGTAACTGCTAGTATAATTTCGTTGAGAGAGCTATAAATCAGGTAGGCAGCCAATATTTGCAAACAAATGATACATTGAGAACCAAGCTAAACGTCATTCAAAACAACTCTCATTTTACTAGTGCTTAAAACTGCAGCAGGCTTAACAAGACTGCAATTAACTGTAGACTCGCAGTTCATATCAAATCTCAAAACACATAAAATTTAACAGAACAAATTCCAACGAGGGACCTGGAGGAAATACACAACTACCAATCACAAATCAGAAGGCTCCTAGAGTATGACAAAAGATCTGATTCATGAATTTCTTTCTTTTTTCTCCTACAAACAAATAGGTAAGAAAATTTCATGCATGAAGAACCTCATTTGCATCTTTGAAACGGTCTATAGTGCTCCTTTTCGGCCATGTGACTCGCCAGCACCTACATAGCCAAAGAGAAAAGCTTGAGAGGGCTCATTATTAAGCTAGAACACGATTTCTACCATCATTTGCACTGAGATTAAATATACCAGACCTTTCTCGCCCCAAGCGGCGGGCAAGTTCTTCAGCTAAAGCTTGACCAGGTGGATCCCCATCAGTTGCCAGTATTATACGAGATGCCTATAAATGGTAAAAGAACAAAATTTTCTTGTTACATGATCGATGCATATAATAAACATAGGAGAATAAAAGCAAAGAGGAGTCTGCAAACCTTTTCTAAATACTCTTTGCAGTTCCAAAGATACTGATACTTTGTGTCCTAGCTTCACAAAATGCACAAAAGGGGCATTAGGTCCAGCATATGTGAAGATGCTAGCTAATTATACCAATATAAGGAGCACAGCTCTTCTCTGCACTCTAATAAAGGATGGAGCAAAGGCAGCAGAAAGCGGATGAGGATACATGATAAATACATGCATGAATCAAAAAAGGTGTAGGGTTGTAATACAATTAGAGGATGCACTAGTCGAGATACGCGTCATACTACAATTAGAGGGGGCAGAAACAAAAAGAACAAGAAACAAATTAGAATTTGCAACTCTAGCCTGAAGCCATAAAAGCCATGATGAAAAAACAAAGAAAGTGTGCATATGTTTTATTATGCATGAGAAGTGAGCAAACTATGACATCCATATAAACAAAAGTTAAGTACTACTCCCTCCATTCCAATTTATATGAACCTGTTTGACTGGGCATGGAGTTTAAGAAAAATCCAAGACTTTTCGAATTTGTGGTCCTAAAAAGTCCAAATGGGGCCTAGAGTATTTGTGTGGTTATAAAAGCTTCTCATTAAGGGTAGAGTTGTAACTTTAAAATAAATTGTTACCAAATTTAGAAAGGGTTCATTCTTTTTTAAACGGACCAAAAAGGAAATAGGTTCACATAAACTAGAACAGAGGGAGTAGATCCATATACACAGAAATTAGGACGATAAAGCCTTTACTTAAAAATCCTTTTTTTAGGACAAATTATAGAGAAGAAACCTTATCTACAGGTGGCAACTCTTTATCTGAAATAACTGGAGGTGCCCCATCGGGAACGCTCACACAGTTCCGAAAGCCAGCTTCTTCCATAGCAAGCTTGTCCATCTCACCCTCAACCTAACATAAGAGAAGTAGAGCAATATATAACATCAGAAATGAATTAGTCTACTTCTTTAAGGATGGAATGATGAGTGAATCAGACGTTACAATGATGATATCACTTGCTCCTTTTATATCGTCTAGACCATAAAATATCTTTAATGTATCAGCTTCCTGCAAATCGACAGTGTAATGATAAGGTTCAAACAAGTGCAGGATACAGTCACTTCAACTAATAGCATATTAGAAGCAAGAGTTAGGAACAAAACTTTAGTACATAAACAGATAATTTATAAGAACTGAAGAAATATGAAATTGTAATATTATTTGTACTTCAAAAACTTAATAGGAGACCCTCAACCATTCGATTGATCAGAAAAGGAAGATGAGATTCAATCAAGAAGCAAATCCCCGTATCTTTTTTAGGACAGCATCACTATTCCAGCTTTCCCAATAGGGATGGGCGTTCATAACAGACCAAAACAACCAATGTTAAACTGACTGTAGAAAAAGGATCAGTTTGACAAATTGGTTCTTTTGATTCTTCTTTTTATTGGGTTTGCAAACTATTTAATAATTGATCGTTGGAGTCATAACATCTAAAGAGAAAAAATAACTCAAGCATACTGCTAAATTAAGCAAAACCAACACAAGACTGGTTTGCAAAATCAAAAACAAAAAGAATACATGGAATATCTTTCTTCAGACAGAAGAAACCATTTTGACTAATAAGCCAAGTAACAGAATATGCAGCCTACCTTAACATGTAAAATGGGGCAAACTGATGTTCTGAACAAGGAGACTATTTAGTGTGTGTAAGGATTTTGAATGTCGCTAAATGTAACAAACCTCTAATGTTAGAGAATTCCTATTTCGTCTTAAAAGACAAATTACCGAGTGTTCGAATAACGTGTCCAAATGGAGTCAATAATATTGAGGATCCAGATAGCCAACCGAACTAGTTGGGTCGAGGCATAGTAAGTACACAGACAGGGGTCACAGTGGCATCATCTTGTGGGAATGGGGAAAGGGAAAGGGGAAGGAAAAAGGAATAAGAAAGAAATACTTAGAAAATGAGAACAATGGAGGGTGCCAGATAACGATTTAATAAACATAAAACTGCCGCTTCAGAGCTTGACGCATTAGCAATTAAAGGAATCAGTTCTTTGGATTACTGAATCAAAAGTTCCATACCAAGTACTGAACAAAATTTCAAGCAGTGTTCGACTATGAAACCCAAAAAAATCGAGAAACAAAAAGGCAAAACTGAAAGAAAAATATAGTTGAGAAACTCGGGCTTTTAATTTGGTTTGAAGTTCCGCACACCCTTCTTACCACGGAAATTTACATAAGTTTCTTAGATTTGCCTCTGTTAAGCACATGACTTTATACATGAGATTGAAGCCTCAACTAAAATTATTTGGAAACAAGTGCTCCATGGTACCTTTACCTTTAACTGAAGTAAATATAAATATGTTAAGTAGCAAATAAAGAACATTGACACTAACCTGCCAAAACTTTTTGGTGATGTCCCGGTACTTGCAGCTTACAAGTGCTCCATCCCTCCGATATGTAAATGCAATTACAATCTGAAAACAAATTTACATTAATGCTAGAACAGTCAAGAAGTGACTTTGTTACTGCAAGGATGAGTTATCGCAGCCCCTTGAGCAGGGAAAGTAACAATATTGCTTCATTTGGCTCTCTCTTTAGCCCTACGTCTTTTATCCCTGGGAGGTGTCCTTCCACTAGCAGTATTCTTGGAAATCTCAATTTATTCTGGTGTGGATGGCTGGCAAGCCTAAATTTCTTGGTGTTTTCGATACGAGAAAGTCAGAAGATATGTTTCAAAATTCAAATAGAAGTAACGTTGAATAAAACAAAAAAGCAAATACATTTTAGTCAGATTTTGGTTAATGGAAAAGGAAATTTTAAATAAGAAAAGTGGCTGGTCACAACTTTCCTCGGATAATTTTTATGTTTGAACAAATACTTAAACTTTCCTTGGATGATCTAACAAGTTTTGCAGAACTTAATCGAAAATCATCCTTGTGAGGAAGTCTTTGTGGATTTCACATAAAAGGGATTATTCTCTTGCTTTATAGTTTCAGGAACTACAGCTAGGCTGAGTATAGGTCTCAACCTTCCTGGAAAATGGGAGCTAACTAGGAAATGGTAAGGACTAACCAGATAATGATAAAACAGATTTAAAATCTTGATTTTTCTAACTAGTCAAAAATTATTTAACAGGACTTCTAAAAGGAGGTTAGTTGGTGGTGGAGCTTGGGGAAGTTCTGAGGAAGCGGACGCAATGTGGTCGGTGACGGCAAATCTGGTTAGGGAGGTTGTGCGCGATGTGCTCGGGGTAGCCAAGGGCTATAAAGCAGACACCAAGGTGACTGGTGGTGGAACGATGTAGTCCAAGGAAAAGTGGAGGCTAAGAAGTCGGCGTTCTCTAAGTTGGCAGGGAGCTCAAGCGAGGAGGAAAGGAGAGCGAACAGGGATAGCTATAAGGTGGCACGGAAGGAAGCAAAGTTGGCGGGTCACGGAAGCTAAAAATGAGGCCTTTCATCGCATGTACGAGGAATTGGGGGAGAAAGGCGGGGACAGGAAGTTATTCAGGTTGGCTAAAGCGAGGGAGAGGAAGGCGCGGGATCTAGACCAAGTCAGGTGCATCAAGGACGAGGATGGTAGAGTTCTGATAGGGGAGTCCCAAGTCAAGAAGAAGTGGCAGACGTACTTTCGAGACCTGTTCAACGAGGAGGGGGATCGAGCCATAGAGCTTGGGGAGTTGGGGAATTCAGAGTGTCATAGAGACCTTGGGTACTGCAGGCGCATTAGGGTAGAGGAGGTCGTGGGGGCTCTGCGTAAGATGAGTAGGGGTCGTGCGACCGGGCCAGACGAAATACCGATGGAGTTCTGGAAATGCATGGGTAGAACAGGAGTGGAGTGGCTGTCCAGGTTGTTCAATGTGATCTTCAGGACTAAGAGGATGCCGGAGGAATGAAGGTGGAGTACATTGGTGCCCGTGTATAAAAACAAAGGGGATTAACTCCTATCTACCCCATTCTATGGGACTGATGAAGCATAAATCAAAAGAAAAGAGGGGGGTGTCCTAGTCTTTTTGATTTTTACGAAATGCGAGCTGTCTAGGCACAAAACCAAACAAGTCCAGATTAAGTCAAGTTTTTGCTCCTATTTTTTGATATTTTAGCCTAACTCATTGATTAAGAATTAAGAGACTTAGTGAATTTAATTAGTACCAAAAAACCCCTCTTGGCGAAAAGTCAAGGAATCCACAAAAAAGAAAATTGAATCTAATTGGGCTAATTTAGGGGATCGAGAATACGAGATAGAGAATATAGATTCTTTCGCATCTCGATTCAGTTTTTGAAAAGAAAAAAAATCAGAAACAACAATCACATCAGTGTTGTAACTATATGGGTATCAAATTACTAAGCCACACCATGAAAGTCTGGGAGCGGGTGGTTGGAGGGTGAGGGAGATGACGTCGGTATCCGCGAACCAATTCGGTTTCATGCCGGGCCGCTCCACAACAGAAGCTATCCACCTGGTCAGGAGATTGGTAGAACGGTTCAGGGATAAGAAGAAGGACCTGCACATGGTGTTCATCGACTTGGAGAAGGCGTACGACAAGGTACCAAGGGAGGTGTTATGGAGGTGCCAGGAGGCGAAGAGCGTGTTGGGAAGCCTACATCAGAGTGATCATGGACATGTACGACGGAGCGAAGACTAGGGTTAGGACGGTGGGTGGCGACTCAAACCATTTTCCGATAGTTATGGGACTTCACCAAGGATCTGCGCTTAGCCCTCTCTTATTCGCTTTGGTGATGGATGCTCTAACACGACATATTCAAGGGGATGTGCCATGGTGTATGCTATTTGCGGATGACATAGTCTTGATAGACGAGACAAGGGTTGGTGTTAACGAGAGGTTGGAGGTCTGGAGACAAACTCTCGAGTCAAAGGGTTTCAAACTAAGCAGGTCTAAGACAGAATACTTGGAGTGCAAGTTTAGTGCCGAGTCGAGCGAAGGAGAAGTAGGTAGGGACGTAAAGCTTGGATCTCAAGTCATCACCAAGAGGGACCGTTTCAGATATCTTGGTTCGGTGATTCAGGGGGACGAATAGATCGACGAGAATGTCACTCACCGTATAGAGGCAGGGTGGTCAAAATGGAGGCTTAGCATTTGGAGCCATGTATGACAAGAAAGTGCCACGAAACTCAAAGGCAAGTTCTATAGGGCGGTGGTTAGACCTGCCATGTTGTATGGGGCTGAGTATTGGGCAGCCAAGAATTCTCATACCCAGAAGATAAAAGTGGAGAAATGAGGATGCTCAGGTGGATGTGCAGGCTCACCAGGTTAGATAAGATCAAGAATGAAGTTATTCGGGAGAAAGTGGGAGTGGCCCCAGTGGATAAGAAGCTGCGTGAAGCGAGGCTCGGGTGGTTTGGGCATGTGCGAAGGAGAAGCCCCGATGCCCCGGTGAGGAGTTGTGAGCGGCTAGAGGTTGTTGGCGCGAGTCGAGGCAGAGGGAGGCCAAAGCGGTATTGGGGGGAGGTGATTAGGCAGAACATAGCTAGAATGCGGATTTTCGAGGACATGGCCCTTGATAGGAAAGTCTGGAGGTCTAGTATCAGGGTGGTAGGATAGGGGCTTCTGAAATTTTTTGCTATTCTCTACCGGGGGCTGGGCGGGGTTGGGTGCGTTGCTTTTGCATGCAATTGTATTTACGGTTTATGGTCATATAATTATCTATGTGCTCCCTGTGTTTTTGTTTTTGTTTATCTTTTCCAATGGTTTATGTTTACATAATTATATATGGGATTTATGTTGGAGGTACTAACGCCTTTTTTCTTCTTCTCCCGAGGGTCGATTGGAAACAGCCTCTCTGCCCTTTCGGGCGGGGGTAAGGCCTGCATGCTTATTACCCTCCCCAGAGCCCACCCTGTGGGACTATACTGGGTAGTTGTTGTTGTTGTTGTTGACTTCTAAAAACCAAATCCTAATATCAACCCTCTCCTTGAAGTTGGTGCATAGATCTCTATCATGCCATACCTACTAACCAAAAACTCAAGTTTCTGCTATAAGAGTCCTTTCGTAAGGATATTTACAATTTTCAGTGTGGTAGAAACAGTATACAAACAACACCTTCAGGCGTATCCTCCATCAAGTACTCGGTAAGTTCAATTTGTTCGGTCCTGCATTATTGAACATGATTGTGTATTTGCTTGGTCTTTTAAGCTCCTCAAGAACTCTTACAAGCTAATTGAGAGGGTTTATTTTATTTTAAGCAAACACAGACAAATATACGACAAGAAATTTTCCCAATGCTAAGTCCAATTAACCAAGTAAACTAATGTATCTCATAATATTTCTGTTACTCAAGGATGAATCATTCTTCAGTCAAAGGATGTATCATCATGAAATATTCGATTGTAAATCAAATGCAACGGTAGGGATTTAATCAGTTTCCTTGTTACCGAGTGGAAGCACATAACTCACCTAGTCAACCCGTATATCATCATATTGAGAGAATAATAAACTAAATAAATAATTCAGAGGTACATCTTTATCTTAAGGGTGCTAGCATGCAGGCAAAAGGTGATCAAGTCTATGGGTGTAGGGTAGCTACCGACAGAAACTGATCAAGTAATATGTCAGAAAATGACAGGATGCCAAACCTGATCACCATATCTCCGTTGCATAACCGCATTTCTCCGCAATGTTTCTCTCGATATCATTCGCTCAGAAAAGTATGAGAGTAACTGAAGAGCAGCAAGAAGAAAATCAACTAATCAAAAGCTCATAAATTCATATTCAAATATAACATAATCAATAAGCAATATATTGAGGAACGGATTGATTCAATTTTAATCTTGAAGACCCCAAAATTTAAATGGAAATCCAGCGGAATGGATTCCGTGCACTGTTGCAGTTGTGGTGGGCTAGACTGAGAATACAGTGATGACATTAGTACCGCCTAAAATGAAACATTCATCATAAGAAAGGAGACTGGGTGTGTAGGACTATTCACTGTTAACAGCAACGCTAGCAAGATGTAAGCAAGAGGGCAGTATAGGTAGAAAATAATGAAAGAAAAAGAGAAGAACAACGAGAGTTAACACGTCACGAAGTTCGACCTAGTGCGATCTATCAAAAGATTCAACAGCCATATTTATCCACTAGATTACGTTGCCCGTGCTTACGCACAGGCCCAACAATCTGAACTCTGACAAAGTTTGTTTTTTACTTGTTAATTTGTTCTTTGTTATAATTTGTCGTTGTACTTTAATTTAAATTCAATTCACCCAACTAAATATTTTATTGTTTTAGTCCTACGGGAATAATAATAATAATAATAATAATAATAGTATTTCTACTGTCAAATTTTTAGAACAATAAGATAAGATACTTTTTTTTCTGCTAAAAAAAGATAAGATACATGAAAGTGAGGAAATAAACACGTCTTTCAAAGGCAACTAATTCTATTTTTTTAAACAAAATTTTCTCAAAAAAAAGTAAAATGCTTGAATTAATAATGTGTTTTTTTTATGCTCATTCTTGGTTCTACCTTTCTTCTGTTTTACATACCTAATTTAATTATGATGTTTTAATAAATTTTGATATTTCAGTTTGTTCCTTGATAGATATTTACAAAGTTTCAATCTTAGAACTATGAACGTTTAATACCTTTTTGTGTGCTCCATTCATCTCATTTTCATTCAGATTATTTAGAACGTACAGTCTTAGTTAATACAGGTTAGTAATTGCGAAGTAGTAAACAATAAAAATCTTATGTATTGTATAGAGCTCACTTACATATCTATTTGAAAACTATTTGAGAAAATTTTGAACAGATAAAAAGACCTTAAAATGAGATATAACTTTATAATAGACAATTAAACAAAAATATGACGCAAAAATAAAATGTCTTTTGCAAAATATTTTTCTTCAACTTGAATTTATAATATATTATGCACGTATTGACGTATTTTACCAACCCAAATATATTTGATACAGTCACCATATTAAGAGTTTTTAGAACTGAAATTACCAAAGTTAACCATACTAAAAGGTATTAGAAGATGATTTGTTAAATATTTTCCTGTAAAATGATATGATTTTTAAAAAGAAAGTCTTTGTTGAAATAAGTTGACATCTATAACTTTTTGGGTATTATAATTTCAAGTAAAAAATCAATTACCACATAAATAATTTTAGTGTGTGATCTACAAAATTAATTTAGAGGAAATTTATAAAGTTAAATAACCATAATATCTGTTAATAGCTTATGATATATAAAGTAAGTTCTTGAAAATTTCTAAACAGTTTGATAGTGGGAGCTCTGAGCTTTAGAGTTCAGTAGTAGTCATGAACATATTTAAGGAACCAAAAATTTGTCTTCCCACAGGCATTCATAGAATTGGGCTAGTTATATGAAAAAAGTTGGCAGGCGTGATAATGGATTTTTCAGCCACAATTTGTAATGAGAGATGGACCCACTCGAAAAGATATACGGCTCCCTCAAAGGGCTAAAATGTCTATACAACCATAATTAATAAAGTTAGCATAATAATCAAGTTATTTGAACCAATGGATTTTTCAGCCGCAATTTGTAATGAGAGATGGACACACTCGAAAAGATATACGGCTCCCTCAAAAGGCTAAAATGTCTATACAACCAAAATTAATAAAGTTAGCACAATAATCAAGTTATTTGAACCAATCAAAACTTAGAGCCACTTTAAATGATCAAACAATTATAAAAGCTAAATAAGAAATGACCAAAAAGAGCCTTGGTCGGCAAGCTGGCAAGACAACGGCCAGCTGCTTCCAAGGCTCTTCTATATATTAGAATATTTTGTTCAAGAAAGCTATGAACAACTCAACGTATGCTGGTGGCAAAATCAAGTGTCTTGGACACTAAGCAAGTTTTGCAGGATGCACAAATAAATAATAGGTGACTTAACCTCAAACAACCCATGCCCAACAGCTATTAAGCAAACAAGTAGCACTACATGCAGATGAAAATATTATTGAAATCCAACTTGGTAATGTAAGTAAAATAAAAAGACAGATCAACATACCACATCACATAAAGGTTCCAGCCCCAAACTCTCCTCAGTTATCAGTCTGTACTTCTTAGTCACTTTTCCAATCCTTTTCATATCTGCAAAAGCTGTCTTCACATCTGCAAAGGCCTGAAACAGCATGAAAAAAGAGAATTAAAAAAGTTGACAAAGAAATGCAAGATAAAAAGATTAATGAACTCATCAAAACAAGTTATACCCGCGTACCACCTCTCCACCCACATTTAGCTCGAAAGCATGTCCATGTAGCTGCATGCCTAGGTATCACTCACATGCTTTAGAAATATATTGCTAGAGAGGAAAGAAAGTATACCTTAAAAACGATGTGCAAAACAAAAAATTAGTTACCCATCCTGAGTAATGAAGAGAGATAAGCTCTTTTCATTTGAATCCCCACCTGTGCACTACAAAGCAAAAACATTGCACTAACTGTCAATATAGGACATACTAAGCGTATTACAGATGCAATAATGCTAAAGAATTTCTAAAATTTTAAACTCATTAAAACCTATTAGTACCATGTCCAGTTTAACTCTCAGTCTTACCCACATGTGGAAGATATGAACCACGATTTTCTAAGCAAAATTTTCAACTACCAGAAGGAGCATCTGTAAGTGTGATTTTTTTCTTTTTTTTTTTCTTTTTTTGATAAGGAGCACCAGTAAGTATGATAAGTTTTGGTTCTCTCTTTTTAGTTTTTTTCGGCGGATAACGGATCCGCCCATCTACCTCCTCCATTTAAATACCGGGCTTTTTTCTATAACAAGGTTTAAACCTTTGATGTGCAACAAACCCACACATCACGTGTTGCATTCTTACCACTAGACCAAAGGCCTTGGGCAGGAGCATCTATAATTATGATTCTTCTCTCTTCTTTTTTATGATTTTTTTCTTTTGTTCTATTTCGTACAGCAAGTCTTTCTTTTTATTCCTTTTTTAACTTCATTTCTTTATCATTCTACTTGACAAGGAAATAGCTCCATTCACACTTAATCATTGATAGGGTTGTAAGCATTAATCATTCAGATATTATGTGTTCACCTTTCAAACGCTATTCAATTTCGAATCAAATCTGCAATAAATTGTCACTCAAACAAAGTATCATGCATGCAAGCATTTCTCATTTTTTCTACCATCAAGAAACTCAGTAACCGTAGCTTGAATTATTATTGACAACATACTGACAGAAAATATAGAAAAACCAACAACGGCTACTGTAGGGATACCTACTGCAACTTGACAAATGACAGCTATTAATCAATGTTCTAAAAGGTGGGAACGTGAGGCGAGGAAGGCGAGACGTAAGCCCCACGGATCTTTAAATTTTATTAATTTCAAGAATTTTAAAATAGTATAAAATAAAAAATAATTATAAAAATTACATTAAAATTATAACAAATAATCTATTTAAAATATTTATAAATTATAATTCAACTATGAATAATATGAAAAGTGTGACATTATCATAATATGCCAATTAGCTACAACGTCGTTACAACTCAAACATCAAAAGTAATGTATTCGATGTGAAATCGTATATGTATCTGTTAGGGAGTATGAATCTTGAAAGAATTTCGATAATAGTTTTTTAAATACTTCTTTTGTTTAATATGCATTCAATTTGAAAGATAATTTATATAAAAACATAATTCACAATTTAAATATGATTCTCTAGCATCATTTATTTTTAAGTTTCAACAAGTTCATAAAGTGACACACATTTCACCATACTGTACCATGATCACTAATTATTTGTAAATAGTTACTAGCTAATACTGAGATACTAAATTAATAAGTATTGTATCTCGTAAACGTGAAAAAATAATATTTAGGAAAATAATTATAAAAGAAATTATGGACTATTACATAATAAAGACATAACAAAAGTTAACAAATAAATACTTTTAAATGAAAGATTTATTTAAAATTTACTATATAGTAGTCTTAGTGAATAACGCGCAATAATTTTAATTATGACATAAAAATACTCTCAACTTAATGATTTATGATTAAAAAAAAGTAATTTCGAATAGTCAACGATTTATTAAGATAAGGTGAGGATTTACAAGATTAGTTACACACAATTGCATAAAGTTCTATTAGGCGAGCCTAGTACTCCGGGTGTTCGGCATGTCCGGGGCTTAAGCTCTAGCGACCGAGGCGTAAGTCTCACAGAACTAAGCCTCACACATAAGCCCCGAGGCATTTTACGAGTGTTTTGTCCCGGGGCAAGCCCCGGGCGAGTCCGAATTCTGCCTTTTAAAACAGAGCTATTAATCAATCAATTGATCGATTATGACACAATTCTAGACTAGTTGGTTTGCATGTATGGATTCTCACTGACCATTCTGCTCTATCCATCCCCAGTTAGTTCCAATAATAATTTGCTTTTTAAGATAAATTAGAGGTTTTAAAACTTTACTTAAGCATGCGCCTAATTAAACAAGGGTTGTGATAGGTGGACGATCAAAGCAAAGATAATGAATCCTCTAAACACATAACATGCATATGCACTTGAACTTTCTAAGTCGCTTTACTTCGACACCAAGCTCATTGAAGGGAATCATGAAAATGTCCTCTAATGCAGATGCAACACGACTCTTTCAACCCTGACTAAACATGTTGTGTTGAAACTTGGTAAGTTGGACACCCATAGAGTTAATCTTCTAAGGGTAAATGGAGAACCACTATCAAAAAATTATTATTGCCAAGTCATCCATGCACAAGATATTCATACACTCATTAAAATATTAACAAAAAACTGCAAAACTTAAACACATTCAAAATTTTGCCCATTCAAAATTTTATAAAAATTTTTAGTGAATAGAGAAAACCTTTCAAACAACTATTCTATAATATTTTATAAAAATTTAACTATTCAATAATTGCTCAGAAGTCCATATATTCCTACTTTAATTTTTAAGTTTGCCTATAATTTAAGTTGCTCTGACATGGCAGTTCAGATGCCGCACCCGTGTTGACACGGCACTAGTATGGGTATGGGATCCGTATTGGATTTGGTCAAAGAATTTTGGGTACTTTGATCATGACGGAAAAATTCGGGACGAAACAATTTGATTCCCGAAACAAGAATTAAAACTTGGGTAACTTCGAAGAACATAGCATATCTTATCTAGGAAATTAATCATATACTTATCTAAAACTTGAAAAAGAAATCCACACTTTACAAGCTATACGTAAGTATTCCACAAAGTTTCTCATAATTTAGAGATATTTTTATATTTTTATTTTTTTGAATTATTTTTAGTCGGATCACCGCACCCATATCCGTACTAGGATCCGTATCCCCGAATCATAAAATTTACATCTCGAAGAATCCGACCTCTAGATCCGCACTCGTGTGCGTGTCCGAGTAACTTAGCCTATAATTCATCTAAAATGCTGAAAATACAAAAAGAACCGATAAAAGAACCCAAGTTGAAAGTGAATTGGAAGGATCACACACTGAAAGATAGAATGAATATGCATATGAAAGATGAAGCATCTTTATTTAAATACCATTTAATGGTTTGCACTTCAATATAAGAGAGAAATTCATTTTGTAGTTAAACAGTAAAGACCATGCTCTTGAACATCCTTTCTTACATACATAACAATCTTAAAGAGAATGTTCGGAAAGACCTCTTAAGAACTCACCATTGGACAAAGCAAACCAGAGTACTGCCCTGGTCCACAAGAACCAATATCTATTCCAATCTGGCTTAATTTCTCCTTTAGTGCCTTCACATGTTCTGACTCCGCAATTCCCTCCACAGGGTCTTCCAAAACTACTCCAGAAACTGAAATCATATAAACAAAGGTTTTCAATAATTAAAGGTGGCGTGCATTTGTGAAAACTTTTATAAAATCTTGCAAAAAATCCAATATGTATTTTAAGTTTATCCAAGTTGTTTTGGAGAAAACTTTTTGGTTAAGACACACGCCACGGGATGAAGACCAGGGCGTGATAAAAATGTATCTTGGGCCTAATTCAATCCCAAAAGCAAGCTTAAGAGGTGAGGATTGTCCATTACCCACCGATGTGAGACACACAACTCAACACCCCTCGCGGCCGGGCCTCCAAATTGGAGCGTGAACAACATAAATGGGTGGGGGTCCAATATTGGTAACAATAAATTGGGATGGGTTTGGTTTTGATACCACACGATAAAATGGACTTTGGACTTAACTCAAGTCCAAAAGTTAGCTTATAAGTCCAAAAGTTAGCTTATGAGGCGAGGATTGTCCAATAAAATATAAGAGACCCAGGCAACCATTACCCTCCACCTATGTGGGATAAAACTCAACATCAACCGCAAACAGAAGTCTGGTACTCTATCCACACCGTGTACCACTCGTTCTAGGGGATTTCTCATTTATCAAAAACAAATTTCAGAAACATGCTTATAGAAGTGGCTTTAAGGTTAAAAAAAATCTTCTTCTACTCATTTTCTCTTTGCACAAACTTTGTTTAAAGAGAAAATTATGGCTCCTAAATAACACTTGAAGAATATTACAAAGTTTATACAAGCATACTTGAGGTTAAGTAACTAATCCCATGACAAAAAGAACTGTAAAAAATAGCACCTGGTGGGGGAATACGGTGGGGCCTATAAGACAAGTTTGAAGTTCCACGAATTGGGGAGATGGGTTTTGAAGCAAATGTTGAAAAGATGAGTCTTTGGTTTTGAAAAAGGTGGGTTTTTGAAGAAAGGACAGGAATAATAGTGTTGTGTATGGTAATGGATGGCTTGTGGAGAAAATATTTGGAGCCCATGGCTAAGTTATTAGAGTTGTTTAGTACAAGTCTGCGATAAGGTAGAAGAATCATCCTGCTATTTTACAATGTAGAATTTGCAGTCATGGTGTGAGTGTTGTGTTTTTGCAAGAAACTTCGAAATGCGGGGATTAAAGAAGGGTTCTATGGTAGTTGTGAATTATGCGGGCTTATAGGCTGCCCGGGTATTTTGGTTTGGACCCGAATCAGCAGGGATCCGACTCAAATAGTCGCAGGTCTATCTATGTTCTCATTCTTTACCGCCTTTTATCCTATCGTATTTGTATCTATGGTATCGTTATTTTAAATATAATATTTATTTAAATTGATACTTAAATTTTATTATACTATATTATTAAATTCATTGTTACGTAACAATGAAATGTGTCACTTTATGTAACGATCGATTTAGTGTGGCCGCATCGTTTCCTTGTATTTTTCTCTCAATCTCACTCTTTATTATTATTAAATAATTTTATTTTATCATTTACTCTAACTTTTATATACCGTATCATAATTTTTTCTTATAATATTGCAAGTTTATTCATCATATCACAGGTGTGTGATACCATGAAACAGCGTCAAAACGACACAATCTATCCAAATATTGTATTCATCAAATAATACAATACAATACGATACATTATGAAACGATAAGTAACAACCATCCAAACAAGCTGTCATTGGGGCATAGTTAGCATTATTTAGATGTTATTTAGAGATTAGTTAGTACTTATTTTGTTCTAAAATTTTAAATTTAAGATCTTAACTTCATGAAATTTTAGGAATTTTTGTTCCAAAAAGTTGCATTGAAAAACTAAAATTCAGGACACGCTGGCTAATTCCTAAACAGAAGCCCCTTAGAATGGCTACCTAGACAGAAATGCACTTATAGAGTAAAGGAAGTTTTAGCTCTTGTAGCAAAGGTATACACCATATTTATTATAAATTAAATTTTTTTTAAAATATTATTTTCTATAGTTACCTTTTTTATAGCAAAATAGGTGTTTATGGTATACACTACTGTTAAGGCGTTAAATATGTTATTTATGTTTTTCTCTCTCATTCTTTCAATTATTCTCTCTCGAAATTTCAGCAAAATACTTCTTCTTTCTCTCTCACACATCAAGATTGTGTTGATTGTTAAAGCATGATTCTCTCATAGCACGATTCTCTCTCTCATTCTCAATGCTTTTGCTCCCAAATTCGTGGTAAGTGTTAAAGTTTTTGAATTTTTGACCGGTTCACGCTTCTAATTTTTCTCTTCACTCTTTTTTTCTTTTAAATTTCCATCTTTGTTAGGTTTTCAGCATCCAACTTCAAATTTCATTCAATGGTTGATTCAACAACTCCGAAGAGGGTTATACGAGGTATACCCACTAAAGCACTCAATTTTGATGAGTCATCTTTCATTTTACAAATCACTCAAGAGGAACATTTATTTGCAAGTTCATCAACAACATAGAAGCCGAAAAGCGAACAAAAATATGCAATGAATATGAAACAAGATCAAAATGAGAAATCTTTGAAACAATTAATATTTCCTGATGTTCCTCAAGTTTTTTTATAAAACTTAAATGTGAAAAAGAGAAGAAAACTTATCGATGTTGCTTCTGGGAGGAAGGAAAAAGAGGTCGCTAAAGGAAGTAGCTCAGAAACGCGGATGGACAAGGTAGTCTTAGATGCATTTATATATATATGAGTCCCCATACCCTGAGTTTAGTTTGTACAGTGATTTTTATATTTTATATTTATATGTATTTATATGTATTTGAGTTCATAAAACAAATTTAAATACACCAACAGTTCTATCATTATTGACATAACTCAAAGTTGTTTTTTGTTATAATGAGTAATTTTGATGTATTGATGTATTCGCAGTTTTGTATGTAGTATGTAATGTATTTTGTATGCAATAAAAATAATGTATTTCATATATATATGTATATCGCCTCATATTTTACTCGTGTTCCATGGATTTCGGATGTAAAATATATTGATTTATGTTAATTGGTAGTGTTTTTATGTGTAAGAATCATCCAGATGTAATAGGGGGCGAAAGGTGCGAGATTAGAGCCAAAACGGAGAAAAAATGTAAAATGTTTAATTCTCCACGGGCAGCGCCACAGGTGCATTTATATAATGCTCAACTTGCTAGCTCCCCATGCTGCCCTGGGCGCTGGTGACGGGAATTTTTCCAACTTTGCCTAGGATAAGGTTATTTTGGCCATAGACTTACCCAACGCGTATAAAAGCAAGACTAAACATATTTTTGAGGGGTGGATGCATTCTTAATAGATTAATTTCATAGGAATATAGGCGTTAATCTATTTTGAATAGGTGAGTAGTACTTCGGTAGAAGGCTACGAGAGCAATTATTCGATTAATTAGCAACCATGAGTGGATTGTATGAAAGAGAGAGTTAACTAACACAATAGGATTGGTTATTCGACCACAACTCTGGAATATTTATATAATACACAACAACCATTTTGTTGCTTGATAATTTAGTTACTTGTTAGAATTATTGTTTAGTATAATCACACTTTTGAACTCGGATTGGCTCGACTGAATAATAATCTTGGTGAATTTAGTGGGTAGTTAATACAAGTCTCTGTGGGTTCGACACTTGACTTTTCATTTTATTACTTGTACAACCATGTATACCTGCTTATGCGTTTGGGAGCAACAAGTTTTTGGCGTTGTTGTCGGGGACTTGAACATTGACTACTTTTTAGTTTTTGCTTTAATTGTTTATTTCGTCAAGTATAACGTTACTTGATTGTTGCTCTACTCTTAGGAACTTTGATTGAATGTGATGAGTCATAAGCCAGGATAGACTTCAAGGCCTTAACCCCAAACCTGAGAAAACATTTCACTTGAGGTTGAGGGAAGCAAGGGACACAAATAATCTTCAAACACTTGTCCAATTTCTTGTGAACATGGCAGAGGAACAACAAATGGTTGTTCAGGAGGTGGCGATGCCCAGCATTGCTAATGTCACCTCCAATATTGTGAAACCCAGAATCACTGGGCAATTTAAGTTGAAACCCAGCACGATATAGCTACTACATGTGAATGGGTAGTTTATGGGTCTTCCACATGCGGATCCACGACAGCACATCCTGAACTTTTTGGAGATTTATGATACTTATATCACTAACAGAGTCACTCTAGACTATGCGAGGCTCACACTTTTCTCGTTCTCTCTGTTGGGCGAAGCAAAACGATGGCTGAAGACAAAACCAATTAGTTCTATTTATCATGAAATGATCTAGCAAGGTTCTTCCCTTCAAACAAAACTGCAAAGATAAAAAGTGAGATAGTCACCTTCAAACAGAAATCTTGGGAGTCTTTATACTTAGCTTGGGAGAGGTTCAAGGGGCTGCTTAGATATTGTCCTCATCACAATCTGACAAATAAAGTGTTAGCTCACACTTTCATAGAAGGGCTACATCATGAGACAAAGATTGTGGTAGATGCTGCAATTGGAGGTCAAGTGTTGGAGAAAAACTTTGATATATATATATATATATATATATATATGTTCTCCAAAAAAAATCCTAATTGGCAATGAGAGATGGGCAGACACACAATGCAAAAATCTACAGAGGTTCTTGAGTTAGGTGTCATCTCTACATTATAAATACAGATTGCCACATTAACCGACCAAGTCAATTAGATGACCTTGATTATTAACAAGCAACAAACCCAGTTAGTGCAACATGTTCAATTGTTTTGTGAAGTATGTGGAGAGGGTCGCACAAGTAATCTATGCCCAGCAAATCCAGAGTTTGTATGTTACAAGACATGTGACAAGGCCACCACCCCCGTTTCCACAAAGACTGCAAAAGTAAAAAGATGATGCTAACTTGCTAAGTACAAGAAATTCTTAGATATTTTGAGCTAAGCACATGTCAATTTTTCATTGGTGTAAATTTAGCAAGAAGTGTCTAGTCGTAATTTAACAAATGATGGAAAGAAAACGTAATTGATGCAATTGAAACAACTATGGAAATATCATATTGTGCATAAATTTAAACATGATGCAATTTTCCGTCGAACCATGAATGTTGTCTTTTGACAGTTAGGATGACATCCTCATACCATGATATCCTGGGCCATGAAGCATAAAGGGTTCGCAGTCCATGAAATGATGCTCTCGGGCTATGAGAATGATGCCTCTGAACGATGATGCCTTTGAATAATGATATGCAAAAGATAAAATGGGTCCTCAGGGCATGGCATGGCATTATCAGGCTACGCGAATGGTGCCTCCAAACAATGACACCTTTGGAAAATGGCGGTCTTTCAGCCCATGAAATGCAATAGATGGCGATATTTCAGCCCATGAAAACGTAAATAAAGTGACGATATTTCAACTGATGAAAGACATAAGTAAAGGTACCGCTATTTCAGCCATGAAAATTGTAAGTAAAGGTGGCGATCTTTCATCCATGCATGATGGAGATAGAACTTAGTCTCAGAAGGTAGAATAATAGCCTTATGTGATGCAGGAAATGCAGATGGAGGTAGAGCTTAACATCGGAAGGCATGATAGTAGCTTTATGCAATGCAAGAAATGCAGATGGAGGTAGAGCTTAACCTCAGAAGGCAGGATAATAGCCTTATGCAATGCAAGAAATGTAGATGGAGGTAGAGCTTAACCTGGGGAGGCAGGATATTAGCCTTATGCAATGCAAGAAATGCAGATGGAGGTAGAGTTTAACCCCGGAAGGCAGGATAGTAGCCTTATGCAATGCAAGAAATGCAGATGGAGACAGAGCTTAGTCTCGGAAGGCAAAATAGTAGCATTATGCAATGCAAGAAATGCATATGGAGGTAGAGCTTAACCTCGGAAGGCAGAATAGTAGCTTTATGCAATGCAGGAAATGCAGATAGAGGTATAGCTTAACCTTGGAAGGCATGATAGTAGCCTTGTGCAATGCAAGAAATGCAGATAAAGGTACAACTTAACCTCGGAAGGTAGGATAATAGCCTTATGCAATGCAGAAAATGCAGATGGAGGTAGAGCTTAACCTCATAAGGCAGGATAGTAGCCTTATTCAAGAGATAACAAACGAATAGTAATAAAACTTCTTAGCTGATAGCTGGTAGCTGATTGTGATATTGCGGCTGCTGGGGATATTGTGCCTGGATAACAAATGCGAACAAGTGTGACGGTTCAGTATGATTGCATAATATATTCGGTGATTTTATGAGTTGGGTGCCTGCATCCAAAGAAAAATCGTGAGTTTTGTAAAAGTGAAAGGTTAGGTCGTGTACCCGCTAACTTTGCTTAATCTGCTCGACTTTGATCTGATGACATAGTATGTATCATAGGGGTAGTGTCGCTGAACAAAGTGATTTCAATAATAAATATGCATGAGTTTGTTAAAGGATATAAAGTTAGTATATAATAAATAGTTTTTTTAGATAAACCGACGATCGTGACGTGGTTAATGACATTGTAACATCTCTTGCTTTGGAATTTGATGGTCCTCCTCAAAATTCTGCCCCAGTTTAATGGGCTGATACTTCTGCCGGCTACTTGCGACGATCGGCTAAAAGCTACTTCGAAATTTTGAGTCCTCCTCAAAATTTTGCCCCGATTTCCAATTGCGGGGAAATGAAAATTTTATTGAATTGTGACCAAAACAATACGGCTGCCTATGTATCCCCTTAAACGAGAATCAGGTTAGATGTAGTTCAAATTACATAAGGAAATCATAAATAGTTACACATAGTATCGTTTGACTGCATCTAAATTGATTGGTTTTGGCCAAACTTCCCCATCCATTTCTGCAAGTATGAGGGCTGCTCTTCTCAGAACCCGATGAACCATGTATGGACCCTGCCAATTAGGAGAGAATTTCCCTTTGGCTTTATCTTGATGTAGGAAAATTTTCTTTAATACCATATGCCCCCGGTGTGAACCATCTTGGTTTGACTCTCTTGTTGAAGGCTCGAGTCATTCTGTTCAGAAAAAGCTGACCATGGCAAACTACATTCATTCTTTTCCCATCTATAAGAGCCAACTGCTCGTAATGACTCTTCACCCATTCTGCATCATCGAGTTATGCTTCATGTATGATCCTTAGGGAGAGAATCTCTACCTCGGCGGGAATGACCGCTTCTTTACCGTAAACCAGCATGTAGGGAGCTGCCCCAGTTGATGATTTCAGTCTCGTCCAGGTTAGACTTAGGTCTATTCTCAAAATTCTCAACTTCTTTAACAATTTATTCCGGTATATCATCTTCCTCTGAATCTATGTCCATTTGTTGCGTTGTCTTGTTGCATGCCACAGTCAGCGGTTTATCAAGATAAGTAATAGTAATGTTGTATACGTAAAGTAATGAGAGAAAAAAATAAGAGTAAGATTTATAAGAAAACTGAATTGCTTTTGAAAAATTCCATAAATGTTTTGAACATCGGAGCTCTTCTTGCAAAAACAAAAATATGAAAGGAAAGTAAACTAGTAAAAATAAAATAGTGCATGGTGCTTGTTCAGCCTTGCTACCCCGAGACACGTCGGGCTCTGGTGGTTCTGACGGTCCAGTTGTTGAGGCATGCTCCTCCGCTTATAGCCTGTATGGAAGGGCCTTCCTCCCTCTACTCCTCAAAATAACACAACAATCCATGCCATCATCTTCTATAAACAAGTTCATCGTTGTTGCTAGTGCTTCCTCTTATTGTGACCCATAGATACCCATAGATAACCTCGACCGGCTGGAAAGTCTATTCCAAATAAGGTATTGGTTGCTCCAGCGCATAGTAAAGACCGTGCCAGGGTGGCGACCATTCATTGAATTCTTTCCAGGTATACTCATATCCCAATCTGAAGGTGGTGACGTGTTTCTTGAGCTTGATGGGCTTAGCGATTCCTTGGAGATTCTTGCCAAGTCCCTTGCCAGGTTCACACCCACTCCAGTTTAATATGCTTTCAATTTTGTTGTCCCGCCACTTATCCTTATAGACAGTGTTGGTGGTGAAAAGTTTCCCCGCCTATCCTTCTTCTTCCTCCAATTGCTAGGATGGTCTAGCGACTATATGGGATTGCTATCATCGCCATGAATGATCACCTACTAGTGATTCCACTCAAACATCACTACCTGATATAGTGTTAATGCCACGGCCCCAGCAGCATGAATCCATGGTCGTCCCAACAATAGATTCTAATATGCCGGCATATCTATCACTTGAAAAATCAACATCAAACCAAGTAGGCCCCATTTGAAAACCCAAGCTAATTTCCCAAATAGTAGTCCTTTGAGACCCGTCAAAAGCCTTAACATTGATGGCCCATCCTTGATTTCATGCAGCTCTTTTCCTAATGTCGTGAGTGTCACCAGCGGATAGATGTTGAGACTAGACCCTGTCGACACCCGCTTTTTCTTTCTAAAGTGAAAGATCGGGTTTATGACATTTGGGAAGGGCAACTCTATTCCCATGTGGGAATTTTTTGGACTTGAAGAGTCGACACCTAATGATTATAGTGCATTAGGACACTTTTAGGAAGAATTTGAGATGAAGAACCAAAGTCCGAGTAAGGACTATAAATTATCTCGAGGTGAAGGTGTTAGGCACCCCTCAAGATCCACTAGTGTGGTACCCGTCCATGTAGACAAGCAAGAATTACAAATGAAAAGATGGAATTTCATATAATAATTGTAAATAATTTGGAACTAAAACGAATTTAAGGAAGCTGAATTTTTACATAGAAAATGGTTTTAAAAATCATAATAAACAAGTAAAGAAAGAGAAAATTTTACATAATTGCTAGAAGTAGCAGTAAAAGAAGCTAAAATTTGGGAAAATACAGCTTTTGAAGCAAAATAAAAAAGTAAAGGGAAAGGGGTCTTGCGTTTATAAATAATATAAATCACCCACACAACATTCGGTAATCATTTATACATGTGGCATTATCGCGTGGTCATCATATACATAGTCTATCCTCCCCACCGCGTTAAGGTATTAAAGCGCAGAATTTCTTGTTGCTTATTACATGCTATTACCCGTCCCAATCCTATCAGTCCCGGAGGAAATTGGACTACTAGTCCTAAAAGGATAGGGGTTTGGGGCTTTTTAGGAGTTTTCAAAGGACAAAATACTAAGGCGTCAATCAAAACACATAATACAAATAAAGGGGGAAGCAAATAAGCAAGTAGGGCTCAAATAAACCTCCTTAAATTAGATAAAAGCCATAGAGTTTAACATGTCTTACACGTACTGCTTTGGTCTTAATTAAATATAGCGACGAGCGGACTAGTTCAACACATATTTTTAGACGAAAAGTCTACATTAGGCTCGCTCGAATGCAGTTGTCTAAAACTGGTCTGATTGATTAATTCATCCTTTGTCTAAGTGTTGGATAGAACCATTGATTTTAAAACATAATCTAATTATAAAGCAAAGTTATGGAGTAAAAGAGTGAAAGGAGTTTTAGAAGAGAAGCACACTGTTTTGAAAAGGTTTAACAAAAAATAAATGAACTTCAGAAGACATGCAGGTTAATTGGGAAAAAATTACGTGAGCTTAAGAGAAATACAGATTTGTCTAGAAAAGATCCATTACTTTAGTAAATATTAATTTTTGAAAAAATGAATTCTATTTTGAATGAGTGAAACGGCTTAGTTTTTGAAGTTCCTATAGGCATACTCTCTATTCGTTAACTGATTTAGACCTTTTAAACGGGAGTACTATTGACATGGTATTTATATGCAACTATATTGTTAGAACTAGTTGTTTGCTTAATGACATCATTGTATGCAGAAGTACGAATTCCTATAAACATATTTTCTATATGCTTAGTTGTTAATCCTAGTTGTTTGCCTAATGGTGTTGCTATATATAGCAATGCAAATCCCTAAAGGCATATTTTCTACATGCTTAGTTGCAGAAATCAAATGTTGAATCCTATAGATATGTTTTCTACGCGTGAAGTTACACAAATCATAAATAAATTTCTATAGGCATGTTTTCTACGAGTTGTACATAAAAGTAAATAAATCCCTATAGGCATGTTTTCTACGCGTTGTCCATAAAAGTAAATAAATCCCTATAGGCATGTTTTCTATCATTACTGCATAAAAGTAAACCCCCTCACTTTTTACTAAATCCTTTGAGTTTATACAAATTATTTCAGCCCAAAGATATAAAAGTGAAATTAAAAATACATCAGGAATCATCCGCTACATCCGAACAGCCTAATTCAAACTTAGTGTCTAATAATATGAGATTGAGCCACTTCCGAAATCCAAATTTCCAAGCCTTCTCTCATCCAGGATGTTTCAAAGATCCAAGGGGTTTCAGGAACCCCTGACATTGCTTACACCCAAGATGCTAATCAGAAAAAAAAGTTGTAGTGCAGTGTGGAAAGGCTAGCTCTCAGGCGTCCAAGTTTAGAGAGAGCGCAGGGGGCCCAAGGCAAGACTCACAAGAGAGGGGAAGAACTTAAGTTCTAAGAATGAGTGCAAGTGCAATAAAGGGGGTAGAGAATGCCAAGTTAGGCTGGTGGTCATGTCCAGCCATAGGGTAAACTGGCACACCCCTGACCAAACTTGTTGGCCAAACATTAGAGAGTAAGGACCTATTGAAGGTCAAGCTATGGCCTAGGCAGTAATTAGAATACTGTCAGGCCAAAACTTTAACTCAGCACATATAGTAAGGGAATATGGATGGGAAACTGAAAAAGCTTAGGGCCTAAAGGGATGAGATTCATACCGATGGGCAATAACTTCAAATATATTGCCATGTTTTTGAACCATAACTCAAAGCACATAAGGGGGGTATAGGGATGAGATTCATTACAGGAAGTGAGCAGGACATAAGCGTATTGTAAAAAGATTAAATGCTCCAGACATGAAAATAAACACGGACACAAGAACTTGCAAATAAACACATTGGAGTTGAGACTAAAAATAACTAGAACATACTAGTTTCAGAAAGCAAAGAGAGAGAGCAGGAATCTTGTAACATGCCACAGTACAAATAGCAAGAGTATATTATGCGTGTGAGTGTGTTTTCAAGAAAAAGGCTCGAGTATATGTTGTGTGTGCAAAGTGTAGAAGGGCAGCCTCTTTTATAGTATAAAAGAACAAGCAAGAAAGGTAAGCAGACCTTTAAAAATCAGTCTCAAATATTCTCCCTTAAGTTAGGGGATTCGATTTCAAACGGGAAAATGTAAATAAGGAAAGGAAATTTTAGTAAAATTTGTCATAGTAGCATAAGAAAGGGAAAATTCATGAAGTTTATTTAAGGAAAGAACTAAAAAATACTTGGTTTGTAAATAAAAGAAAAGGGAATCAATCACACAACTAATAAAATTAAGGTAAACATGTTTGATTCGAATGAACCCAGTCAGGAATAAGTAGAGGAGGGCTCAAATAGAGAGAATCAGTCGCAATCAGTTGAGACCCTATCAAAGGAGTTCGAAATCAATCAAGTAGTTGTGAAAACCCTTTTTGAAAGAGGAGTTTCTCATATATAAACAGACAAATCAAACAGAAAGTCTAACACTGCAAGGTTTAGGATCACGAAACATAAGAATACGAGTTCACTCATAAATTCGTAATGCGTCTGAAGGTCCAGGGTCCCAAAGTAAAACCCTAATCCAGTTTATCAAAGAAACCCCCCAAATTCAAGGGTTTCAAATTGAATCAAACACAGAAACGAGAAAGAGCAAGTGAACAGACTCAAGGAGTCTCATGAGAAATAAATAGACCATGATAGCAGATTTGAAACAAGCAGCGAAAGGAGATCGATTTATGAGCATAAAAGGACACATTTTGGAAACTCGAAACTTATACAAGTCTAGAATAGATGAAACATGCTTAACAAAAACACAAACAGAGTCCAGAAAAGCAAAAGTCAAGAAACTCAGTATAAACACACCTGGTAGAAGAGTGAGGAAAATTTAACACAGATTTATCATGTGAGTACACATATAAAAGAAAAGAAGGACAATAAAACATGCGAGCATAATAGAGACAAACATCTAAAAGAAAAGAACAACAAGAATCAAAAGACTTTCAGAAACCCTAATTTGAAATCAAATGATTTTGAAAGAAACATTTGGGAAAGCACTTAAAAGGTCCATAGAACACTGATCTAGCATAGATCAAATAAAACAAATAGAGAAGAAACTTGAACGACTTAGGGTTTCTAGAAACGAGAATGTCTTAGAAAAATAAGTCAGATATTGGGTCGAAAAGGTTAGGAATCAAGCCTCTAGCGCTTGAATACGTCGTAGCATGGCCGGAGAGGCCATAGAACTACAGATCTGAGAAGGTTTTAAAAGAGAACCATCAAAGTCAACCTTCAAAACCTCAAACACCCAAGGTCTAATGGTAGATGGGGTGTGTACAGGCCATCCATGACCTGAGAAGCTATGGATTCCAGTGAAAATCGAAGGGATTAAGGTTAGTTTGGGTGGCGGCGGCTAAGGTTTGCAGAGTGAATAGGAGAGGAAGGGGATTCAAGGGCGGCTATTAGGTGGGAAATGAGAGATTAGGGCAGTCGTTTAGAGTTAAAAAAAGTCAAGGGTGGCTTATGGCCGTTGATCAAAAAGATCAATGGCCTGGATCAATAATAGAAACCGGGCAGGTCGTTTGGGACGGATCAGGGCCAGGTTAAAACAATACTGGGCTAATTTAATTGGGGTAGAATTGGTCAAATTAAGGTCCAAAATTAAAAGAAGAAAGGTCTATAATTAAAATAAAAATGGGCTAAGTGTTAAATAGCCAATTTTACCCTTTTATTTTATAAAAATAGTAATAATGATTTTAACAGTAAATTAAAACACTGAGAAAATGAATACTATATAAATATTAATTAAAAAATTTTGGAAATAATTTTATAATTATAAAATGCCACTAATCGCGAAATAGTCCATAATTGCAAGTACATGCAATTTAGCTTTTAAAATTCCAAATAAATTTGTAAAAATATGCAAAAATAACTTTAATTATATTTTGATGTAAATATGAGGATAAAATAAGTTATTCACCTAAAAATGATAATTTTGGAAACATTTACTGGATTTTTTGTATTAAAATAGGCAATCAATTGGTTTAAAAATTAAAAGAAATGCCAAATCTTTTGGTGTGCTTATATATGCACATATATGCTATTTTGGAAATATTTTGGGTATAAAAATACTTAGGAAAAAATTGGGTATCAATAAGCCCCCCATCGACCAGAATCTTGGTGATAAAATAATCTTTTTACTACACAATGATGTGCAATGCCTTGTTGTGACTCAATCTTTCCGGTGGCAGCTCATCTTTGTGAAAAGTGATCTTGTGACTTTCCAATAATTGACCTACCATGTTAGCCATATCTCTACCGGTGATGTTGCTTAGTACATATGCCTCACTTAGTACTCTTAATAAGGCATTCTTGTGTGCATCGGAATTCTGCAACAAAGCAAAGCTAGAAATCTGCGCCGATGTCTTGTTCAACTGATCAATGACTAAGTATGCCTTCGCTTGTATATTTCTCCAGAGATCATCGAGTTCGATTTCAGTGATGGCTTGTCGATTAAAAGTCTGCTTACTTGACTCAGCCAAGTGTTTTGGAGTATAAACCCTGTCGATTCTTGTCATACCCTATGCTGCAACTGTTTTCCCAAACTTGGCTTTCCCCTTCCTTCTTGTCTCAACTGTGTAGTCCTATGGTATGGCTTTTGTGGAATGGCGTCCCAGTTGTCATTACTACTGGAATGGGCACCCTTGCTTTGGAAGGTAATACAACAACTTCAAATGGCTCAGGTGCCTTTGGGGACCCAAACATGACCTTAATTGGTGTTGGCTTCTTTATAGAGGCTGGTGTTTCAAACTCAAGTGGTATGGACATGTTCACCTCGGCATCTTCAGAAGGCTAAATCTGGACTACAATCAGATTAAGAGTGACTGTTGGTTTCTTTGGATCGTCTCCTTCTGTGATCAAACCGATTGATCCTTTGGTATCCCAATCATCCTCTATTTCAATCATATGAACACCTCCACCCTTGTGATCCGATAGAGGGTTATTGTGGACATTCGGGGTTAGCTCCTTTGCTACGATGATCTTGTTGTCAATCAGAGCCTGGATCTTATCCTTCAGGGAGCGGCATTCCTTATGGTGTACCATTTCATGCCAGAATGGTATGCATAAGTTTTATTTGGGTTGACCCATTGGGAAGGGTTTTTAGGGGTTATAACAGAGATAAGGGTGACATGACTAGCAGTTTTATGTCTTTCTTACAACTGGTTGATTGGTTCAGCAATGGCGGTATACTATTTGGGAAGTTTGCGGTCAAATTTTGGTCTGGGTCTAGGAAAGTTTTGGCGATGAGGGAGGTGATAGTGGGATTGTTGAGTGTTGTAGGCTTGGTAGACGTGTGCATGCTGGGAATATCTGGGTGAAATAGGTTGGTATGTATGAGGTGGAGGCAATAGGTAGGCGGTGGTATTTGGTAGGAGCGTGCGGGTGTTTGGTAATTTGGAGTGGGATGATATGTAAGTGGAGGTATTAGGTAGGTTTGGTATTTTATAGGTGATTTGGTTCTTTGTGCAATCATTACGGCACCTACGTCCCTTTTCTTGGACGTACCACCAGACTGTAGAGCCTTGTTGGTAGCTTGAAAAGCTTCAAAGGTTGTAACCATACCACTCTTGATACCTTGCTCGATCATTTCTCCTAGCTTGATGATGTTAGAAAATTTATGGTTTTCAATCAATATTAGTCTTTCATAGTATTGCAGATCCTGAGCCCGGACGAAATACTTGTTCATCTGTCTTCCCCTAAATCAGGTCCAACCTTAGGATCCTCTGATCTCCAATAAGTGGCATACTCACGAAATGTTTCAGTGGGTTTCTTCTTTAGATTTTGAATGTAAAACACATCTGGTGTATTTTCCATATTGAACCTGAAACTCCATGAAGTCGGATGCCATACTTACCCAGTTTGACCACTTCTTTTAGTCTTGGATAATGTACCAAGACAAGGAATCTCCTTTCAGGCTCCTCATGAAAATCTTCATGCGGGTCTTCTCATATTTTCCTACTTCGACCATCCTGTCGCAGTATGTTCTCAAGTGCACCCTGGATCCCCTATGCTATCAAACATTTCGAACTTGGGAGGTTTGTACTCCCTGGGCAGTTTGACATCGGGTTGTGCATAAATCTTCGTAATTTAGCCCCCAATTCCCTTATTACCTTCAACGCCTTGAATTCTGGCGGTCAATTTCTTGAGCTCTTTGGCCAATTTTCTGATGAGCAAATCCTTATCATTGGACGCGGGTGTGCTTGAGATGGGCTGGGTGGAGTGTGGAATGATCTCCATGTAGTTGGGGGTATTGTGTCGGGTGTGGTAGTGGTTATTTGTGGAGTTCAACGGTTCCAGGATGAGTAGTGGAGTGTTGTTGGGAGTGTGGCAAGTATTGCAGTGGTGGTAAGGAGTGGGATGATTTAGTTGCTTTGGGATATTTTGTGAAGATATGGGATTCTGAGTTTTTGGGAAAGTAACTTCTAGAGTGGTGAGGGAAAATGACAGACTCGCCAAATTCCGGACTTGATCGAGTTCTTCTTGGAACTTCAATAGTGTTTGTTCTAGTTGAGAGGTATTTCCCTTGGAGACCAGAGCACCACGAGTGACCTCTACCCGTTCAGTTGAGTTGTTCGGATCTTCCATTCTTCTTTTGCTTTTGTGTCTAACGGGACTAGGAGAAGGAGTAGGCAGAGGGCCCCTGGATCTTGTAAAATATACTGATGTTTCCAGAGTTCACGAACTAACCTTTGAGGAGGGGAATAAACAAAAAGTAAATCAAAAGTTGATAAGTTAGTAAGGATCATAAGAAAAAAATGTTGTGATATTTAAACACGTAGTGTTGGAAATATAAGGTGCATCCTAATTTTGGGGACCTCGTTGTGCCCAGGGTAGGCCTAGTGACAAGTTAATTTGGAGAACTTAGAATGATAAATGCCTCATTTTATTGATAAAAAGGTAGATGAATCCCAAAACGACACTGAATAATAAGAAATAAATAGTCATTAATGGCCATTGGCCTTATTACATTTCTCAAAGCAAAAAGGAAAAGCTACTATCTAGTTGGTCCCAAAAGGACCTTCCCCAGACACGGTAGTGTTAGCTCACTCAAACAACTCTCACAGCTCGCGCAATCCTAGTAGTAGGTAGGCTCTAGCCGGATGTCCTCCTTCATTCCCTTCAGCAACTCCGCAGTCTTCGACCCTTTTTAGAAATTTCTTTTCTAGTTCCACTATACCCCGCTCCAAGCAGATCGGTCGTTTGTTGGTGCTGATAGTTATATCCTTCCATTTTCAATTAGCTTTTGATTGGCTTCTTGTATTTCACGGTGCTCATTTTCACATTTCCGCATCCTCTTGCGCAGTTGGTTGTACTATACTTGTGCTTCAGCCTTTTCATCGATGATTTGTGACCTCGACAAACCCAGGTTGACCCAAACTGTTGTGATTGTCCTCCAGCCAGCCTGAATAATGCGGGGTACAACCATCATGGTAGCGATTCGATTCGTTAGTGTCTTTTCCCAAGACAATTTTGTAGTGCCACATATGCTGAGCCTTGCACCTGTACGGACTATCGTCATTCTGGAAGTCAGCCAGGAGGTGACTCATCTTGTCGACCCTTGATATGACATAAATCCTACTAGCCCGTCTCAAAACTCGGAGAGGGATATAAGGGCAGGTCCTCCTCAAACCGATCATCATCAGAAATGGCACATCCCTAGATCGAACGGTGAATTCTTCAGTAGGGAACCACTCGAACATCCATTTCACTCGGTCCTTAGTCAGATTATCAAAGAGTTCGACCCATTCTCAAGCATTCTCCGATTGAGCGAACATGTTGGTCATGTAATTCATTTACTTCAAGTGATGAAAGGCGATATGGTCGTCCCAGTCCCTATGATATATTTCCTGTCGGTACTCACCCTTTTGGAGATGTTCCGTGAGCCACAGTTAAAGTAGCAGATTACAGCCCCCGAAATGTTTGGCTCCCTGTTGACACCTTTCTAGGGCTTGGTATATTCCGCAATGATCATTTGCACAAGAATGAATGGTTGTTCGTCAATTCCTTCCAATAGAGTTTTAGTGACCATAGCTAGCATGGCATGGATTCTTGCTTTCTTCATTGGAAACACTATCAACCCCAAGAAACAGAACATGAAAAGAAAGACCCTTCAATGGATATACCCCAATTATGTAAGGGCGAACTCATCAGGATAAGTACGGTAAGATTTGATGTGACCGTACCTTTCGTACAAATAGTCAAAGGTAATGTATGACTCCTTCAAACATGTCAAGTTAGGATTCTTATTTAGACCCATCATTTTGAGAAAACTTCTACCCTTGCAATTTTTCGGCATCAACAAACCTGGAGTTTCCCACGGTATTCTAGAAGTCCCTTTATTTCCTCAAGCAAATGTGTCATCTCAATGTCTCCAAAGCGGAATACCGACCTGTCACAATACCATAATAGAGTGGTAGCTTCTATGATTTTGGTATCAGATTGAATTTCTAGGAGAGAGGGTAGGTTTCCTAGATACTTCCCAACAAGAGCCTGATCGCTGGAATGAAGATCTCCCTACCAGTTTAGCAATTTGGGATGGATATTGGTGACCATGCCGAATATGGGACTTCGTGCCTCATTTTCTGCAAGATAAGGAGTGTTAGGCCCTTACCTCCACCAGACTCGACTATTTTAATATCAATAATTAGCATAACAAGCATTTAGTTCTCCAAATAAATACACAAAACATGGTAGCATTCGTTTAGGTTTCGGGGAAACTTAGTGGACTTTGGACAATGTTATCTTAAAGAGTTATTATGCGGACAACATAACTAACTTGGCTAGGTTTGACAGTGATGCATGTACCTTTAAGCAAATTAAGGTTTCTATGGAGTATTAGACTCGTACCCTTGAGCGTACAACTCAAGAGGGAAAGGCACGAAACTGTCAACTATACCGTTGATCGATTGGTTTTACCATAAATACACCGTTGCCGGATTTAGGGGGTGATAATATCAAAAGAGCACAACCACTCATTATAAGTGTTGCTATGGTATTTTATTTGGCATGAGTGGAATATGATGTTGGATATGCAGTTCCAATAATTAACAAGTTGTCACCATGTTCATAAAGTAATAATTACAATAGTTTCTCATAATTTACAACAACATTAAAGGAAAGCGATAAAGGAAGGCATTTAGAGAAATAAAGAAAAGAAACAAAAAGCCAACTCAGTTTCGTAGTAGAAGAAGGAATAAATACTTAAAGGCATTTAAACAAGTAAAGACATATAAAAAAGCATAAAGTCACAAATAGCATGAAATGGTAAAAGCCTTAAAGAATTCTGATGATAGGCTATAATTACGTATTTTAGTCGCTTATTACACTCGAGTTTACTGCACTTTAATTGAGTTTGAGCTTTAATCGCTAGTATTTTACATTAATTCTATGTTTTATGCCTTGCAGGTGTGATTTCGAGCTATATAGATGTTATGGAATGAATTTAAGTGATTTGAAGTCTGAGTAAAAGCTCAAGGAATTAAGCCGAGATCAAGTTCGGGGGTCAAATTTGATAGTTGATAACAAACAAAGACTCGATGAGGCATATTGTGAACTGTCTAATAATTTGGACATAATGTTTTGCTCAGAACTCTGTTTTGGATCCATAATCTATGGTTGGAAAGCTAACTCAACGGGCTAAAACTTTAAAGTTTTATACTTTTTCAAATTCCAAACGGAACAGGATAAAAAATGGCGGTTTTACTGCGACCGCGGTAGAAGATGGTCGCGGACAATTGAAGAATCAGAGGGCATGTTTGGCCGCGGTTCCACTGCGATTACGGCCAAACCACAGAAGGAGGCAGAAATTTCAAGGACTTATTTTCAAAACACGGGATTTTAAGCCCTAAACCATATATTAAACCAAGGAGGCCGGCCAAGAACAAGAAGGGGACATATTTTGGACACAAATTCAACCTAAAGAGGCAAGAACACATTGGGAGCAAGGCGGAGAATTCTTCTACGAGTTTTTCCTTCCTCTTCCTATTTTTCATTATTGGTTATCACTTTTAGTATTGTAGTTTACATACTATTATGAATAGCTAATTTGTTATCTAGAGTTTTGATAGAACTTTTTGTATGATAAATTCTTGTTATGTTTTTATATAATTGAGCCATAGCTTTTCTCTATTTGTTCAACTATGTTTATATTCTGGTTGATTGAACAACTCTCAATTAGCCGTGCCTATTTAGTATGCATAAATCGGGAGAGAGTGCATATTTAGGTAATTGTTGCACAACACCACTCCCAAAGTATACGAGGGATCAATAACTGAGGGTTAAAAGGCGGGATAAGGGACAACGAAGCTTTGGGTGTGATCTGAAGTGAAATGTATTAAAAGCCAGCTAGCGTAGCTCAGGAGAGTGCATCTAGTAAGTTATAGTAATTACTTAGGAGAGATTTACGGTAATAAGAGTGCTCGTGATTGGTAGAGAATACTTAGGTGAAATTATAGAAGACATAGCGGGAAGGATTCCGACAATTGGGAAAATCATAACTCTAGACCTCCTTAGTCTTATCTCTAACCCTTAGTATATTTAATTGTTAATCTAGTAGTTTAATTTGTTAGTTAATCAGTTAAACAGAAGAATCTAAATACCTATAAGTTAGGAATTGTTCAAGCTTGTCTTCTTGGTGATAGTGAACAGTTGTAGCTAAACCTTAGTTCTCTGTGGGATTCGGCTCCGGACTTGTAAACCGAATTATATTTGCAGCGATCGCATTGTCCTTTTATAAGGCATAATTGGGCTTGAATTCCCTATCCATTGCCGGGGAACTAACAGTGTAGCTGTAGGTGTACATATTACTAGGTTTCAAGTTTGAACTTTTATTTTTATTTTTTGTATTTGACTTTTTTTATTCTTTTTTTTTACTTGTTGATTTTTTTTTTAAAAAAATGGCATCATGGAATTATGAAAGTTTTGATGTTGGTAATTCTACTTTTAATCATCCTTATTCATATTGTGATGAAAACCACCCTTGGCAAAATTATCAAAATATTCCCGAGAGTGATTTTTGTGCACCAACTCAACCTTATATGTGGAATGTATGTGGTATGTGTGGTGGCCAAGATGGTCACTTTCATGGTTGTACTTATATTTCTTATCTTCCCCCAACCCCTTATTATGATGATTTTACGTTTTCTTGTGAGGATAACATGAACAAAGAACCTAGGGAAGCTGACCTGTAGAAGCTCAAAGATATGTTAAAGTGCATTTTGGAACAACAGAGTAAATTACTACTGCGGATAGAAAGGTAGGAGGAAACTATTCACAACTTGAAAGTTCACATGAGTCATCTGGTTGAAGTTTTTAATGCTCAACAAGCCAATATTGTGAATAGTATCCAAGAAGAGCGTGAATTAGATACAGAAATTGATGAGCTAGAGAAGGATGCTAGAGTAGAACACCAACAATCAATCACACTAGATTTTGAGGATATCGATGTTATAGAAGAGATACTAGAGTCAACCAAGGATATTGAGGATACATATTTAATTGACTCTATTGTCATTAGTGTTGAGAATGTAGACAGTCCCAATGTTCATGTGGTTGAGCGCGTTGGTCTTCACTCCAAGTATTTTTCCACATTGTGTTTAGATGATGATATGAAAATAAAGTCGTTTGAGCCATTTGAGGAGTCAAGGAATGAGGAATAAAGTGCTTACATTCTGGAATTCTTCTTGCTAGAAAGACGTGATTACGCACCTCATCTAAAGGCCAAGGAGTGCATAATACTACATTATTTTATTGGGGCAGCCAGATTCGTTTCGCCACCCCATGAGCATGATCACAGACCAGAATCAAAACTTGGGGTCCGATTCATAAGTTCAAAGTGGAGACAAAAAGAGATTCACGTAGTGCCGCGGCGTTAAATCAATCGCTTATTGGGAGGCAACCCAGCTTTATTGCTTTCTTTTATTTTTTATATTTTTAATTATATTATTTTTGTAGTGTCAATTTGTTTATTTTCTAGGAGCATGGAAAGCAAAGGTATTGGAACAATGCACCAACAAATGCAATGGTTAGAACTATGTGTGAGGTACCCGCACGAAGGACCAGCTGGGAGAAGTCTGAGTACCCCATGAACTGCTAGTGCTTCGGCCTTTGGCCTATCAGGGAGTTTCTTTTACCCTCTTGTATATATGGATGTGCATTGGGGACAATGCACAACTTTAAGTGTGGGGTGAGGAGATTGTCTGGGTGACTTTTCATGCTCATTTAGCTGTGTTTTTTTTTTAAAAAAAATTGAACTTTTCCTGATGACGGATCTTCTAGATATTTTTCTTGAGGGAAGTAAGTCTAAAGAAAATACCAAAACAAAAAATTTGTTTTATTAGGTAGTGTAGCAATTACCCCTTGGTTTTTCTTTAAACCACAGTTCTTTTCCAAGGGTTTTACTTGAACCAGGTGTAGTTAGTTTTTTTTTTGGGAAGTAAGAGCCATTGTGTTGTGTTATGAATTGAAGCAATATATCTTGACTTTATTATGCCTTGAGAATAGTGAGTACTTTGGCTGTGACGCTTATTCTCAGTTTTTTGACTCTTTTGAAGTACCTTAAAAATTGTATTATTTTAGCTTTGCTTAATTGCTTTGACTAGATTGACTATGAATCCAATCCTAAGTGAGTTATGTGCCAGGCGTGTGTAAGGTTTTGCGTTATTCGGTGCATTGCATTTGATGCCTAGAACTTGCCATGTGTGTTTGCAAAGCGAAATAGTAGTTTTGTTCAGTCTTGGAAGTGATATATGCATTTCTTGCTGAGCCATATATATATATTTTACCCACCTAATTATTATATATCATAGTTAACCCTTTTGAGCCTGTAATCATGTTTCTTTGGCAACCACATTGCAAGACTTACCCATTTGTTTGAATTAACCATCTATTCGAACCTTTTCACCTTTAATGAGCACTTGAATGTTATGAACTTTGTAAAAGTTAAAGTGTGGGGTGGTTGGTTTGGCTTTTGAGTGGAACTAATTGAATAAGGAGAAAGGTGCACTGTTTTGAAAAAAAGGAAGAGCCACTTGAATTGAAAAAAAAAATATAGTTGGATTGTTGTGAAAAATAATAAATTCTTTTATAAGTGGTGGCTCTTGACGTAAGTTTGCTTAAATAAGAAAGGGGTAATTTACATTGATGTGAAGGTGGAATTTTGGTTTGACATAAGTTTGGGGTTTGAATGTTAAAGTATATGTATTAAAGTGCTTAGGGAGGTGTAGTCACTCTTATATCTAAATGTATCCTACCTGTCCCGCAGCCTACATTACAACCAAATAAAGTCCTAATTGATCCTAGATTGAATGAGCTCGATTAGTGGAGTAGTACACTACGGGCAAGCTTATGGTGCATCTTTTGTGGCATATGAATGTTATTTCTGAGAGTGAGTGAATTCTTTCTATCTTGAGTTCCTAAGAGTTCTTAAATTTTATTGTGTGGAACTACTCTCTTGTATTGTGAGGGCACTTGATTCATGAAGGAAAGGTAATATTAGTGACCTCTATGTTAGAGTTAGTAGGTTAGTTGTGAATAATACGTGGTACTTGTGAGTCAAATCTTGAGGTGAAGATGTTACGCTATTGCGCTTAGTCTATTTTAAATACTCTTGGTGTGATGAGTTAAGAGAATTGTTTAAAAATGTCGTGTCTATAAAAAAAGAAGTGTAGTTTGATTGCTCAATGACGAGCAATAATTTAAGTGTGAGGTATTGATGATAGGCTATAATTACGTATTTTAGTCACTTATTACACTCGAGTTTACTGCACTTTAATTGAGTTTGAGCTTTAATCGCTAGTATTTTGTACTAATTATGTGTTTTATGCCTTGTAGGTGTGATTCCGAGCTATATAGATGTTATGAAATAAATTTAAGTGATTTGAAGCTTTTAAGTCTGAGTAAAAGCTCAAGGAATTAAGCCGGGATCGTGTTCAGCGGTCAAATTTGATAGTTGAGAACAAACGAACACTCGATGAGGCATATTGCGCACTATCTAGTCATTTGGACATAACTTTTTGCTCAAAACTCCGTTTTGGCTCCATAATATATGGTTGGAAATATAACTCAAAGGGATACAACTATCAAGTTTTACATTGTGCAAAATTCCAAACCAAACAGGGTGACAAACCGCGGTTTTACCGCGATCGCGGCAGAACCGCGGTAGAAGATGGTCGCGGACAATTGAAGAATCAGAGGGCATGTTTGACCGCGGTTCCACCGCAACCATGGCCAAAATGCAGCAGGAGGCAAAAATTTCAGGGACTTATGTGCAAAACACCGGATTTTAAGCCCTAAACCCTATATTAAACCAAGGAGGCCGGCCAAGAACAAGAAGGGGACATATTTTAGACACATATTCAACCTAATGAGGCAAGAACACATTGGGGGCAAGGCAGAGAATTCTCCTACGAGTTTTTCCTTCCTCTTCCTATTTTTCACTGTTGGTTATGACTTTTAGTATTGTAGTTTTACATACTATTATGAATAGCTAATTTGTTATCTAGAGTTTTGATAGAACCTTTTGTAGGATAAATTCTTGTTATGTTTTTATTTAATTGAGCCATAGTTTTTCTCTATTTGTTCAACTATGTTTATATTCTGGTTGATTGAAGAGCTGTCAACTAGCCGTGCCTATTTAGTATGCATAACTTAGGAGAGAGTGCATATTTAGGTAATTGTTGAATAACACCACTCCCAAATTATATGAGGGATAAATAATTGAGGGTTTAAAGGCGGGATTAGGGATAACGAATCTTTGGGTGCGATCTGAAGTGAGATGTACTGAAAGCCAGCTAGCATAGCTCGGGAGAGTGCGTCTAGTTAATTATCATAATTCCCAGGAGAGATTTACGGCAATAAGAGTGCTCATGATTGGTAGAGAATACTTAGGCGAAATTATAGAAGACATAGCGGGAAGGATTCCGACAATTGGAGAAATCATAACTCTAGACCTCCTTAATCTTGTCTCTAGCCCTTAGTATATTTAGTTGTTAATTTAGTAGTTTAATTTGTTAGTTAATTAGTTAAACATAAGAATCTAAATACTTATAAGTTAGGAATTGTTCAAGTTTGTCTTTTTGGTGATAGTGAACAGTTGTAGCTAAACCTTAGTTCTCTATGGGATTCGACTCCGGACTTGTAAATCGGATTATATTTGCAACGACCACATTATCCTTTTATAAGGCATAGTTGGACGTGATCAAATTCCCTAGCATAGTCGCCATGCTGTCGATGCCCCATTTTTCTCGCAAAATCAAGTTTATGACATTTGGGTGGACAACTCATTTCTTTTTGGGAATTAGGTTCGCAATTGAAGAGACGCCACCTAATGAGTAAGTTAGTTAGGACACTAAGAGAAAATTTGACTTAGAAAAACCAGAGATTAGGTTAGGGCTTGAAATTATCTCGAGGAGAAGGTGTTAGGCACCCCTCAAGATCCACTAGTGTTGTTACCGGCCATGTTATAATTATGACTTTAAGTGCAAATGACAAGTGAACAAGCAAGAATTGCTAATACAAGATAGTTTTCATATAACGGTTGCAAGCAACTGAAGTAAAACAAGATGAAGTTTGGGAAGAAAGTAGTTTATAAATTTTCTGAAAATAACCAAGTAAAAAGGTAGGTTTTCACATAATTGATGCAAGTAATTGGAGTAAAAGAGGTTAAAGAAGCTGAAAATTGAATAGTTTTTTAAAACTCTAAAAAATAAACAAGTAAAGGGAAAGGGGTCCTAGGTTTATAAATAATATAGATCACCCCACACAACACCCGATAACTGTTTATACACGTGGTATTATCGCGTGATCATCATATATATATCTACCGTTTGCCACCCCTTAAAGGAATTAAACATATAATGGTCTCATTTTCCTATTGCATGCTACTACCCTCCTCAATCATATCAGTCCCGGAGGTATTTGGGACTACTAGTCCTAAATGAAGGGAAATTTGGCTTTTGTAGTTTAAAAGGACAAAAGTCTAAGGCGACAGTCAAAACACATATGTAACGGATATAGGGAAAAACACACAACAAATAGAAAGGCTCAAACATACCTCCTAAAGAAACAAAGAGAAACATATAATTTAGCATGCCTTGCACATACTAGTTATGGTCTTAATTAAACATAAAGGAAACGGGAGGCAGACTGATTTATTACATATTTTAGACGAGAAACTTGGATCAGACTTGCCTGCTGGTTGGAATTTAACAAAGTCTGATTCCTATTAACTAATTTACCTTATGGCTTGCCTAGGTGAAACCTATAGGCATGATATCTAACAATACGGAAGTGTACTAGTTTTTAAAGAAAAGGACTTGTTGATTATACAAAGCATAAGGTCTGTAGATATTAAGCCATGCTATCTACTGATTCTTAGACTTAGGCAAAATAGGTGATTCAGATTTTAGTTGATATATCCTATAGGCATGTTTTCTATGTGCTAAATGATTTAAAATGTTTATAGTCAAAATAAAAGTACATAAGTCCTATAGGCACGATGTCTAGAATGATGTTTGTTATTTAAACCTATAAATACGTTTGCCTAGTGATATATGCATATGCATAATTTAGGAAATCCTATAGCCATGTTATCTATGTGGTATGCAGAAATATGGACACCTACAGACATGGTTTCTATATGTAATGCAGGAAGCTATGGACATGGTTTCTATACGAGAATGTAGAATCTATAAACAAGATTTCTATATGAAATGCAAAACATATAAATATATTTTCTAGATAATACAAAAGTGCATAAACTTATAAGTATGGTTTCTATATGAAAATGCAGAATTTATGAAAATGGTTTCTATATGAAATATGTAACCTATGAACATGATTTCTACATGAAATATGTAGAACTGAAAACAGGACGTGATTGCTAAAACATATTAAATTCCTATGAACATGATATCTACCCCTTTCATGCATGATATACCCTCCCCTTTTCACTAAAAACCTCAATAGTTATTATAAGATTATTACATACCAGAATTGAATAAGAGAAAGAAGTAAAATTACATCAGAAAAACTAAAAATTTCCAACCGAGGAGAGCCTGATTCAGTCTTCTGTCTAAGGAATGAAGTAAACCAACTCCAAGGATCAAACTCCCAAAGCCTTTCTCAGATTTTTTGGGTGTGTCAGAGTTTCCAAGAGCCTCATGAACTCCAGGCAGTGCTTAAACCTAAATTCATTATAGAATTGAATTATAATGCAGTGTGGAAGGGGCAGCCATCAAATGTTCAAGTTCAGAAGGAACTCAAGGTCCCAAAGAAAGGCTCATAAGGGGTGGGGGAGAACTTAGAAACTAGGAAAGAGTGTAAGTTCAATATAGTAGATTCTGAGGAAAGCCAAGACAGGTTAGTGGTCATACCCAGCAATTGGAAATGTTGGTACATCCCAACCAGCCTATTAGCCACATTGTTTGAGAGTTAGGACCCCTTAAAGAATCAAGTCCAGACATGAGCAACCATTTGGATGTTGCCATGTTCTGAACTTAAACTCAAAAGACATAGAGGGGAATAAGGGTACATAGATTCACACAGGAACATGTTCAAAGAAATTGACATTGCTAATTATCATTAAACATAGGTAGTAATGCAGACATGGGTGTAGTAATTCACAGTAGAAACATATGCAAAAGAATTGACTTGCCAATTAACATTAACATAGGTAGTAAAATAGACAGGGATGTAGAAACTGTAAAGTAAACAAATTGGGATGAGGCTAAACACCAAACTAGAACATAGCAGTTTCATGGATGCAAGAAAAGAAAGCAGTAGTCGTGTAAAGCCAAAGGCAACCAGGCAGTCAGAACACTGTGATTTTAGAAGAGAACTATGAGTAGTGTAAGAGTATTGGATTAAAATGTGTGATTGAAAGTTGGTCGTATTAACCGTGCCTGATGTGTTAAAGAAGGTCATGTATTTATAGTATAGAAATCAAGCAGAAATAGGTAGGAGAATAATTTGAAAAATTAATTACAAAAGGGCTCCCTTTGATTAAGGGATTCTGATTTCAAATGGGTAAAATAATTAAGGCAAGAAGCTGATTAAACACTTTTCCAAAGCAGTGCAAGAAGGGTAAATACATAGAGATATATTTAAGGAAAAGTTTTAATAGCACACGATTTGTGCAAAATAAGGAAAGGCAATCAATCAACATCTAGTAAAATCAGCAATTGAAGATTTCATGTAAATGAACCAAGTCAGGAAGATTGAAAAAATCTTTACTTAAGGAAAATTAGTACTAATTAATCAAACCTAAAGAAAAGGATTCTAAATCAAACATAAGTTGGAAAACCCTTTTCATAAGAAAGAATTCATCACATATAAAACATACAACCACATTTAAGCACGAAGATCTATTGTGCTAATTAGTAGAAGAATTTAAAAGTTTAGAGTCGTAAACATAGAGATTCAAACTTAGTTCATAGACTCAGAATGAGTCTAAAAGAGTCGAGGGTTCCACAATAGAACCCTAGTACAAACACAAGGAAAAACACCCAAATTCTAGGGTTTCCATTTCGAATTAGATACATAGAAGAGGAGACAAATAACAAGCCGATACAATAACGAGTTTGGAACAACAAAGTGAAAAAAACTAATTTGGAACATAGTGGGGGGGGGGGGGTAGAAAGACATGTTTGAGAAAACCTGGGATTTAAACAAGTACAAAAGAGAGAAGATGTGGTATAACACTTAAGAAAATAAGAGACGAAACATGTTTAAAGAGAACTCAAACAAAGTACAGTAAAAGGAAGGCAGGGAACTTAAGAAATCAGTAGGAGACACATACATTAGGAGAACACAAAATTACCAGAAAAGTATATCCACAAGACTTATAGGAAAAACGCAGTAGGACGAACATGTAAGCATGGTGTAGAAACATAATAGAAAGATAAATAACAGAAGAACAAAACATAAGAAAATAACAAAAAAAAAGGAAAAGAACAGTCGAAGAAAAACATTTCGAGTTTTCAGAAACCCTAAGTTGGAGAGAAGTAATTTTTGAAAGAAAAATTGGGGAAAACCCTTTAAAACTCAAGTAGAGCCCAGATATAGAACCAATCTAGGAAAACAAAAGAGAAAACCTCAGATATCTAGGGTTTCAGAGGAACCGTAGAGCGACAAAGGCTTGGAATAGGTCCGATATAAGTCGAATGAGTCAGAACCAGGATCGAAATGTTGTGGGTATGCTGTAACAAAGCTGGAGAAGCCATAGAACCTTGAATCGAAGAAAATATAAATGGACACCATCGAGGTCAGACCTCGATATTTCGAACACCCAGCATTTAAGAGCAGAGATATATGGGTATAGGCCATCCATGGATTGAGACCATGGATCCGGTGTGTCACGACCCATTTTTCATAAAATAGGTCATGATGGCGACCCAACACCCTAGTTAAGCGAGCCAGGTACAGAATTAAGATTTAAATGCCCATTTCAGTTTAATTCAGAACCAACATGTTAAAGACTTTCAGAAAAATAAAGAAAATCAGTAAACCATAAAATATTGACATAGCAAAAATAGACCCCAAGATGAATAAACATCCATACAGTGTGTGTGCAGAACCTGGTGGCACTAGTTACGGGCGACCAATAGAGTAAACACAAAATATACAAAATACTGTCCTACTGTCTGAATCATAATAGACATAAAAGTATAAATACAAGATGAAGGACTTCTGCGGGTCGGCGTGAGAAAGAAGGTAGCTTACCGTAGAAGTCCCTGAGCTTGCTCACAGCGGCGTGCCCGAATACTGACCAGATCCACCTACCTCAAAACATGTACATTTAAGTGAAGAAGTGCAGTATGTGTACATAAACCACATATACTCAGCAAATATCCAGTCTAATCTCGAAGAAGTAGAGACGAGAGGTCGACTTGATACTTACTAAGGTCCAAATAATATGACATAGTAGAGAGAATTAAACAACATAATAAATTATTAAATAGAAAGGTTCCACAGAAGGATCTTTTACTCATTTCTTTGCCTTAATCAATTTTCCAGGTTTCCTTCTTTAATTAGCAAGTACTACTAATACCACAATTAACAACAACAAATAAATCATGCACAAACATGACGATGACGACGACCCGCTCCAACAGAAAGTATATGTGCATCGCCGAGGGTCGAACAACACGAACCATAGATGCATCTATTATCCCGCTCGCAAATTATACATACCGCGCGGTAAAAATGTAAATCACAATCACCCCGCTCGCGAATCATACATGCGATGCATGTACACATAATAAAATATATATTTCAAGTACGAGTCAATCCTTTTTCAATAAATCCCTGATTAGGTGGAATTAAATGCCTTTACAATTTTAGTGTCGAACTTGTTAAAATATGAACAATTTAGCAACCAACAAGATTATAGAGATTTCACATATAACTTGCTTTAGGATCCTAGACTACCCGGACTATCACAAAATCGCTACGCACGGACTCTCGTCACCTGGTGCATACGTAGCCCCCGCATATAAAGCAATTAGATTATTTATTATACTTATGGGGACATTTCCCTCTTACAATGTTAGAAAGGAGACTCACCTCGCTCCAAAGTGCTCTCCCAATCTCCAAGAATGCACTCAAGTCCTTAATTCGAAGCCGGAAAATCCCAAGCTAATCAAACGAAGCAAGAACTAGTAAATAAAGGCTTACAAGATCGAATTCTAGCTATTTAAACAATTTCCTAGCCATTAGCACTAGTTTCCTATATTCCGACCCTGGGCCCACAATCCCGGATTAGGGAAGTTGTTCTCTATCATCTAAGGATAGCAAATATATGATTTCTAGTTTATTACATGGCAAATATTCACGTAAAAACTCAAATTCTCATTAAACCCTATGTCTAACTCAAATTCCTTGTTTTACCCAATCCTTGGTGTTAAGTCTACCTTATGTTTATATATTTGAACTAAAAATGAGTGGGGATTACTTACCTCAAAATGTTATGCTGAAACTTCCCCTTTTGAACCACTAAAATCACCCTAGAGTTGAGAGAGATATGGGGGAATAAGCTGAAGCTCAAATTAAATGATACACTGACCCCTTGCGATTTTCGCTTCTGCTGAAGAATTCTTGCTTCAGTAGACATTGGACCACTTATGCGAAAATGGGCCAAAGAGACTGGGCCGCTTCTGTGGTCCAACACTCGCTTCAGCGACTCCGCATAAGCAGAAATAGAACCGCTTCTGTGGTTTGGGCCTACCGCTTCTACGGTTTCCCTGGGCCTGGCCCCTTCCGCTTCCGCAATTAGAGAAATGGTCACCACTTTTGCAGTCAAGAAGTCGCAGAAGCGGTTTTGATAGAAGCAACACACTTGTTTCCTTCAAAATTTTGACCTCGCTCAAACCTCGACCATTTGACGCTCGGGGATCCCGAGCCCCACCCAAACTTATCGACAAGTCTGAAATCACGAGTCAGACCTAATCGAACCTTCAGAACACCCAAAACATTATTAAATCACGGAATGGGACCCCAAAACCAATTAATCAAATCTAATGAACTTCAAGTTCTCAATTTCGTACTAACGGGTCAAAATGCCCTTAAACTACTCGGATTGACTCCAAACTTTATGGGTAAGTCTTATATGATATTTAGGACTCGTACCAAGTGTCGGTATTTAAATTTGACCTCGATACCTAAAAAAACAATAACTTCTTAGTTTATTTAATTCTTTGAAACTTAAGTTAACAATTTTTATGAAAAATTTCATTACTCAGGCTAGGGACCTCACAATTCGATTCTGGGCACACGCCCATGTCCCATATTATTCCACCAACCCTCAGAAATTGTCGGATCCCGATTCTGGGTCAGTTTTCCCAAAATGTTGACCGAAGTCAAACTTGGCCTTTTTGAAGATATTAAATGAAGCGAATATGCTTATTCTTGCCCGAAATTCTTTTAACTTCCAAACCACCCACCCCGGCAAGTCATAATTCAGCTAAAGAAAATGCAAAAAGAATTATTTAAGGGAACGGGATTTGAGAATACAAAACAACCAGTCGGGTCGTTACACAATGAGTTGGAGGTTGAAAATGATAGAAGACGATTAGGCTGTCAAGAACATTAGAGCGAGTTCAAGAGACGAAGGGTATTCAGAGGCGGCGTCTCTGAGTGAAATGGGTTAGGGTTAGGGGTGTAGGTGAATTGAAATGGTAAGAAATGATTGTGGTCATTGATCAAAATGATCAAAGGCATGGATCAAAAGGAATGGCCGGGCGGGTTAGATTAGTTGGGTTAATGGTGGGTTAAATTGAAATTGGGTCGGTCCATTTGGCATTTGAAATTGGGTCAATTAGGGGAAGTCAATGTGGCTATAATTGAAGTAAAAATGGGCAAGATTTTAAATAGCCAGTTTTCACTTTCTATTTTATAAAATAGTAAAAAATAAATTTTTAAAGCAAATTAAAAGTACATAATCAATTAATAATATATAAATATTAATTTAAAAATATTAGAACCAATTTCATAATTATAAAATATTTTTAATTCTCAAAATAGGCTAAAATTACAATTATATGCAATTTGACTTTTAAAATATCAAGTTTTTATGTAAAAATGTATTAAAATTACTATAGCTATATTTTGATATAAATATAAGAATAAAATAAATTATTCACCAAGATGATAATTATGGGAATAATTATTGGTTTTTATACTACTAAAATAGATAATAAATTGATTTAAAAATCTTTTAAAAATTGAGAAAAAAATACTAAAATACTTGGGCCTATTTATATATCATATATATAGTATTTGAAAGTATTTTTCATGTAAAGATAGACGGGTAAATTTGGGTATCAGCACTACACCCTTCAGAATCGGGGGTGCGCCTGGGATCTGATCGACCCTTGAGTTATAGGTCTCCACCTTTTTGTCATTGGCTTTTATCTTTTGTTCGCCCGATTCAATCCTCTTTGTGAGTTCCTCGAGAATCTTTATGATAGCGGGGTTGGTTATCGACCTGTTGTTGCTTGATCGTTCTAATACTTGTTTCGCTCGAGGAGCCGTTTCCGGTGCTGCTGTGCTCGAAAATTTTTGGTGACTTTGTAGTTAAGAAATCACTAGTTGTTGTGCCTGCAACATCTCAATATGACATGAAGGCTAACCTCTCGTTCCTCCCGAGATGGGATTTTCTGAGCTTTTTGTTGGTTTTCTTGGCGTCTAAATCTTGTTCGTGTGGGAGCTTATATCGACGTGTTTGGCGTTGCGTGAGATCACATATGGGAGTTGGTTCTGGTGCATTCTTAGGGTTTTGTGGTGGTATACCAATACCTAGAACAACTACACCATTCTTTCCATGGTCCTCATGATCGTTGTTTTCATGCGCATTCACTAAGTTAGACATTTTGACCTCAAATCAAAGATTCTTGGACAACACAAAGTGTGAAGGATAGCTTGTGTTATTTAGTAAACCAGCACGAAAACAATCCGTATTATTTTTAGCCTCACGGTAGGCGTCAAACTGTTTACCTTGAAAATGGTAATTACAATAAAATTTGATTTTGTGGTTCTAAAAATATGTAATTTATTTTTATGCTAGTTGTTAGGTAGTAGATTCTAAGTATGAGACTAGTAAATAAGATAAAGGCTTGAAGATGATAGTATGATATGTGAACCGAGTGGCTGAGAACCGGGGCCGGGAGCTATCCTATGCTGGGCCTCGAGGTTAAGCTAATGAGCTTGACTGGAGATGGCCGATGAAGGACTAACAGTTCTAGAGCTTTGATGAGGGCTCTTTATAATCAATGATGATTAATAAATGAAGAACAATCGATGAAACATAATAAAAGTAAGCGATGTAAAAGGAGAATATGTTTAAGTTAGAGAGAAGAGAATATTCTTGTTCTTGTATTAAATATTATCCCTCTACAAAATAATAATGGCCCCTTTATATAGGAGAGGGAGTTCCAACATGGTACATATATAATTATTACAAAGAAAAATAGCTGGTACAACTATTTACTAGTATGGTACACACTAGTACTGTTATTGCATATATTGTGAGCTTTGGTCACGTGTCTTGGGAACTTCCCGTATGCCCATGGTAGCCACTAATTTATGCTGCCCCGAAGTCGAGCATTGGGAACCCTCGGGGTGGAACCTCGAACTGTGCCTCGAGGCTTCTGGAGGTGGGCCGCGGAATGTCATAACAATCATAAAATTAGACTTCTCTGATTTTAGCCATATACCTGATTATTTGATATAAAATTAATATAAAAGAACGAAATACATAATATAATACTAAACTTTCAAAATAATCTTGTTGTTTCATGCTTAGACTCTACTATTTTTGACTAAATAGGTTCAATATTTGTTATTTTCAAAATTTTTGACTAAATAGGTTCAATATTTGTTATTTTCAAAAGCTTATATCTAAAAAAAGAATTTAATATTTTTATATATGCATTTTAGAGGGTGCATGCGCGTTGCGACTATCCTAAAATAGGAGAAATTTATTTTGGGAGAGCCATGTAGTAATGGTACAAAGTAATTTATGCGGCCTAAGGTTCAAGAAGTGGTTTTCAGTTTTCTACATACGGAGTATTAAATTTTGCAGAGAGAAATATAAACCCCCATAACATAAACCCTGAACCCTAAACTTTGCTCTCTCTCTTCACTCTCCTTCAACAGAGCTGCTCTATAGCAAACTCCACCATCAATGGCGGAGGTGAAAATCTCAGAGATGCGTGACCTAACCAGAATAGAACGCATAGGTGCACACTCCCACATCCGAGGTCTCGGCCTCGACTCATCACTCGAACCCCGCCTCAGTTCCGAAGGCATGGTAGGCCAAACCTCCGCTCGTAAAGCCGCCGGCGTAATAGTCAAAATGGTCCAAGAAGGTAAAATCGCGGGTCGGGCTGTCCTCCTTGCGGGTCAACCCGGTACGGGGAAAACAGCTATAGCAATGGGCATGGCGAAATCATTAGGGCAAGAAACCCCTTTCGCTATGCTAGCAGGAAGCGAGCTTTACTCCCTCGAGATGTCAAAAACGGAAGCACTTATGCAGGCATTTCGTAAAGCAATTGGTGTGCGGATAAAAGAAGAGGCTGAAGTTATTGAAGGAGAAGTTGTGGAAGTGCAGATTGATAGGCCAGCTGTGGCTGGGGCGGCGTCAAAGACGGGGAAGTTGACTTTGAAGACTACTGATATGGAGACAGTTTATGACTTAGGAGGGAAAATGATTGAAGCTTTAGGGAAGGAGAAAGTTCAGAGTGGGGATGTTATTGCTATTGATAAGGCTTCTGGGAAGATTACTAAATTAGGGAGGTCGTTTTCGAGGTCCAGGGATTATGATGCTATGGGACCCCAGACTAAGTTTGTACAATGTCCTGAAGGAGAGCTCCAGAAGAGGAAGGAGATTGTACATTGCGTTACCCTCCACGAAATTGACGTCATAAATAGCAGGTAGCTTTTGTTAATATTGCAGTACTAATTTTTAAGTCTCTGGTTGCGCTAGTTTTATATACTTATTTATATGTATTTGTATAATATTGGCATAAGATGAGTTAAACTAAGTAACATGGTTAGTGAGGATTCGTATAGCCGAGGTGTAGCTGTTGTTATTTGTATGGCTGCTTAATTGCTTGCAATAAGTCTGGTTTCAGGAGCTGTTATTACACTATGCGTCTGCTACGTCATATAGTTGGTGTTTGATTTTTATTGGACATTGTCCTAGTTTCATTCTTGCGAATGCATTTTCTTAGTGTTTCTGAAAGCTGGAAGCTGATAGCTTGAGTCGAACAGAAGATATAATCTGTGAAAGTATGTTTTCTCGGTTTGCCTGATGTCGAACAAAATTAACCTTTTTTCTCTTTCTTTAGTCTTATTGATACTTGATCCTGTTGTTTCCGGTCCAAGTTGGCACCAAGTTGAGCCCTAGTTTGAGCATGACCAGCGATGTTTGTTGAGCCTTGAAGTGGGGCAAAGAGAGCTATTTCTGTTTGATTGTACAGTTATATAAAGAGTTGATTATAATTCAGGCGAAAGTTTAAAAACTTTGCAGTCTTCTTCAAATTATTCAACTGGTATTATAAAATTTTAATTTTATTTCTTCTGGTAGATAACCAGATTGCTTTTAATAGAGGAAAATAGTGCAAAGATACAGTCTTCAAGCAAAAAGGTAATTTTTCAATTTGCAACGCGATTCCAGCCGGTTGGGATCATACTGGGTTTGTTGTTGTTGTAATGCGATTCCAGCCATTAGTTAAAGTTTTTATCAGCTTAATTTTGCTGCAGGTGGTGGATATCATGAAATTATTCTTCGATTTTATGACTGATATTGTTGTTTACTCTGGTTAGCTTTACTATTTTTTGATGTCAGTACCTTTCTGTTCTGCTGCTTTTTAATCACAACTTTTACTCTTGTACTTTTCAAACCTGTTTTGAAAATGCTTTTCATGAGCCGATTTCTACTGGTAACAGCCTCTCTACACTACAAAGGTATGGGTAAGGTCTGGCTACACCCCATCTTTCCCAGAGCCCACTTGTGGGATCACACTGGGTATATTGTTGTTGTTGTTTTAGCTTGAGAGATGTAAACTTACTTAAGTTCTTGTTTCCTTTTATTTTCCTCTCTATTTTTGGTAAATAAAGTCTCACAGTAGGAGGATAATATCAGAATAGTATATTTGTAATTGTCCTTTACTTTTCAGTGGGACATCCCAAACATGGAACGAGCTACCATGTTCCATTTTCATTGGTGGAAAATGGTCCATCATGAAAGCTTGAAAGGCCAGCTGGATTTCAGTTTCTGCTGAAGTCTGAAAAATTCTTAAGAGAACCCGACGGAAATTTCTTCTGCAGTTATCCGTTGATTAATTGATAACAGCTTGAAGGATTTGAAACCTCACAGGTGGAAGTTGGAAAAAGTTAGTAGAAGGCTGAAACAATATCTAGTTTAAAAATAAACTGGTCAAGTTCAGTATTGGTGACTATTTTATTTTAACCTTTCTGAGGTCATCATATTGCCTAAGTTAAGGGTGTTATGCTTAGCAGCGGTTGCAAGTTGCAACTCAGTTGTTTATGTATGACGTTAGCTTCGATGTTGAGCATTTTTCTAAAAGATTATGGGCTTCTATAGCATTTTCGTAGGGAGAATAATTTTGTTTGAAAAAATTGAGTCTTTATGGATTGTACTTTATATTTGAAAGGGTCTCCTATTCCATTTCAGCTGCTGTAGTTTGACTTTAAGCTAATATTAACCTTGCCACTTCTCTGAAGGAAGCCTTGACGATTGATGTTCCAGCAAGGCTTTTTTTTTTGGCCTTGTTATTTTTTGTCTTTTGTTTCTTTTGGGGGAGTGAATATGGGAGGCGAGGTGTGAGAGGAGGCCTTTTCGTTGTTGTACTACCTTCTTATTTGTATCTATTTCTGTCAAAAGGTTTTAGAAGTCAAACTCAATCCTATAGCCCTTAATAGTATTGTCCTATCCATCTCCTTTACGTAAATATTGCCTTTTGCTAAGTTAGCTATTTAGATTATCATAAAATACGCTGCTAGTAATGCATGGGGTTATACTGTTATAGTGGATAGCTTTTCCTGGTAACCGTTCGACAGGATTGGTTTCATAAACAATATTATGTTTGTAGTAAAATTTTGCCAAAAGACTGAATGTGGGTGTTGTTTGACTAGGAATTGATATGGTTATCTTTTCCTTGCTAATCCGTTCGCTCTTGGTGCACTCGCTCTTGGTGCACTGTGTTTTTACTTCTAGTTTCTATATTATGTTTGATTGGTTTTTGCCCCTTAGTAGGGTTTTTGGCCTCATATGCGATGGACTAGTTGTCATTTGAAGAACAAGCTGATCTTTTTGTATGCTAAAATCATAGACTACAATTAAAAAATCATGATGCTTGTCAAGAGACTTGGATTCGTATCTTCCCCCTTCATGTGACTTTTCCTTGCATTAATTCTAATTGGTGATGCTACTTGCCATCCTCAGTTGCATTCTTTTCCTATTGAGTGTATTTGCAAAACTCATCAGTTTTACTTTCTGAGTTTTGAGTTGCCTCTGAAAACATTTGACATATTAGAAGAATCTTCTTGTTTCCTACTTTACCAGATTAAACAAGTTAATCAGCTCATCTCAATTGCAGAACACAGGGATTTTTAGCACTATTTACGGGTGATACTGGTGAGATTCGTGCTGAAGTGAGAGAACAAATAGATACCAAGGTTGCAGAGTGGAGGGAGGAAGGGAAGGCAGAGATTGTGCCTGGTGTCCTCTTCATTGATGAAGTCCATATGCTTGACATTGAGTGTTTCTCTTTCCTAAACCGAGCTCTGGAAAATGACATGGCACCTATATTGGTTGTTGCTACCAATAGAGGCATTACTACAATTCGGGGAACAAATTACAAATCCCCACATGGGATTCCAATTGACTTTCTTGATCGCCTGCTCATCATCTCTACACAGCCTTACAAGGAGGAAGAAATTCACAAAATTCTGGACATCAGATGCCAAGAGGAGGACGTAGAAATGTCTGAAGATGCAAAAGTTTTGTTGACCAAGATCGGGGTGAATACATCTTTGAGATATGCCATCCACCTTATTACTTCTGCAGCTCTGGCTTGCCAGAAGCGGACAGGGAAGATTGTGGAAGTGGACGATGTTACTCGAGTCTATAATCTGTTTTATGATGTCAAGAGATCCACACAGTACCTGATGGAGTACCAGAGCCAGTACATGTTTAATGAAGTGCCCATAGGAGATGCTGAAGAAGATGAAACTACTGCCATGGTCTCCTGAAAGCTTCTTGACTCGGGATTCTAGAGATTGAGATCATTCTTAAATTCAGAGTTAGCTCTGATTTTTGTACAAAACTCGTCTAGTTTGCAGGTTTAACAATTATGTCTTACATATTTCTTTCAAGAACCTAGTTTGATTTTCTCATTGCTCCTCTGTGCTGTTTAATTATGATAGTGCTACTTTGTTATGAAATACTTGCCTGTATGGACCATCGTGATTGGTCAGATCTGCAGATGTCACCCCTACTAGCTTCTTTGATTGTCAACTGAAAGGGTTCTGTGAATTACTAGCGTAATTATTATTTAGTTATATATCAATTTGAAGCATCTGTTTCACTTCCAGGATAATGTTCTTGAAAAGCGATAGAGATGCAACCTCGTTTGAATTCAGTTTTCTTCTGTTTCTATTTTCATATGGTGGCAGTTTATTTTCCGTTTAGGGTGATTGTGTTCAGTTAACTTTTTTAGTGATGAACGCTAGAGGGCGGTCTTAATTTGCTCTCTTTTTGAAAACGTTGAAATGTCAAATTAAACCTGTTCACATTCCCGAGCTCATTACATGTCCTCCCTGCCTTTCTTTCTTTTTTTGTTTTTGGGGGGTGGGGTGGGTGAGGGGAGGGGATGCTAGGAAACAAGCTTGGTGATTGAAATTCTTCTCTGTGGTCGTAAATAACAAAGCTGTGGACTAAATAACAGCAACAAAAAACGAGGTCTAGCTAGTCCAAAGTTAGTTCGGTGCTTTGATTGAAAGACCTTTTTATTTTTCGTCATGAAAAGGGTATTACTTATATTAAGTTGTTACTATAGTACAGGGAGCTTGGTGCTCACTAGGCACTACAAAAGTTGAGTGTGCTGAACTACTGCTACTGAAGTAACTACTACTACATGAATTTGCACCCTCCAAGGGTTCATTGCAACAAAGGTGGAAGCAGAATTGGCTGAAAGGGAAAGCTGGTATTGCGTGTGGAGGATGTACAGAGGTGGTAGTAGGTGCGTGTGCAAAAACACGTGCATGAACTAGTTGACGTACTAACTTGCGACATCTTAGAGATCAAAGTAGGGGGGTGCCTCAAAAACTTGTAAGCTGCTGCCAGTAGGCATATAGTTCCATGCTTCGCTAAGGTATTAGCAACACAATTTTGCTCCCTATGTGTGCAGCCAGCTGCTTGAGCAGTAACTTGCTCAATGCGATTACTATATAATGGATCGTGTTGCAAGTAATGTTAGTAACTCTGGCGTCAATTTCAGTCAGTAAAGGAGTGGGCTGATATTGTATAAGCTGATTTAAAACCTGTAAGCAACGCACAAAGTTCTATTTGTATACTATTATGTTACATCCCATGTTTTCGTATACGTAAAAGTACATCGTAAGTCAATTGATCTAAGCTGAAAATAAGATCATCTTTAAATGTACATAAGGTAAGTTAATAATGCTACTTTGGAGGTTACAAATATTAAATAACATGGATAACAAGTACCAAGAGAGTTGGAAGGCTTAGAAGCTAAATGAATTGAAGAAAATAGTTTCGTCGAAAGTCGACAAGTTGGGAAGGTTATAACATGTACTTTTGGGGTGACACTAGGGTGTTATAAGGAGGTTATGTTATGTGTGTTATGTTTTGAAGTCAAGCGAGTCGTGGAACAAAAGTTGGCAAAGGTTATCACAAGTTACATTCAATATGCTGAAAATTAGGTCAAATGTAATTGAACTTTTCTTACAACGTACTTTGAATTATGGAGCTATCCACCTACCAAATTGAAGATCTACAAGCCTACTTTCTAACTCATAAAACCATTCGTCGATACGATATCGGATTAGAGAGATATTTGCATTTTTGTGAGACTGCGCAAGCAGCTTCCTTGGAACCCACAAAGTCTGCGTAGACTCCAACTTGTATATAAGTCAATTATAAGTCGATTTAACTCATTTTTCTCAACCAAAACAGTTCCTAAACCCTCCTAGATTCTCTCCAAGGGTTCCCCCATGATCCTAAAGTGAATCCAAAGATAAACCATGCAAGTTTGACGTAAAGAATAACGTGGTTACCATTAACTCCTTTTCCTTCTCGTTATGACAACTTAGGAAGCTACTTGGTGTTGAAGTGAGTTAAATAATAGAGGGTTCTTGGTATATTTGAGGGAAGTTTCATCTTCTATAGCCTAATCTTAAGTTTGTACAAGTGTTGGGTTGAATTTTGTTGGAGGATTCTTGAAGAAACTAATAAGTATGAAACTTGAAACTGATCTACGTTGTGTGGGCAGTTTTTACATGTTTTAAGATACAAAATAGAATGGTAAAGGTATGGATATCGTGGTTAGGATGAGGGGCAGTTAAGATGAAGATCACTGTGCTAGAACATTTTGAATTTGAGCTATAAAAGACCTTATGAAGTTATGCACATAAGTTGTTCGATAAAATGACTAAATGAACTTTCCAATAGCATATAAAGTCGATATTGACACCAATCCTTTGTATAATATAGATTACTATGCGAAAGAGGTGCGACGACTTGTGCAACAGTTGTAACTTTGTTGATAGGTATGTTAAGGCTATCTCTTCTTTCCTTTTGGCATGATCCATATGATACGATGAAATGAGTTAATGCACAACTTTCACAAATGACTCTATTCCTAGAAGTACTAGGGTTGCCAATGTTCTTGATTCCCAATGTCCTATTATCATATCGTCTGTTCATGGGTCTCATAAAATACGTAAGTTGATAAAGTTTATTTGTGATATTGACCGAAGGCATATTGGTCTTATGACATTTCGAGAGATCTTATTGACTTACTTAATTATGCATTACATTAGTTCATACATGTATATTGACCCATGATTAGATGAATATATACATATGGGGTTTGGGAAATGGTTGTGGCATTATATACGCACTGCTACCCTATTACTAGAATACATTGATGATTTCGCCCACTGAGGCCGAGATAATATGATGGGATGCCTTCAGAGGCTTGATAATGTTATGTACAGATATACCTATGCATGACATTTATATGCATATGCATGAGATTATAATTTTTTCATGATTGATAGAGTTATTCAGACTTATAGGTTGAGTCGTTTACTCCATATTTCTTTCACGCCTTTCATATATTAATTTTTATGCCTTACATACTCGGTACATTATTCATACTGACGTCCCTTTTGCTGGAAATGCTATATTTCATGCATGTAGGTCCTGATAGCTGGATAGACCTTTCCAGTAGACACAATCAAATATCAACTTGGTTGTTAAGCCCCACTTCCTCGGAGTTACTGAACTCGTCTAAGTCACACCTTTATTTAAGGTTGTGAAACTGTTGATGCAATAGTAATACCCAATAAGGAGCAGGGTCGAGAGGGAGCTATGAATGTTACTTAGCAGTATATACATTAGTGAATGAGGTTGAAGTATCTCAAATTGCACTTACACAGAATTAGGTCGTTTTCAAGTCTAATTTAAACTAAGATTACCAACTAAGAATTCGAACAAGGAAATTGTTTTGTTATTTTTCAAATGATATAAAAGGCCTAGGGTTATGATCTTCTCCCAGGTGTTTACCTACCGAGTTGTAAACTTTAAAGCTTATTTTATTGGTCAGGATGTATTATAGCTATCAAAAATCAAGTACCCACAAGATAGTGATTTTGCCTATTTTGGCTTTCTCAAGTCCAAATAGGTATTGAGCAAAATGGCTGATATAAAGCTCAAGTCGGGTTTTACTATCTCTAGATTCAACCCTTTAATTGGGACTATCAATCTCTTGATTTACTCCAATTCCCTGTTAGCCAAGTTTTCCTAGACTAAGTCTCTCTTTCTCAAGTAGAACCAAGTCAAATAGGCATGAACTAATGTTTGCAAACCATTAACTCTACAATTGAAAGCAAGAAACATGCTAAATAACAAAAACCCAACCATAAACAAACAATAAATCAAATGCCTATTAAGTTTATACTCTAGGGTTGGGTCATAACCCTAGTAAGAATCTAGCTACTCATTTAAAACGAAATAAATAGAAGAAGAAATGATAACTAAATCCATATTGATAATTAGTATAATGAAATCTATGTTCTCAAAGCTCAAAATGGAAAAAACTACTAAAGAGGGTACATAAAAACATCTACTGTGGCTGCTGATATTCAAAAGTTGACCTAAAAAAGTGAAACTCTTATATTTATACAAAGCTAGAATTTTCGGACAAAAATACCCCTTTGGAGGTTCTACGGCCGCCCAATTCCGTGTGCGGTCCGCACAATTCCATGTGCAGTCCGCACAATTTTATGCGCGGTCCGCACTTTGCTTCAGCTTAACAGGATGTAAATCTTGCGGTCGCACAATTCTGAACTGCGATCGCACCTCTCATTTTCTACGATCTGCACATTTCTGAGTGCGCACGCACATAGCTCTTCTCTGAACCGCACAAATGCATCTGTGGCCACAGTTCTCGCAGTCCTGAGATAAATTTGTCTTCACAATCTGCGGCCGCCGATAATATTCTACGATCCGCACTTTAAGCTTCTATGCCTGTTTTTGTCCTTGAGTTCAGATCACTCTTTCTTGAGTTGAATTTCATCTTAGTGTCTCATTTTCTAATACTCATACAATTAAGCATATTTCATCGATTTTCAGGAACACAATTAAAGCTTTTGGACTAAAACTAAAGCTAAAAGGCTCTAATAAGTAGTCAAAACCCCCACTTATCAATTCCCCCAAACTTAAGCTTTTGCTTGTCCTAAAGCAAATAAGGTAATTCCCACCTCCACAAGTTAAGAGCTATTCCAGCTAATCTAAGATGCATCAATCACACATAAATTCGGACCAAGAATTACCCACAACACTTATGAATTATCAACAACGCAATGATTTGAACTTTTAAGCACAAATAGCTCTAATGTGATACTTGAGCATCAAGAGTTGACTTTATTCATCAAGGAAGCTCGCTCTTTCATATAGGTCATTGTGGATCCCAAAACTCCTCATCATCTACTCTATGTTATCATATCTCACTGAAGAATGTAGTACTCAATTCAAAGTTTTGTGAAAAGTTCGTTCATCTCTCTCCAAAAGCATGTTACAAGTACATCTTTAAGTACTAATGCTTGCCGCTCATGTAGATAACCACTCATGTAAGTTCACTCGACTTGAAATCATTTAGGGCTTTTGGAATGCAATGAAGGATTTTGGACTAAGGTTGGATATGTTGGAATTGAACGGGTTCATCTTTCCTTAAGCACTCTATTTTCTCTTTTCAGATCACATTTTGCCGACTGTTTGAGGTATTTTTTTTCCTTAGGGGAACTAGGGGGTTTGTAACATAGTTATCAAATGAGAAAGGTTTTAGGCTCAAATGGGTTGATTAGGGATAAAAATATTGGTGGGACATGTAAACTTTCAAGCAGGTCAAGGAGAGCCTACAATCACTTCTCAAGCCAAGCAAAACTTAAAATTTCACCTAGAAACACATTCGAGGCAAGTTTTAGACCATGCACACGGGTACTTGCACTTGCAACAAAAACATCTCACCTCTCACACAACTGGAATGTTAAAAAGGATAGAGTCAAGGGCGCACAACAACCATATTCATGATTGAAAATCACTAATGGTTCGACTAAGCCACTCGATGATTGCTTAAGTTAACACAAAGTGAGAAGGTCACAAACTAGAGCTATTTCTTTCCAAGAACTTGTTTTTAATCATAAACATGTAATTAAGTGTATTGATACCAAGTGAAGCATGTTTGACTCTTCGAGTCTGACTCAGTTAGGTCTTTTTATTCATTATTACTACTATTCTTACCTAAACACCAAAAAGGGGCTCAATCCCTTAAGAAGGTTGTCATGCCATCTATCGTTGGGAAGAGTCACCCGGTTCACACAAAAACTACCTTTGAAAAGAAACGTGGCACTAAGAAAACCAAAGGGTTTTTGTCCACTTAAACATAAAAAGAAACTATTAGATTAAAAAACGCTATTAGATTAAACAAGATGCTACTGAATTAAACATTGACTAATAAGTAAACAAAATAAAGAAGCTACAAAGCAAGCTATTGAAAGCAAAAATGAATATACATAATGAGATAGGATAAGAGAAAATATATACATAAAGAAAGAGAGAGAGTAATATATACGTAATAAAAAGAAAGAGGAAAATGTTAACAATTATTACAAACCAAATGTCAAATCATCCAAATATCAAATAAACTCCACCCCCTCCCCCGAATAAAAATAAGCATTGTACCCAATACTTAACAAAATAAGAATAATGAAGGAAAACAGTGAAGAGGACTCCCTATGTCATCTTGGACATCTCTGTGTCTATAGCAGCGTCACCACCCTCAAGCTTCTCCAACTGGATCTCATCATCCTCGGCTCTGAGAATAGCTTGGTCGGTGAACATCTATCGCACCGCATCAGAAGTGTTGGTATCCAAGTATGGCTCCTCAAACTGGCTAGCTGGTACCACTGGTACTGCTGGATTTGTCTCCATCAACATATCAAATGGAGGTCTCCAGCGACTGCTATCTTGGTGACCTCTCTCCTTAATCTGTCTACTGATTTCTTGGATGCCCGGGATTTCTTTATCTTTTTTACCTGCTTCCCAAGCTCCTCAATTACTTCTCCATGTGTAAACAAAGTGTTCATGATAGTTTGTCGGTTCTCAAAAGTGTCCCCCACTGTTGGAGGAATCTAGGGTGCCGGGTAGATGTTTGTGCTGCAACAATAATGGATAAGTTACATATCTTTGAAGTAGCTATCTGTATCTAGTTGTTGAGGCTCACCACTATATAGGATACTCGCATCGCAGATAGTGGATGAGTAGGCATAGACACCAGCCTCAAAGCCAGAGTGGAGGGAACTAATGCCGAAGGCCCTGAAGAAGGAGGTAGATTCATGTTAGCTGCACTAGTAGAAGGCCCTACTGCAGTAGAAGGCATGTCTACTCACTCTGTAGCTACCACCGAAGGCTCATAAGATTGTCCTATGGTAGTAGTCGGCTGTCGGTTATTCTTCGGGTTCCTCGGGTCCTTCAGAGAATGCCAAGTGAAGGGCCTCTTTGCCTAAATTTTTGTGACAAAGCTCTTCAACTCCATCCCCGCATCTGTAAGGTACTCAGTGATAGTGTTGGAATACGGGTAGGATCTGTTACCTTGCCTACTAACCAAAGATATGTTGGTCGATATCAAGGCACCCATATTCATTAGGTATCTTGCCATGATAGAGGCGACTAGCAATGCCTGCGAGATTTGGTGATTTTTTTTATTTTAGCATGGGTCTAGTCTGCCATACATAAATGGTGGCCATCCCATTTCCTTAAAAATCAAAATTGAGGGTGTTCCACTGAAATAGGAACCGATGATGCGATCCATGTTGGTGGCGGTCCCAGGGATGCCAGAATCTCACCTAGCCATGGCGAGCTGTATCACCTAGTGCAAACTTATGTAGGTATTGCACATGCTCCACATCCTCAAACCCTAAAGACGCATTTAGGGTTCTTTGATCAAACCTCACTTTGTCACTTTGGTCCCCTTCTTTATATGTGCCACATTGGCGTAAAATTCCTAAACAAGGTGCTCTTTGGAATCCGCCACACTTTGAGTGAACTATGTCCACACCTTCAGTTCTCAAAATTTTCTCGACATTGCCGGGTTGTATTTATCAAGATCCTTCAATAAGATTTGATGCTCAAGAGGAGCGATCTAGACAACCACCACTCTCGAAAACTATTAAATGCTGTCAGACTGACGAACCTATCTTCCCAAATTTCTTTTTTCTTCGACCCCTCAAGGCCGGCAACTCTAGTATCACCCCCTCGGCCATCATCCGGGATATCATCCATATCTACTATAGTAGCTGGTGCATCAGGGGCATATGTAGATGAGGGCTCTGAATCCTGACTATCACCTCCCAAACCCTCAGAAGTGGCCTTTGAGATGGAAGGTTCATCTCGAAGTTGAAATCTCCCCTGAAAATGCTATTGTTGTGATTGAACAACAAGCTTCTTTTGCACAAAGTCGCCCCCCGACACTTCCCTAGATGGGGTTTATGAACTTGATTCAGTGGGCTCTGCATCTCTACCTTGCCTGACATTTGCCTATTTGGATATGACTTTTTGAAAGCCGAGTGGTAAGGAATTCTTGCCCCGGCCTCGAGACGGTTCACCCATCTTCTTTGATGTATCACCATGACCACATGACCTAACGATTTTATACAATAAATTACAACAAGAGTCGGTTCTAGTTCAAGTGCAGAATAGCATACAGTTGCAGAACAAAATATGTTGCAGGATGGGGATGTACGGTCCACACAATTGCAAGTGCAGCCGTATGTGGGGTTGTGCAGATCGCACAATTTGAAAGTGCAACTACAGTGATAAAACTGTGGTCCACACAAATTTAAGTGTGACTTCACATCTAAAGTGTGGTCCATTTTTGAGTGCGACCACACAGTGGATACATTAAAAATGGTAACTTTCTGAAGACTGAAAATGCCCTGTTTTGCGGTCGCACAGACTTTTTTGGTGTCGCTATTGAATTTTTGTGGACCGCACAATTTTAAGTGCGGTCTGCACATTATTGCCAAACCAAATTCCCTTTGCCAAACAAAATGCCCTAACCTATAGTTTTGGACCGTACAATTCGTTGTACGTCTGCACATTTCAAATTTATCGAGCAGAGTTCTTAGGGTTTCGATTTTATGCACAATTTGAACATTGTAGTAGCAATTAAGCATGATAAACAAGATACCCATTCCCCAAATAACAAGTAGGAGATTACCCAACACAATCTACACCCCACATAGATATGAAATTGACAAATGGTCTAAAAATAACTAACAACTTATAACTAAATTAAGAAAATTAAAGAATTCAAGAGATGATTTGAACAAACCAATGATGAAATGGTGTTAAGGACTGATCAAAGATGCTAAATTAGTTGGCAGATGAGTGAATCAGTTGTGCACAAGATTTTTGCCTTTGTATTAATTTCTCAAAAATTGAAAAAGTTTCAACACTAGAATGAAGTTTGCAATTTATTCTAAATGGGATTGTCTAAGGGTTCAAGAGAAGAGTGCGGTCACATTATTCCTTCTGCAATCAGTACTCTGTTACTTGTTATGCAATTTCCCCTCTGATGATCTGCGATCTGTAGAATTAAGTGTGCGACGATTCTGGTGCGGAACGCACATTTCCTTGTGTGGCCGCACTTTGGCTATTTCTCTGACAAGAAAACTTCAGACAGTGTACAATTTTTCATCTCAAGTTGTGTGGTTCCCATAAAAATTGTGCGGCCGTAGTTCCCTTCTACTGTGGCATTAAACGTTTTGTGGTCCGCATTTTTTCCATACTTAGCCAATTTTGCTAAGCACAGTTCCTGTAACGCACACTCATTCCCGCAACACACTTCAAAACCAGTTAGAAAAAAATAAGTCCTACCTAAAGAAGAAGAAATAGAAAAAGAAAAAAAAACTTGGGTTGCCTCCCAAGAAGCGCCTGATTTAACATTGCGACACGATGCATATTACCATTATTTGAAATGAATTACAGCCACGACGTGGCCATCACCAACTTTTCCTAGATAATTCTTCACCCGATGAACATTGTCTCTAAACACCTCATCATTTATATTATTCAAGTCCAATGCACCAAAGGGTGTCACACCCACAACCTCAAACATGCAACTCCATTTAGAGTTTAATTTTTTGGGAAACATCCGTAATCGAGAATTAAACAACAACACAAAATCACATTCTTTAAACTCTTTGATCCTAATGTACTTGTCATGGAGGTTTTTCATCTTCTCTTTGTATACGAACGAACTTGTGTATGCATGGTACCGGAACTCATCCAACTTATTTAATTGTGCCACCCTTAAGTTGGCGGTGACATCCCACTCAAGATTCAACTTCTTTAAATCCCACATGTATTTGTGCTCAAGTTCCACCAGAAGATAACAAGCTTTCCTGATCCACAACCGATATGGAGACAATCCGATAGGTGTTCTGTAAGTCATCACATAAGCCTATAAATTATCATCAAGTTTTTTTGGACCAATTCATCCATTTAGCATTCACTGTTTTGGACAAAATACTTTTTTTTCTCCCAGTTGGAGACTTACACTTGACCGCTTTCTTATGGATGATAGGGAGTCTTGACTTTATGAGTGACACCATACTTGGTGAGTAAGGTGTCGAAAGCTTTGTTGCGAAAATGTGACCCCCTATCTCTTATGATGGCCCTTGGCGTACCAAATTTTTTGAAAATATTTTTTTTCAAAAATGCCACCACACTTCTCACTTTATTGTTGGGTAAAGAAACGGCCTCAACCTAATTGGACACATAATAAACCATGACCAAGATGTAGGTGTTTCCACAAGAACTTACAAAGGGCCCCATGAAGTGAATACCTCACATCGAAAATATCAATCTCCAAAATGGTGGTGAGGGGCATTTTATTTTTCTTTGAGATTTCACCGGCCCTTTGACATTCATCACAATGCTTTACTAGATCACTTGTATACTTGTAAAAAGTGGGCTAATAGAAACTGTAACTTAGCACTTTAGCTGCCGTTCTTGACTAAGCTGATCGGAAAATGGCATGATTGTGGTAAGGATTTGGCATGATGGCCTATCCATTGGCCTATGCGCGGGGGAAATCAACATGCAAGAAAATGTGGGCACTGTCAATGGAAAGAAACTATTGCAATGCTATGTGTGACTGACTATACTACTATTTGAAGGCTAATGTGTGACAGACTACACTAAATCACGAGTGGGATGTGTGCCAGCAAAGGCCAAGGTCTTGAAAGAACAAGACGGACTGAACGAAAGCTTAACAAGGCAAAGCAAAAAAGACCTAGGCGCTAAGACATGGCAGCTTAGTGCCAAGGTAGTGTCATTGGCATCTTGGTGATGCCTTGGCTTAGGTGAGCGAGCTGGCACCTAAGGAATTTGTCGGCAAATGATTTAGCAAGGGGAATGTTATCATAGTTTGGTGACTTGATACTAATATCATCTTGGCATTGGTAATTGGAAGACTTGATCAAGTAGGGGCGACTTGATATGAACAAGTGGAGACATCGGGCATGTGTGCGGCTAAGTCATGGGCGACAAGTTGTGGCTTTGGCATTGGGGCAGAGCTGTGTCAAAGGGAAACACTGGGCGTAATTCTATCCTTGGGCATGCAGCAACTGGCCAGAAACACGCACATGCAGCACACATGGCACGATTATCAAGTGTGCTATACACATGCTGTGTAGTTGGGCGGTTACAACTTCCTTGTCTAAAGAGTTGCTAATAATGGGGCTAAGTGTATGCACATTCTTAGGCATGTTAGAGCATGACATCCACGCTTTTGATCATGGGTCATCATGGCCTATAAGTTGGAAGTGTCAACTGAAACAAAAAAACTGAAATGGGCTGCTTACACTATATATATGTCTGTTAGCAACCCCAAAAACGAGCTAAGTACCGAGGAAGGGAAATAGGCCAAGATGTAGGCATAAGGTTGTCAATGTCAAGTCTTGAGCGAGGCAAATTATATGCCATTTCCTTGCTAAAATCAGTGGGTAGCACGAAAGGTATTAGGCAGGGACTTTTATAAGGCAGATTGTGCAAGAGTCAACATTTTGTGATGGTGTCTGCCAAGGGTGGCAACACCTTGCCAAACTCGATATTTTCCTTTTTAATTCATTTATTATAAATGTTTGGAAAAAGGGTTCCTATAAATTTGTTGTGCTTTTACTTATTTATGTTTCCTTGGAATTATTCTAAGTGCCAAACCTCGAAAACGAAAGAAAATTGGGTGAAGGCTGAGCCAAGTAAGGACTCGACTGCCGCACAATGGACATGTTTTCGAGAATAGAAAGGAACTCCCCAGTCTGCGGACGTGGTAGATATATGTCGAAGTCTCTACAGAATGCGCCTCACCTCAAGGGTGATAAGATTGAGTAGAAGTACCTCGATTTGCACACACAAAAACATAAGCAGGAAAGGGCATGAGTACACCAAAGTGGTACACAGTAAGTACCAAGCCTAACCATGGTCGAAGAGTGAAGAGGAAGGTCAGAGTCCAATAAGTTATGTACAATAATATAAAGGAAGATGAGCAGTAGTAAAGAAATACAAATAATCAGAGAAACAACAACAACAACCAAGGCAATAATCACAAAAGGTATACAACCTAACTTAGAGATAACAACCGGGGGTCTACCAAGATCCCGTACTGTAGCCCCAAAAGTAAATAATTAGTGGTCTCCCGGGTGCTATACCATAGTCCATGTCACTGTGCTGGGGGATCTATCGAAATACCACATTTGTAGTCCCAAAAGTAAATAACTAGTGAATCTTCCGGGTGCTGTCCCATAGTCCCATATCACTATGCAGCGGGGCATCTACCGGAATACCATATCAGTAGTCCCAAAGAAACAGACAAGTGGGATGTACGGGGAACCGCCGTAGTCCCAATATAAACACGTAACAACAGAACAATGATAGTCAACTCAATTCAATTTAATATCAAAATAGAAATGTAATTCTAATCTAGCACGCTGCATAGAGTTCAGATAAGGTAGTTTAAATAAGTATGCAATTTAGTCATCTACGCATGCTTTCTTAGGCTAACAGTTTGCTAAAAGTTCAAGTAGTTTAAACAGTAAAGTAAAATACAAAATATAGATACTTAAATAGAAAAATAGAATTTTCAACAATCATCACAAGTATGCGCTCGTCACCTCACGTACAAGGCATTTCTGATATCACAGTACCAAATCCTAAGGGGAGTTCCCCCACACAAGGTTAGATAAGCCACTTATCTCAAGCCAGCTTAATCGATTCTACACCATGTTCTTGCGACCAGTATCCGACTCCAAATGACCTAAATCTATTCAAAGTAATTGCATAATGTAAACAATACTTCAAGTAACTAGCTCAACTAATTAATCTAAGCTAATACGGAAAATTAGAAAAAAATAACCAAAATGCCCTCTGGGCCCACGTCTTATAATCGGATAAAATTTACATCAATGTAATTCTTATCCTCCCACGAGTTCATGCATATCAAATTTACCGAAATCCAACCACAAATGACCCCTCAAACCCCTAATTTTTTGTCTCTAGTTACAAACCTAGTTCTTCCATTTCAACCACAAATTTTTCATTAATTACAAGCCTAATCCATGAAATAACACCATAGGAATCGAGTTTTATATTAAAAAATATTACCTCAATGAAGTTCCCTTGAATTCTCTCTTCAAAATCTCCCAAAAAGCTCCAAAGTCATTTTAAAAATGGTGAAATAATCAAAGTTTCGCGAAGGAAACCTTTTATATTTTCTGACCCAGGCTTTCCGCACTTGTGGTCCCTACAACGCACCTACGATACCGAATATGCGACCCTAACACTGCATCTGCAGTTTTCACTTAAAACCAAATTTCCGCACTTGCGCCTCACCTTCCGCACCTGCGATTCTGCTGGTGCGACCAATCATTCGCACCTATGCTTCAGCCCTTCACGCCAACTTCTGCATCTGCGTCTAGCCTTCCGTTTCTGCGGGCTCACACCTACAGTCCCCTAGCTGCAGGTGCGGTTATGATAGCAACAGATCTCCTTTAGCTACCAAACTCAACTCAAAATCACCCGTTAACCACCCAAAATCACCCCGAGGCCGTCGTGAACCCAACTTAAGGCACAAATAAGTCATATACCACCTTCCAAACTTGTACATCCTCAAAACACCTAAAAAAACATTGAAACATCTAATTAACCATGGATTCAAGTCTAAGAACTCAAAAAAATTTCGAATTCCACTTTTGATCAAAAGGTCTATCAAACGTTTTCCGATTCACCTAAAATTCTGCACACACGTCCCAAATGACACAACACACCTATTCCAACTTCCAGAATTCCATTCTGACCCGATATCAAAATTTCACTATCAAACCGGAAACTTCATAAATTCAATTTTTTTTTTGCATTTCAAGCCTAATTAAGCTACGAATTCCCGAAACAAAATTCGGTCACGCTCCTAAGCCCGAAATCAGCCAACGAATCTAACAGAACTGACGGAATTCCATTCCGAGATCATCTTCACACTGCTCCGACTACAGTCCAAATTCTAAAACTCAAACTCTCATTTAGGGACTAAGTGTCCCAAAACTCTCCGAAACTCCAAATAAATCCTCCTGGCAACTCATAACTCACAATAGCAGAAACAAATACGGGGAAAGCCGTTAATAAAGGATTGGAGCATTAATTCTTAAAATGATTGACCGGGTCGTTACACACTAGGCGTGCCATTTGTATACAATAAATTTGTGTTGAGAAAATAAAATAAAGACCGCAAAATATTGCAACAATCGTGGTATTTGATTTCAAATAATATGAGTGTACAATCTCTATGATTCCTCTGATTCTACTTTTCGATATTAAATAAATTCAAGGATCTTTGAGCTTGATCTTGAATAGGTAGTTGTTTCCACGAAAGAGGATCTTGTTCTTGAGCTTTACTTGAACTTGATTTGGTATTCATTCTTGAGCTTGAAATTAATTTGTTCTTCGTTCTTGAGCTTGAACTCGATTGCTTGTACTTGAACTTGGTTGCTTGAAGCTTGAAACTTGTAGAGGGATTTGCACCATTTGATCCACGAGCTCTTTCTTGCTTCTTGTTATAACTTATGATGTCTTTTCTGAGTTACGAAGACACCTATTTATAGTTGCGGAAGGGAGGAGTTTTGATAAGAACAAACTATATCCGTTCAATCAATTGAAGTGTGACATGGCCGCATTTGATTGACCAGAATATGTCACTTGCAGACGTGTCGCGATTTCATTAGCCTTTTAAAGCGACTTGGCATACCTTGTCATTTTGACATGTGGCATGATCCTATTGGCTCTTCTGCTTGGCTTGACGTGCCATGTTATTTTACATGTGACACCAAACTGGGCCTCTAGAAAAATGATATTTTGGGCTTAATGAAATGGGCTCATCACTTTAGCCCAATTAAATGGGCTAGCTTAATGAATGTGGACTTAGTTATCTAACCCATATAATTGAACATACATAATTGATCCAATTATATTAGCCCATAATATTTATTTGGACCGAAATATATTTAATTTAAAATATAGTCTAATAAATTTTATGGATTTAAATCCAATAAAATTTAATCATCTACGATAGGACATTGGAGTATTTTACTCAGACCTACAAAGCGTAAAATTCTTTGCTATAGTGATATCAGTTGCTCCTCTCGAGGCTGTGATTTTTCGCTTATTCAAAAGGGGTTTTCACGTAAAAATTTTGTCGTTATGACCGTTTTATTCTTGTTAATTATCATTACTATACCACTTTTATTACTGTGAATATTATTTACGTGGAAGGTTTATTCCCAACAAATATATAAAAGTAAATTTAACTCTTTCAATTAATAATGTTGCTGATAGCATCTCGTAAGTCGTGTAACATTTTGGGTAGATATTATAAAGGAAGTTATAAGTGATAACGACATATTCAAGTACGAATTACACTCCTAAAGAGATGGTCTTATGTTAATTAAATTAGTAGATTGTAGCTATTGATTATAAAATGCATAAAAGTAGATGGATAGATGACTACGGTTCCTACAACTTCAAACGCACTAAAGGTAGAACAAATCCCCTGAATGAAGGGCACGAGTCTTTTAGTGAGTTCTTCGCAAAGGAGCAAAATTACCCAGATCACACGCCAGAGCCAATAAATCAAATGAATTATGATATAATCCCGAACTCTAATTGAAAGTTAAACCGTTGATCCGAATTGAAAGGGACAGTAAGTTCATACGTTTTAAAGATGAGATAATTTCACATAAGAACAAGTGAGCTCTCCATTTTTCAATTTTATAGCCTATATTTCAATTTACAACCAATTAGCCCAAAAATAATAGGCTAAGATTCAATATCCAACTCCAATAGGTTCTCAAAATTACCATTTAATTTTTAAAAATGATTACTCAAGCTTTTAAGTTAATTTTTGAATTAGTAATTGTGACTCAAATATTAGTTCACCAAACCAAATATATTTGGGTGGTAAAAATTAGATTTTTAACAAGCTTAAATATGTGGGTTTAAATTTCGAATTTGATTTTGTGAAAAATTTGGAGTTGGTGTTATTTAGACTTGTTAAAAATAGTATAAGGAGGTTGTATATAAAATTTGGAGTCATTTAATGGAGATTTGGATTAGTTTTGAACATGAATTGCAACTGAAAATCGTGAAAGAAGTTCATCTACAGACGTTTGTATAAAGGTGTATAAAAGTGTATAATTGTGTATAATAGTGTATTTATACACTCATATATACTATTATACAAGATTATACATAATTATACAAAAAACTGACTTCGTCTTCTTCTTTGCATTTTTTCTGAAATTTAACTCAAATCTTGCTCAAATCTACTCCAAATCACTTCAAATTTAAACTTTGAACTCATTTTGATGTTTTCAATCAATTGGAACAACACCCAATCCAAACAACTAAGAATTAAATTCTATTTTCTAAAGCAAAGCTTTGAATTCCCTTTAATGGTGGACTTCTACTCTTTAATTTTTGTACATTACAATTAGGTGATATGGGGGGAGAAGCAGTAATGTCGGATGACCCCTTGAAGCATGTGTAAAAAAAAATGAGAAGAATAGAGTGAAAATAATAGTTGTGAGAATACAGATTTAACTCTATAGTTTTTAGAAACAATGATTATAAGAACACATATTTTGAATTTGCAAGAGCTAGTGTTTTCAAAATATGTACAATATAGGTTAAGTGAGATAAAAATTAAAAGTATAGACTATTTTTTACTATAGTGTAAACAACAACAACAACAACAACAACCCAGTATAATCCCACTTAGTGGGGTCTGGGGAGGGTAGTGTGTACGCAGACCTTACCCCTACCTTGAGGTAGAGAGGCTGTTTCCAAATAGACCCCCAGCATCCTTCCCTCCAAGAACTACCCACCTTGCTCTTGGGAGACTCGAACTCACAACCTCTCGGTTGGAAGTGGGGGTTGCTTACCATCAGAGCAACCCCTCTTGTCTTTTACTATAGTGTAAAGTCATGTGTATTTTCTTTGTAATTCTTTTTTTTAAAGATCTTCCACGCTGGTTAGATGGTTCATATTGTGGATATCTATCCCTAACTTTACATTTCATTTATCTGTTGCATTAAGCATTGACGCTGGTATTTATCCTCCTGTCATATTAACTAGGTTCTACATAAACTCAAAAGGTTAGTCATACAGTTTCTGAATTAGAATGTTTTAACATGAATATCAACCGGCAAAAAAGTTAGAAATTTATAATTAAAACTATTATTTAACGTAAAGTGATATATATCCTTATATTTGTTGAATTTACTCTGTCTTCACGAATTGGATTTGAACAAATATATATATATATATATATATATATATATTCTAAAATACTAAAATGTTGTTTATGGCTAAAAAAAAAAGTAATTGATCATTCTAGAACAGTAAGAGTTTGATGGCTAAAGGGAGCCCACTTTTGGGAGTTTTACTTAGTCATATATAGCGGAATCATGAGATGAATAAAAAAATTAGTTAAAGAAAATAAACATTAAGTAGTCGGTATACTAGTAGGATATATAGATCTAAGCCTTCCAGATATTGGAGAATGATGATTTAAATTAGATCTTAAAATTTAAATATTTTTGAAATTTTATGTTTATTTTTTATACATATATATTTCATATTACGTATAAAAAATACTACGATTCAATTGAACCAATTTCTTATAAGTTGCACCCGTCACAACTTTCCGTCATCCCAATTTGAATGGTAAGGATGAAAGTTATCTGACAAGAATTATGATGGAATGATAAGTACTCCTTAATGAAATATTTTAAATTTAATCCTAAAGTATGAAATTGCTTTTTTTTGAAGAGTACTTTATCACTTAATATGAAACTTGGCAGCGAATTTTTAATCACCCAATACAAACATCGAACGCTGGATGGAAAGTTATAATAAAAGAAAAACAAAAAAACAAAAAAAGAAGTATGTCACAGGTAAGTTGGCCGGTAAAACGGTGACGCCATGAGGTGTGCGGGTGCTGAGACAAGTATCTCTCGCGTGCCTGCGTGCGCGGATTCACTAAAAATTAGACAAACAAAGAATAATAGTCATTGTCACGGCCAGCCCAGGTTAAAGCATGACTTTGTCTTAAATGTATTTTACTACTCGGCATAAATCTCTCCCCAAATATGTGGTCAACAATGTTTTCTTTTTCTTTTATTACCATTTTCATTCCAAATTAAATCTTTGAAATCACAAACGGTCTTTGTATTCATTTTTTTTAATCAATGCACTTGCAATTTATAATTTTCTGGATTCTTGTTCTTATCAGAGAAAGCGTCATAATCATAGATTAAACTATTACTAATGTTACCATTGTTACGACATGTCTCTAATCTCTGTAAAGTGAATAGAGTTTATCTTTTGTTATGTCCTTTTCATTCTCTCCAATTCCTCCGATTTGGAATTTCTCTAGATCCCACCTTTCTTTCACACACACACACTAAAAGGTACGGGGGATAAAATTTTATAAAATTTTATGACGATACATTTTTTATTTGAGTTGAAAAATTGTGGATAAAATAATTAATTACTACATGACATATTAACTACCAACATAACGAAATAATCAAAATAAAAATATCCAAGTTATTTTACAGTCTACACAATGACTATGCCAATCTAACCTTAAGGTCCCGGGTTTGGATCACCAAGGGAACAAAATGGAAAGATCCTGAAAAAGATAAAAAATAAAAGAATATGCAATCTAAAGTGCAGCTCTTAGGTATTGTCCTCACCTTTGATGTGAGAAACAAGTACTCCATTGTACAAAACCTTAACTAGCTAGCATTTCTGCTAAACAAAACTAAATATATTTTAAATAGCAAAACTTTTTTTTTGTTGCACGTAATCTTTTTGTGGGATTATACTGGGTTGTTGTTGTAATCTTTTTGCCCTTTGAATTACACATAATATGATTAAAATTAGCTCAGAAGCACATGAAACTATCAGATACTTTTTTATGTATCAAAGTTTGGAAAAACGAAGGGAGCTTCAAATATGAACATAAACTTTATAGCTTTATACCTCTTATGAATCAACTGTAATAATCCTAACCCCTCTTTTTGGGTATTTATAGTCTCGTTATTTAGTTAGAAGCTTACTACAACTTCATATTATACTTTTAGACTTGTGTGTATGTCTTATTTGGATACAGGAGGATTAGGATGAGTTTGCAATACTAGAAAACTGCCAGAAGGCGTCCAAGAATACCAACCGAAATCGGTCGGAATCGGTAACAATCCGACCGGTCGTTTTGAGCATTTACGTTTCATTTAGCCATTTCAAGTATTGAGTAGCTTCGTATAAAGTATTATGACTTGTGTGAATCGTCGGTTTTGGTTTTCAGGTGTTTCGGAAGAATAAATTTCATGTTTAAAGCTTTAAGTTGGAAGAGTTGACCAAGTTTGACTTTTAAGTATTCGACCTCGGATTGGAGTTTTGGTGATTCTGTTAGGCCCAGGCGGTGATTTTGCACTCAGGCGCATGCCCGAAATATCATTTGGATATTTCTAGAAGGTTTCGACAATAATCGACTAAAAAGATGAAAATTTGAAGGTTTGGAAGTGTTCATAGGTTTGACCGAGGTTTGCCTTTATTGATATCAAGTTCGAATTTCAATTTCGATTTTGAAGGTTATACTAGATCCATTATGTCATTTATGACTTGTGTACCGAATTTGAGATCAATCTGATATGTTTAGTCTTTTTCTTCGTTAATTTCAAATTTTGAAAGTTCATTAACTTCATTAAGTCCATTTGAGCTGAAATTCATGATTTTGATGTTGTTAAGAGACATTTAAGACATTGAGTAGGTATGCGTTATGATTTCGAACCTGCCCGCAAAATTCGGGATCGTTCGGAGTTGGTTTGAGAGCATTTGGATGCTTGGTTGCAATTCTAGAAGTTCGTAAGCCCTCTCTTCAAATTTCATGTGTTTTGATGCCCAATTCATGGTTTTAGGAATTATTTTTGTGATTTTATTGTGCGAATAAGTTCGCATGTTATTTCTAGACCTGTGTGGATGTTTGGCTTGGAGCCCCCGAGGGCTCATGTGAGTTTCAGGTCATTTTTAGGCCATTTTTAGTTGCTAGTTTTTGGTACAGGGTTGTGCATCGCTATCGCGAATATTTGGTCGCGTTCGCGAAGAGAAAACTACAATTTGGGTCCTTGTGAATTGCGATCGCTTAAGCATTTTCGCCATCGCATAGGAGGAATTTCTGCTGCACAGGGTTGACTTTGGAAGCTTATATCTTGCAATGTATAATAAATTTGTTGATGATCAAAAAATAAAATTATAGTCCTTTGAGACTAGTTTTAGAAAATCATACTGTTTGGCATTTAAAGTTTTGTATAAAGAATTATGGTGGATAACTACAAGCTATTTTAGGATGAGTTTGGAAATTGCTATTGAACAATTTGTTCATGGTGATCTCGAAGAAGAAAGCCCAGACAATGGATTTAATGTCCAATATTGGATCTTTGATCCAATCTTAAGTTGGGGACCTCGGGATTTAGCAATTTTTAAGTAATCTTTACCATGTGGATTGGGGTAAGTGTTCTTAACTTACCTGTGATTATATGTCATGAATTTATCTTCATGTTTGGCGTATAGTTATCGAATTTAAAGAAAAATCAGAGAAATTGGTTAATATTTCCTAAAAATGACATTTCGAGTTTTGAACATCGATTCAGAATCGGAATTTGGTATATTTGGTATGGTTCGACTCGAGGTTGAATGAACGTTCATATTTAGTAACTTTTGTTGGATTTCGAGACGTGGGCCTTTTGGTTGACTTTGGGATTGTAATTATAAATTCGATCTTTATTATTTGGAAGTGTTTCTTTAGGAATTAGTTGATTAAATTGAGTTGCATTTGGCTTGTTTTGAGCTGTTTGGAGGTTGATACACGCGAAATGAAATTTCTAGAGCATTGTTTAGCTTGCTTGGCATTGGATTCGACTTGTTCGAGGTAAGTAACACTTCTAAACATGGAGCTGTGGGTATGAACCCCTGGATATACGTGTTATGGGATTGGTGTAGAGGTGACGCACATGCTAGGTGACGGGCATGTGGGCGTGCACCGTAGAAATTGTGACTGAATCGATTCTATGGAATACGTAGTCAAATAAACTTGTTATTTCTCAAATATTTTCCATGTGTTAGAGAAATAGATTTGTGACTCATGATAGAAATCATTCTTAGGCATATGCTTGTATTATTGGGACCCCTTGTGGTCATTTCTACTATTGAGTTATCTGCTTAAATTGTAATTACATACTCAGTCATACTCATTCATTACCTATCATAGCTCAGCTTTTGTTGCTATTTATTGATACATCGTATCATTACTTTTGGGTAGATTTTCATGATATATTGAGCCAGAGAGACTGGAGAGATTGATGACTCGGAGAGGCCGAGGGCCTGATTGTGAGGATATTTATGGGATCAGACTGCACACCACAAAAGGCTTTATTGATTCACGGTATGATTGACTTATTTTGGTGTTTGGGTAGGATTCGCCCCTCCGAAGTCTGACTTATCAACAGTGCGTGCAGGTACCTACAGAGTGTGAGTGCGAGTGCCGAGTGAATGGAAGGTATGGGTGTTTGTGAGGAATGAGTGATTGGGAGGACTAAGTGACTGAGCGTGTTGAGTAATATTTCTACCCAAAAAGCATGCATTTGATGTTATCACTATGTTGCATTGCATTAGCATGCATATTGACATGTAGGCATAAAGATGTACTTTCCTCATACTATCTGATAATAAAATTTCTTATCTGTTGTTGAAAGTTTTGGGAAAAACCATAGTTTCCAGATTTAATCATATTTTTGGTGATTTGGTGAAAATAATCGTGTTTTACTCTCATTTTGAAAAAAACCTATTTTTCCGCAATTTTGAATGAGCATAGCATCGTATATTGAATTATTACTTGTATTATTTTATTTATATTATTCTGAGTTGTTTTCCTGAATGTTGGTGTTGGAGTTTGACTGTTATCCAAGCTCATCACTACTTTTAGCATACGGTAAGGTTTGGTACATATGTAGTACATGGGGTTGATTGGACTCATACTACTATTTTGTACCTTGCCTGTAGATTTTGGATGTTGATGTTGCTACATATAGTGAGAGCCGACACTGAAGATGCTGTTGCCTATTTTTATTGGTAGCTTTAGAATTATTAGTTTATTCATGTATATTTCAAACAGATGATGTATTTTATTTTATTCAAGCTTTGTAAATTCTAAATCTTAGAAGCTCATGATTTGTACTACCAGTCCTTAGAAAGTCTAATAAAGTCAGTTATAATATCTTTAGTTTCTCAGTTAAATCTCCTTTGAATCAAATTATTATTATATAGCTTACCTAGTCGGTGAGGTTAGGTGGCATCGCGGCTAGTTGGATTTAGGGACATGACAAATTGGTATTAGAGCCCTAGGTTCATAGGTTCTATGAGTCATGAGCAAGTGTCTAATAGAGTCTTTAGTATCGGTATGATGACGTCCATACTTATCTTCGAGAGGCTACATGGCATCTGTCATGACCCAAAATCCGTTAGTCGTGATGGCACCTAACCCAACCTGCTAGGTAAGTCAACCAATAACTATCCAATTTCAATTATATTAATAAGACAATTAAACAAAGGAATTATTCGAATCTTATATATTTTCCCAAGGACTTGTAATGCAAATCATGAGCTTCTAAGAATAGAGTTTACAAAGCTAATATGAAGTAAATATATTTTCTGTTTAAAAAGTACATAAATAGAGTTTTATAGTCTAAGGTTGTCATGAACAAGTGGCAGCTACAACAGGAACGCAAATACATCATCCTATCCAGCTTCCGTCGAACACAACAACATCGATATCCGAAATTTGCACGCAATGTGCAGGATGTGCAGTATGAGTAACCCTGATCCCATGTACTCAAAAAGTAACAAACCTAAACTTATATTGAAAGTAGTGACGAGCTGGATCATAGGTCGGGTCCAACACTAATAACCATAACAGTTCATTAATAATGTAGAGAATATATAAATAAGGAAATAACCCAGCGATGAAATACTCATCTTTTTACAATTTTCCGAAATAGTTCTGCTTTTCATGTATATAGGTGAAAATTCAAATTTTTTACCCAAATCATTAAAAATATGAGTAAGTTTGAAAACTGTAAATTTTTCCAAATACTTTTCATCGAGTAAATGTTTCATTTTCATATAGCATGAGTAAAGTACTTCTCTATGCATGTATGTCAAGATACAGGTAAAAACATGAATGTCATCAGAACCGAACCACAAAAGGAAATGCATCTCGATGCATGTATATCAAGTATGCATGTCAAATGCAATGCCTTTTAGTGATGAACTCATGTACTCACACTCTCAGAGTACTCAACCTCATTGTCTTGCATTATCTCTTACCCATTCAATACTCGGCACACTCAATCGTAAAATACTCGTTGCGGCGTACATCCCGATCTCTATCTATATACATAGCGATAAGGCTCGTTGTGGCGTTCAACCCGATCCATATACATATAGCCATAAGGCTCGTTGCGGCGCACAACCCAATCCATATATATATATATATATAGCCGACTACACTCACTGGGGGTGTCTAGACTCCAGAGGGGCTCACTCAGCCCAAGCGTTATACCGATGTGGCACGCAGCCTTATCCCAAAATTGTAATCAATATAACATGTAGCAGCGTGAAGCCTGATCCCAAAATATCACTTTAACTCAGAACCTCAGCCTCACTCAGTCTTCAATCTCTCCAATCTCGCTCACGAGCTCACAATGTTATGAAACTAGCCTTACAACAATGATATGATGTATCAATAAATAATATTTGAGACTGAGATACAATATGAATGCATTAATATGACAGAGCACGAAATATCAATAAAATCAGTGAGATGCCATCGAGAAACAACCACTATGCATCCTAACAATATCAACATAAAGCCTAAACATTATATCTAGCATGATTGACAGCTCAGTTACTTAATCACATGGTTAAAACAAAGATATCAACAAACATAAGGCGACTATCCAGTACCTTGGACATAACAGAGTCATAATTCACTGGGTGCACTCCTTCACGTCCATCACCTAGTATGTGTGTCACCTCAAAATCAATCATATAGCACGTAATTCAAGGGTTTATACCCTCAGCACTAAGTTTATAAGAGTTACTTATCTAAAACAAGCCGATTCCCAATGCCGAGCAAGCTAAGCAACACTTCAAGAATGTCATCACGCACGTAGCGACCTCCGAACATCTCAAAACTAGCTAAAATGAACTCAAATACATAAAATAAATCCCAAGGAAACAATCACAAATGATAAAGGTCGAATTCTACATCAAATCTCAAATTCGGCCAAAAATCATACCTGGGCCAACGCCTCAAAACTCACAAAATCTGACAACCCATTAAATTACAAGTCCAACGATATTAGTTACACTCAAATAACTCCAAATCGGTCTTCATATTATGAAACTTTAGGCTAAAATCCCCAATTTCCTCTTTAAAATTCATCAACCAATTACTAAAATTGAAGATAGATTCATAAAATAAAATCAAAACCAAGTAGAGAACACTTACCCCAATTTATATGGTAAGAATTGCTTCAAAAATCTCCTCAATTTGATCTTGGAGATGTTAAAATGAAGCCAAAATCGCGAACCCTTGTATATATCATTCTACGCAGCACTTCCGCTTATGCAGACACTTAACCGCATTTGTGGTTTTTTACCGTGAAAATGGGAATAACAATTAAATTTGTAGATGAGATTCTAAAAATACGTGATCTATTCCCGAGCTAGTTTTTAAGGGTTGTTAGTGATAAAGCGTGAAGTAAAATGGTCGAGATCAAGTTAATCAAAGCCGTAATTGAACCAATAAGGGGACGTTCCAAGGCATAAAGGAAGTCAGTAGGTACCTTTGAGCTAGGCCTATCTGTATATAGACAAATCAAAAAGCTTGACTTTGAAGCCACTTAGACACTCCACGTCAGACCTCGAGGGGCTTGAAGAGGAACCTGAGTGCGGACCCCAAATTGCTCCCCTTAAAGAGGGCACATCGAAGGCTGATCTCGGAGCGACACGAGTCGGTGGTCATCACGAAAAGGTGGGAAACCACCAAGGGCACACGATGAGGACTGACAGAGTCTGCAAGAATAGTACAAATCCACACTGAGTTGCTATACAACAATACTAGTAGCCTTTATTCTTTATTTATTAGACATGTGATATATTGGGATTCATCCCTCATATATAAAGGGTACCTTTGTCATTTTGTAAGGCACCTTGATATTAAATATAGCATAACATTCTCTGCTCTCTTTGCTCACACAATTGTTCTACACGCTTATTGCTTATTTTTATATTGTTCATTCATTGTTCCTCATTTATTGCTCATTACTAATCTTAAAAGGCCATCTTTAAGGCCTTCATTATCATTGATTCTTTGTTAATAGTCCATTGTTATTAACCCCATCTAGACCACGAGGTCTCGCTACAGCCAGCTCGAGATCCAGCTTTGTGACCCGAATGGTTTGTACATCTTATTCTCTTTACTTATACCTAGCATCTATTGCTTAACAATTAGTATTAAAATTAATTACGTATGTTTAGAATCACAAAATCAAATATAGTTGTAGTTAGCATTTTCAAGGTAAATATCTAGCACGCCCAGTGGGACTAGTTTTGTCATTCATCTCTTTCTCCTGTAAGTTGGAAACTCCAAGTTTCAAAACTATTTGTTGCAATGGTAGAGGACTTCAAGTCTCGTCTTAAAGTTTCGACAAGCCTACACCCCGACAAACCTTGAAGTAGGGGCATTTGTAGACATCTAAATTTTAGGCGATCAAGCCAAATCGTAAATTAAAGTTACTACAGGACTCTTGAAATTCTATTCGTGTATTAGGGTTTCTTGAATGTTATTGTACCCTTAACCCTAACTCTCACCTATATAAAGAGATATGTATTCCTTTGGAGGTCAAAATTCCATAAACTCTTGGGATATTCATAAAGAGATTAAAATATGGTCGGATACTTCTTGACAATCAAATAGTTCAAGAAGCTAAAGATCTAATACATCCCAGGAAGTCTACATCATTCTAATTTCGAGAAATACGTGGTTTCAATCCTCGAATCACAGAGATAATCAGGAGAGAAGAATCAAGGAAGAAACAGAATTGTACTCACAACCACTTAATGGGTCTGGCTAGGTCTGTTTGATTAAGATTTATAAGAAAGACATAATTTCATTAAGATGTTATCATTCATATTTATTAGTAACCGTCGTCACAGCCTACCATTATCAACTACCACGATACCACCCACCACTACCATCATCATTCTCAATCATAGCCGCCACCATTATCGACTATCACTATCTACCATCCCCACTACTCCCACCACCATCATTCTCAACCACAACCAACACTCATCCACCTCAACTACTAACTAACCACTCCATCACCATCAACAATCATAGCTGGCACAACCCCTCATTACAAACTAACACCACCCACCACCCACTACAAGAAAGTGAACTTTTTGTCACGATATTTAGCGGCGACCTTGTTTATTGCCACAAAAGGTATATTATTTGTGGCAACATATTTTATCGCTACAGTAGGTACACTATTACTGGCGACTCTGTTTAGGTCGCCTCTAATATGTGCTCAATTTGCCATTCTATTTAATACAAAATATTATTATTCCAAAGTTTAGTGGCAACTCATAAGTAGTCGCCTCTGAAGGGATTCTGTGGCGACCGGGTCGCTACTAAAACTAGGCTTATTTTAATTTTTAAAATAAAAAATTAAACAAGCCCTAATTAAAAAGAAGGAAGCACAACCGTATGTTTCTTTGTTCTCTCTCTTGAAAGTTCTCCATTTTCTCTCATCTCAAATCTGTCAAATTCTGCTCCCAGAATGCGAATCATATGTTACAGATCCGAAATCCTTAATCACTAATTGTGACTCCATCAGGTATATGCCCAAATCTCAAATTCTTTTCGGTGATATATACAGTTAGCCTTAGAAATCTAATTTTTCCTTCATATTATGTGACTCGTTTGAAATTCTACAAGAATAGAAAGAAATTCATACAGAACAGTCGTGTAAAGCCCTTATCTGTGAGGAATCGGCGGATTACCTATTTCGTGATTCTAGATCTTGACAGTCGTTTCTTAGTTCTCTCTTTCTTTGGTAAGATGAAAGTATCTGTTCGAGAGTTTAGACATTTTGGTGTTGTTTTTTTTATTGTGTGTTTGGTATACCATTCCTTTTATTTTTACTGAAATTAACGAGTGGGAAAATGTTCAACTCACAAGAGTATCCCACTTAGTATTGAGAAGTACACAATTGAAAAAGAGATATCGAAGGCTATAGTTTAGATACTTTATTTTGTATTAATTAAAAGTAATTAAATGAGCATATGCTCTCCCTACATGAACGTTATAAAACTATGGTGTAAGAAGAAAGTGCCTACATCCATTTTAATTAATGAAATTATGATAAAGGTGAAGAACAAGTACAATGTCCCCACTTATAAATGATTAATATCTGGTTAGATATAAAGATTTCTTGTCGAGCATAATGCAGATTGAAAGTTACTTAGATGCTAAGCTTAATATGGTATATGTGCTTGGCGTGAAAATTAAATTCATCAGTCATAGATTTGAGAAAGAATATGAGCGCACCTTTCGATTATGCAAGAAAATGTTGAGGAAATAAGTCTAGCAAGCTTAAACATCGGTGTTCCTTCGTCTGGGGAGTTTTGGATCTTCTTCCTTCATTTAAAAAAAAGTGATATTTTCACTTTGCCTTGCCTTTGTTACTGTAATACTCCATGTCAGTATTTATTGAGAAAGGATTACGGTGGGATATTTCGAAGCTATTCTTTGAAGCTACTAAATATACTTTGGGTTTGGTAATCTTAATGGAAACAATTCCCCTTGCCATTAGCTAACCAAAATATGGTTATGTAAGACAAAAAGATTGCAATAGAGGTTAGTATGCTTTATACTTTTTAAAGTTGAAATTCTACACAAATGGATCATCATTGTTTGATTCTTGGTTACTTGTGAAGAAAAACATTTATGTGCTACTGTTTGATTTCTTAACTTAATAATTGATGAAACTGGAAGCATGTCACTTGATTTTAGCATTAAGATAAGGCCTTCATCTCTTATGATTTCATTTATTTCTTGACTTTCACAATTGATGAAACTAGAAGCGTCTCTCTTGGCCATCAAGAATTATTCCTTCAAAAGATTTTCCTAAAGGTCTTTAAATTTTGTTATTAGCTGATTTTCCATGTGAACAAGTTAGTCAATTCTAAGTATGGCTTGGGGAGAATCTGAATGATATGGTATGATTTTACTCTTATTTTGTATCAATTTATATTTGCTATATGATGGTCACATTTTATGAGGATTGGAGTTGGCTTTGACTTTATCCTTAGTATTTGTCGTTGCTAGTTGTTTAATTTGCCGATCACTTTTTAGCCTAAGATACAATCTCTTTATGTTCACTATTCTTTAGTGTGCCCATTTTGTGATCCAGAATGGTGTGGTACTCACTTTTGGCAATCTATGACTACATTAATGGAATTTTGTATGATTGCAGTTAGTTTATTCTATTTGTATCTTATATTTCTTAAACTTCTCGATAGCAGTTGAATCTAAAATATTATTCACTTTGTTTAGAATCTTCATTGATTGTTTTATCCATCAATACAAAACTTTGTTGGTTTCTTTTAGGTCTTTTAGCTATGCATTTCAAGACGTTGTTATGCTATAAAAATCAAACTGAAAAATGATATTAATAATTTGAATAGAAAAAGTAAACTTTCTCCTATTTTGTTTCTAATAAGCTTATTTTGTTGGCATTTAATTATTTTTATTAACCTCATTGTTGACAGCTTGTTCATGAAGGAGCTTTGCTGTGGTTAATTTTTTGTAATACATATATGTGCTAATAGCTATTCAATTCGGTATCTATTAGATATGTGGATTTTAGATGGGCATATACCTAACTCTAACGACCCTTAGATTTTCAATGGGCATATATCGGACTAGAATGAAGCTTTTTTTTCCTTCATTGAAAACTTTTGATAAAGTAATTATCCATTGTGCTTGTAAAAATTATGTGAATGCAGAGATATTTGTGAGCCATGGGATTCTGAGTTCACGGCTTGAGCTTGTCCACAGTCTCAAGACTTCAAGGGAAAATGATGCTAGCCGAGGCAGAACTTGAAGACATTTTATTTTGCTTTCATTTTTGGTTTCATATGTAAAATTAGTATGTTATGAATTTTCAACAGAAGTTTTCTATATAGAAATGTTTTTAATGTTGTCTCTTCTAATGTTATTGGGCTGCTCTGCTAATATATATTTGTCCACTGATAGCAACATTGTCGCTGTTATTTTTTTTTTTTAAAAATGCATAATACAATTTGTGGCGACTATGGTCATCACTAAACTCAAGCAATTGTGGCGAGACAGTTGCCACTGAAGGTGTAAGTTTTCGTGGCGACTTGTCGCCGCAAATTATCTTTAGCAGTAGCGACCTACCATTTTTAAAGCAAAAATTTGCTTCCTTTTTGGGGCGAGTTAAGTCGCCACAAATATGTATCTATTGTGGCGACCTGGAGGAGTCGTCACAAATAACCTTTAGCTACGGGCTTACTTGCAGCAACTGTGACGTCGCCACTGAATATGTTTAGTGGCGACGTTTAGGTGTTTAGTGGCGAGTATGGTCGCTGCAACAAGGTTAATTTCTTGTAGTGACCGCCTTCCTCAATCACAACTACCACCACCACCCGCCACTATTAATTATCACCACCCACCACCACATCCTCAATAATATCGTCATACTACTGTCAACCAAAATTATCTCTAACCACCGCCTCTAGAAAAAATATGATTAAATTATAGATTAATATCATAACAAGTGGATTATAAATTAAGTTAAGAATTAAATTTGAGCATATAACAATTAAAAAATAAACAAGTACAAAATAATTAATATATTAGGTAGTGAACTATATTCATATTCAATTTCTCAAATTTAAAAATTATGCATATATGCATGACTCTTTTTTTGCTAATTATATATGCATAACTCTGACATCATGAATTCACAATATTTTGTGGTAATTCTTAAGTAACTTAAGGCATGAAGGTCATTTTCTTTTTAACGGTTAATTTTAAAAAGAAAACGTTATATTAGTTTAAAGTGGACAATTAAAAATGAATGGTGGGAATAGCTAGCAAGTACTTCTTCCGGTTCAAAATAAGTGATTTTTTGGTCATTTTTTATGGTCTAAAATAAGTGATTTTTTTGGGTTTCAAGAATGAATTACTTATTTTTTTTCCCTACATTGTACTTGGAGTAAATAGTATTGGAATATGTGTTAGGAGTGTTTATGTAAGATAGTAAAGGTTACTATGGTCAATTCTTTTGCTAATTAATGTTAAAAGATAGATTTTTTAATCCGTGTAAAAATATTTAAAAAATTACAACCGGAGGGAGTACCATCTATAATTAATCAGTGCAAATCTGTAATATTCCCTACTTGTCTCAAAATATCAAGCACTCTAATTAATAAGCATGTAATTAAAGACATTAATTAGATATTATATGAACACGAGTATCGAGGTAGGGTTAATTTGTCATTATGTGAGAGTCATAATTGAGTAATGATTTTTAAGAATAAAATAAATAATACCAACACTAATAAAAGATGATTAAGTTTAGGTTCCTTATCACATGGCGAAGATGCTTCTGATTCTTCTACTTAATAATAAAAATATTTTTGTTATTTATTTAAACTCAAGTAGCACAGAGAGAATCCCAGTGTTAATTTGTACTTTTGTGAGACTGTAAGCATATGGATGAGCTTTTGTATTTCATGCAAGAACGTGGGGTATGTGTTGGCTGAAATGTTTCAAAAATTTAATAGTAAAAACAACTAGTAGAACTTTTTATATGTATAGACCAAACCCCTCCCCCTTTTTTTTCGGGCGCCAACTCATGATTTATCTTTGCATGACCTAACATTTTGATGAGTCCAAACTTGTGTATTATAGATAGTAGGACTTGTGTGAGATTTGTCGATGGTCTAAAATGTCCTTCTACGTTTTAATGTAATTTCACGTGGATTTATATATCTTTCGTTAGTGGATAAGTGTATTTTTGAGCCCATTTTTAGACGGCAAGGGCATATAAGAGATCAACTTTTAACGGAGGGCTTTGATATCCTATTTCCTATAGTAAAGGAGCATTTAAGGCCCTTTTTCGTTTTTAGAATGGTGTAAAATTTATGTACAAAGAGAATCAATGGAATAAATGTCAGCTTATTATTACAATTCAAGCCCATGAACTTAAGGTTTTAGAGTTTTACCAAAGTTTTAGTTTTAATTTAAATTTTTATAACTAACGTACAACAATCCAGTTCCTAGTTTCTACTTTTCTTCTCAAAAGATTTAGTTTATTCTAACTGATGTGCTTTTTTTTTTTCAAGTAGTATCTGTAATTTTGTATGTTTTTTTTTTTTAAAAAAAAATAAAAAAATATGTCCGTCATCGAAGAGAAGAGGTGTAAAAAAAGGAAGGAAAGACAAATGCAGTAAGCTAATAGATACTTAGATGATATGTTCCATACTTTTTACACTGTTATTCTCTACTTAAACCTAATTAAAAGAAAAAATTTATTAACTTAGATTTAAAAAAAAAAAAGCTATGTCCGTCATCGAAGATAAGAGGCGTAAAAGTAATTGAGAAAAAGAGGGAAAGACAAATGCAGTAAGCTAATAGATACTTAAATGATATGTTCCATACATTTTACGCAGTGCTATTCTCTACTTAACCCTATTAATTTTAGTGCTATTCTCTACTTAACCCTATTAATTAATTAAAAAATAATAATAACTTAGATTTAAGGTGAAACATATTAAAATTAAGAGCAATAAATAACAATCAATTAGAGAGAAGAGATGCATCAATAAATGCTAGGCTCATTGGAATAAGTTCCTAATTAAGAAGCTAGCTCAGATTAAATTTGCTCAAGTAAACTATATCAATCTGCCAATGTGACAGTGAGATTTGCTTTAGTGATAAGATATTTTTACTCTCAATTGATAAAGAAAATGTTCGAGTCACATAAAAGATAATATTATTAAATAATCAAACCTTACCTATGTGTTAATCATATAATTTAATTATCTTTATTTTGTCATTTGGAATTTCTAGGCTAGCTGGGAAACCCATACGTATCATTCTCCAATTCACAACTTCATGTGCGGAATTTATTTAGCCAGGGCTTAGTTTTCGGCTATTAATAAGTAATAGCTGTGGATTCTTGTATATTCATCAATGCCTTTTCTTTTTCTTTTTGTGTGTAATCTTCTCTTTCTTCTTCTTCTTCTTCAATTTGTATTTGATCTTCCCCTTCATCATTAATATTTTCTTATTTTTTTCTGGTAAAACGTTGTACTCTTGTGACACTTCATGTCACGACCCAACTCCGCTCCGGTCGTGATGGCACATCTCGTGAAGATAATGCCAGCCAGACCATTTCAGAACAACACTTTTAAGCAGTTAATCAGTTCAATAACAGTTCGAATATGATTTAATGATATTAATTAACGTAATTACAACCCAACGCAGTCCGAACGGGATGTCACAAGTCACGAGCATCTATAAGAATAAAATTTCCACTTTACAAGTCTAAAAATATAATGAAGAATTGATAAGAATGGACATTGGGCCTAACTCAACCCCAAAAGCTAGCTTGTGAGGTGAGGATTGCCCAAGCTATATAAGGAGACCAAGGACCTCAAATCCCTCCGATGTGGGACAACTCAACACCCCCTCATGCCCAGACCTCTAAAGCATGGACAACATAAATGGGGGTCCAACATCGGTAACAATAATTGGGATGAGCCTGTCTCTGATACCATATCAAAGGCATCCACTGATATGCTTGCCATGAACAAAGTCGAAGAAAGAGAGAGAAGGTTGGGAGAGAAAGTAACTGTTCTATTGAACTTGAACTAAGTCTGAAGAAATATATTGTACATATACTGTATATTAACTACTAAAGATAAGAATGGAAAGTGGGCCTAACTCAACCCTAAAAACTAGCTTGTGAGGTGAGGATTGCCCAAGCCATATAAGGAAACCAATTATCTGAAATCCCTGCGATGCGGGACAACTCAACAAGAATAATGAATAACATAGAAAGACAGTGGTGCTGCGAATGCTGGCAGTCACCTTGCAAAAACCTCTACAACTCTGCCTCCATGCAGCCAATACCCGCTACCGGATGAATAAATACATGCAACTGCACGCAAGGTGCAGGGAGTAAAGTGAGTACTCCAACTCAGTGAGTAATAGAGGTAAATAATAACTGAGCAGCAAGAAATCACGTAAAGCAACCAACATGCTGTATAGAAGCCGGGTATAATTTTCTGAGAAAATAGTGAAATCTGTGAAATATTTAGAAATACTTTGGCTCAGTTCAAATATCTTTTGAAAATGATCTTTTCAATAATTACAAAAATAATTTCAAAACAGTTAGTGATGATAGGCATAGAAAATCCGCCCCTCAGGCACAAATACCACAGTATAACAAGTAAAAAAGGCAAATAAGTATGCAAGATGAGCACATAAAAGTCAACCCCTCTGGCAATATCTCGAAACAGTACCAGCCTCTCGGGCTCACTCTCAACAACACTCTCAACCCCCCGGTCTCTCTCTCTCAGATCACTCTCAGAACAGTATCATATAGTAACACCTCGGCGTGCAGCCCGATCCACAAACTGCTGCGGCGTGCAGCCCGATCCATAGCTCGCTGCGGTGTGCAACCCGATCCATATGGGTACCCGTACTCACTGTGGGGGTGCAAACTTCGGAGGGTCTCCTACAACCAAGCGCTATATCACGGCGGCATGCAGTCCGATCCAATATATATATATGCTGTTGTCGCGTGCAGCCCGATCCATATAATATACTGTTGCGGCATGCAGCCCGATCCATATAATATACTGCTACGACGTGTAGCCCGATCCATATATGTATCCCTGTGCAGCCTGATCCATATATAGCCCTCACATCTAGGCCCTCAACCTCACATTACTCAGTGTACCTTCACATCTGGCTCTCGGCCACACTCAGTCAGAATATCATCACAAGCCCCTCGGGCATTAGTAAAACAGTAGTTCTCAGCCCAACTTACCATTTAAAATATTATTTAAGACTCAAATCTAAGTAAAAAGTAGTTGCGTTGTACAATAGTAGATAAACAATATGACTGAGTTCAAGTAATAAGTCAAAACAGTGAGGAAACAATAAAAATAATCACCGAAGGATTCAAATAGTTGGCACAAAGCTTAAATATTGAAATCATCCCAAACAGCAATGATAACAAATAAATTCCAGTTAAATACGCAGTAAAATTCATCAATCGGGACGGACCAAGTCACAATCCCCAGTGGTGCTCTACCCCATGCCCATTTTCCGGCATGCAAGTCACTATAGCACTACGATGTGCAATTCATGATTTCAATCCCTCAGAATATCATACAATCATTACTCACCTCGAACCGGTAAAATCTCTAGCTTGTGACGCCTTTGCTTCTATAATCGGCTTCCACGCGTGTAGTATGTATCCAAAATTAGAGCGACTAGGCTAAGAGAACATAACCCAATCGAAAAGGCTCGAAAAATATTGATAATCACGACATTTGCAAAACCTGATCCGCAGGCCCACTTCTCGAAAAATCAGAAAATTAACACACTAGATTCCTTATCTCGCCACGAGTTCATACATACCAAGAACTCTAAAATTCGAGCTCAAATGACCCATCAAATCTCAATTTCAAATATAAAAAACTCAAGCCCTATTTCATCAAATTTTAGGCTCAATTTCCATGAATTTCTAGGTAAATTTCACATAATAATCGTGTTCTAAGGTCATATAACTCTCCTCCAATCAATCTCAATCGAAATCACCTTCAATTCCCGTCCAATAACTCTTAAGGTTGTTCAAAAATGGTAAAAAAATATCTCAAGCTCACGGATGGAATATTATTTTAAAACCCTTCTGCCAAGGCCTTTTTCCGCTTCTGCGTCCAAGATACCGCATATGTGGTTACCGCTTATGCGGCAATTCCTCAGCTTCTGCAGATTCTTCAAAATTCCTGAGGAGCGCTTCTGCGGTCAATTTTCGCTCTTGCGGACACCGCATCTGCAAAAACACGTCCGCTTCTGCGAAATTCTTCCAATTGGTCAAGTTCGCACCTGCGACCCCTCCTTCGCATCTGCAGAACCGCATTTGCGGTCCCTTTTCCGCAGATGCGGAAATACTAGATACCAGCTGACCTTTAACATGCAAAAATCCCAAAACTCTCCGTTTAACCATCCAATCTCACCCCGAAGCCCATGAGACCTCGACCAAAAACACAAACATGATCCAATATCTTATTCAAACTTGTTCTAATCATCAAAATACCACGATTAATACTAAAACCATCAAATTCAAGCCTAAGTTCTTTAAATTCATCCGAAACTCGCATTCGATTAAAAATCCAACCAAATCATCTAAAATTTTGCCCACATATCCAAAATTACCTAACGAAGCTATAGCAACTCTCGGAATCCCGTTTCGACCCTCGAATCAAAATCTCGCTTATCAACCCGAATTCGCCAAAATACTAATTTTGCTAATTCAAGCCTAGTTCTACACCAGACCTCCAAAATCACTTCTGATCACATTCCTAAGTCACAAATCATCCTCTAAAGTTAACCGAACAACCGAAAATTGCATCCGAACCCTCTAACTCAATAGTCAACATCCAGTTGACTTTTCCAAAACAAGCCTTCCTTAAAGAGACTAGTGTCTCATTTTCTACCAAAATCAATCCAAATCAACTCTAACTAGGAATGGCAAACGGGGCGGGGCGGGTGCGGGGCGGGGCGGTTTTCAGCTTATGCGGGGCGGGGCGGTTTTCAGTTTATGCGGGGCGGGGCGGGGCGGGGCGGGTTCAAGAATTATTTTTTAAATTTAATTGCGGTTGCGGGGCGGTTGCGGGTTACGCATTTGTGTAATACTTGCATCGCATATTTGTTGCTTTTCGTCAAAGAAGATTAAATCTTTTCATGCATTTTGCAATCTTTTTTCTTAATTAGAATCTGTTTTATAAACTTTCCCTTGCTTATTTTTATATCTTTATTTTAATTTTAAATTTTGTATTCATTAATCTCCTCTTTTCTTGCTCTTTTAAGCTTAGATGTGTGGGTAATATCATATACCCTAGTTATACATTATCAACATATTAGGATATTATCAATTTTTGGAGCATTAAAATATTGGTTCGCCTATCCGGTAGAAATATTGCATACTAGTTTTAAGAAGATATATTTAAAATTGATTATTATAATTAACTTACTAATCAAATTACTATGCTAAAAAATATTTTCTAACAGGATTAATAGAAGACATACCGTAATTGATGTTTAATAATTAATTACAATTTGAATAAACATAATCCAAAGATTTCTTATGTCTTTTTAACGGTTTAATATGAAAATGAACATATAAGTATATAACTTAAAAAATATTTGTAATCGTAGATCTTCCCTAACCATCTCAATCTGCGTATGACGTATGTGTATATCACCTTGTAAAAGATGAATTATTTTAAGGATTGATTCATATTTCTCAATAATTTGATTTTTTCTTGTATATACTAATAATTAACTTAAATATATCATACATGATACATGTACCAGAACGATCATTATTGATAATGTTAATAGATCCATAAAATAATACAATTGAAATTTTATAAAATATTAAAAAAATTCAATTGAAATTTCATAAAATATTGAAAACATTATGGACATAGGTGAAACTACCTAGAAAAGAAGGTAATAGGTTATCATTAATTTTTTTAGGTTTTTTTTTAAAAGAGAAACTACTTGTAAAAAATGAAAAATGAATTTTTTTTACTTTGCGGTGCGGGGCGGGGCGGGTTTATGCGGGGCGGGGCGGGGTGGTTTGAAAACAGAAAATATTCCTATGCGGGGCGGGGCGGGGCGGGTTAAACATTATGCGGGTTAAGGATAAACCCGCCCCGCAACCGCCCCGCACCGCCCCATTGCCATCTCTAAGTCTCTAACACACCAAATACTCATAAAGAAACATGAAGAAGCATAAAAAATGGAAGAAACGGGGCTGTAACTCCTGAGACGATGGGTCGGGTCGTCACATCCTCCCCAACTTAAACAAACGCTCGTCTTCGAGCTTACCCAGAGATGTCCTAGAAGCCAATAAATAGCTGAATGACCTTACCGAGCATATACCCGGGGTTGATCCCACGTCACCCTATCTCGCATTCGTCCGGTAATACAACATAGCTGAAATTTCACAATCCATCTAGTCCATAAACCATAAAACCATATTGCACTTTTCGAAATCATACACAAGATTAGAACCTCACATCTATACTCAAAATAAGCCTCAACCAGTTGCAATAACTCATATATGCAACCTCAGGTGCAATCATATGATATGCTACATAACCCAATACTCGAAATGATAACTTCTATCCATAGCAGTTGCCCACAACACCCGAATACAGTTAGATTTCTCTTATCAACTAAGGTCTTATTCCAACACTTTCATATATTGCCAACGATAAATGAAACACGCAATAAACCATAATCCATTTCTCTAAAATGTAACAAAAGCTTTAAATTTAAGAAGTTAATAATTATTATTTATTTCTTTTTTTTTTATGTTAACAGCTTAATAAGATGTTCCACCTTTAATTTAACTGCATATGAATTTATATTTTAATGAACTCATATATGATTCAATCGCGTTTTAATTCATACATATTCTAAAATATTGATACTTATATTTGTTTAGTCAGTACTTTTTTTTTGCTATAAGTGTAGGCGCAAATACAGAAGCAAATTAAAATCGAAAAGGTAAATTGAGTTAGAATCGAGCTCAATATTCTACTAACATAACTATCGATTAATTCAAGTATTCGACTCGAACTTGATTTTGATAATATAAAATCTTAGTTGAGCTCAATTTGATTTATTCAGATTGGTTTGTCATTTAGCAAGCTCGATTAAGTTTATTTTAACTCTACGTAACACCCAAGCCTATATGTTTGAATAGATGATCAAACCAGCTGCGAGAACGATGTTTTTTTTTTACCAATAAGTACTAATGATGTAGTGGAAGAATTCTTATTCTTAGATCTTAGTTAAAAGTTTTTTATTAATTAGAGATCTAATATAAAATCGTTTTATTAGACTGTCTACCCTAAAAAAAGGGACAACAATTGAATTTATATGCGGTTTTAAGGATACGTAGTTTAACTTAATACAAATTAAGAAAACAGTTTAATATTGAAATCAATAACAGATATTGAATACAAACCAACAAGTTGAACTGCGTTAGTCTTGAAGGTTGGTGCCCTTAATCAGAAAGTGCTATAGTCGGTGTCAGAATAAGAATAGCAAAGTAATGAGAACTAGGAATAGTAGTGTATGTCTTTTGATGCGTGTTACAATATGTATTACAAAGAACCAGACCTCCTTTATATAGTATGGGAGACCTACTTTGACTACAATCCTATAAAAGGCAAGGAATTTCATGATTTGCTTATTAATCGGTGTTCCTTTAATAAGTGTTGAAATTTCTGCCGTTATATCCGACCGGCTGCAGATAGTTCAGCCTTTAGTTACTCGATGTGATAGTATTTTCTCGAGCTTAATCGGAATTGGGGTCGATTCTGGAGCAGCCATGGGCTCGATGATTTTTGACGACGTATGTTTTACCTTCGTGCTTTGGTTCGATGGAAATCGAAGTCAATCTTCAATCCATTATGTCTCGGTCTCGATCTGTCATGCAATAGATGAATCCGTTCCGACCATATACATAGAGAAAGCTTTATCCTTCGAATGTGAATTTTTTTGAATAGTAATCGAATATCATTATAAGTATAGAAAACAAAAGAAAAGAAAGTGATGTCTTTGAAAGACTCTAAAGCAAAATGTATTGAAGTTTTCTTTCTTCTTATGAATAAGTAGAGCAAATAGTAGTAGTTGATTAGACCTTCGAAATGTTCCATCAAAATGAAAAGAAGGTCGGTGATTACCCCTATGATCATTGGCCCATTTGAATACATCAATTATTTCAATACACTAAACAAACGCCACCTATCCCATCCCCGCACATCATCCAAAAACACGTCTTACGACCCTCGTGATTAAAAAATAATCTTTAATTTTATTTCACTTAAACATCATATAAAAAAAGAAATAGGAGACAGACACGATCCCTTTGGCTTTGTAGGATAGAGGTAAAATTGCGGATACATTATTCTTTTCAGACTCCACATATGAAATTAAATTAGGTTTGTTGTTATTATTGTTGTTATATAAACAAAAATAAGAAAACCATAAACAAAACAAAGGGGTCGAAATAAAGAATTTATCCGAATATAAGCTGATAGATTTAACTCAAATGGGAAGTTTAAAAGCTTCAACTCTAATTGGTCTAAGGTTTTAATTTATTCTGAAGTTTGTTAACTTCGCGTTTAGTATTTGTTTTCATGTGACTCCTGAAATTTTAATTAATCCTTGCTGCTACCTTTTCTGATAAAATAATGGTGAAGCTATAGTTCGTGGTTTCACTAAAGGAAATGATTTAGTATAAAATCGAAAAGAAAGAGAAACTCTCTATGAGAAAAACATGAAACATTAACTAGAGCATTCGACATTGGTCTGCTTCTTTTGATTGACCATTATATATATATATATATATATATATATATATATATATGATCTTTCCAAAAAGATGAACAACCAAACAGAGTCCAAAAGTATACTTTTTGAGATTAATAAAAGCTAAAACCTTAGTTTTGTCTCATTAGTACCATATGATTAGGAAAAGGCTAGCTAGTTTCCTGTTTATAATCCTTAATTTATTGTAACTAAATATATATACTTAAGCTTTTGATTAGCTGCTTTTTTTTAATCATTTGTATATTCAAGAGTAGCATCCTAACATGTGGCAATCGTCGACATAAAGTGGTAGGAATTGTGACGAATGTTAGTGGCGTTTTAAATGGAAGAGGCTACGATTATTGTCAAATCTCGCTCACACCTGCTTGAGAAGTCAAGTCACTTTGACCTATTGAATTGGTAAAATATGATTATGATTAATTTGAGCCCAAATTCATTTAATCACGTCAATTCAATTCGTCCAAAGATTAATAGGTTGAGCTACCAATATTTTAGCTCATGGTTTATTTAGTGTAAGCCCAAGTAAGCTAATTATTTTTTATAGCTCATTCTCACCCATAAAACAGCCCAAATATAACTCATGAAACTTATCCAAAACAAAAGATCTCAACCCAACTTATCAAGATAACTTAGTTGTCCTAATTTTAATTTTCTTTTTATATATTTTTAATTTTCTGTTTTTCGTTTTTGTTCACCACCCACCCATCCTAACCTGCCCCTCCCCTGCGCAAACCCTTTAAAAAATCCCAAAGAATATGTACAACATCCCAAACCTAGTAGTACAATTCGTAAGCTCTACTAAGTTAAGTAGAGGATCTCTATATATAGTTATTCCAGATTAATAATAAATAGTACAAATAAACTTCACAAGGTGATTCTGAGGCCTTCAAACACTACGACAGGTATATCTTGAAGTCCCGCTACAAATCACAATTAGCTAACTAATGACTAGCACGCTCCGAGGTATATAGATCTACATAAAAATGTGCAGCAAGCGTAGCATGAGTACACCATAGTAGTACCAAGTAAGTATCAAGACTAATCTAAGTGGAGTAGTGATGAGGAACAATCAAGACCCCTACTAGACATAATAACATGTACAAGTATGAATATAAAACTAACATGGATTAATATAAATCTAAACATGATAAAAATAATGCTATAATACTTGCAGTAAGAACTAGAAACAACAATTAACAACAAGGAGAAAACATGGGACAATGCCGAAAAGTAAGCAGAATATAGTTGAAGTCCGGTAAAACCAAGTAAGTGAAAATGAGTAACGACCCCAATAAAACAACCGCTTTCACACAAGGTTAATATAAGAACTTTCCCGAGGTATCTCGCTCATAATCACAAATCACGGATCCCAAATCACGAACCCTTATCACTTGTCATCTTGTGTCCATATTACAAATCACAACTGCATAGACATCTCACATGGTGATACCATTAATACCTCATATCTGCTAGGACAACTCACATGATAAGAGAGTGACAATATTTGTGCCTTCCAAATGCACACGCAAGTATACGTGGTCGTCAAAGTAATATAGGATTTTAAGTCCGAATATCATACCTATAGAGACTTGTGATTAACTATCAACTAGATTAAACCCAAATAATTAATATATTCAAGTGAATCCTAAAGTATGAAATTTTAACTAAAACTAATCTAAAGTAGCAACTTAAGATATTAAAGAAAATAAGGCGACAACATTGGAGACGAATCCAATAGGAGACGATAGTTTAGAGTTATGGTTAGCTAACAATCTCATTGAGTTTTTCACTTAAATCTTCTAGTTAATTTATTTGGTTTATTGATTGACATGGTCAATATTTCTCATATCTTTCTCCCGAAGTATAACTTTCATATTCAAGCTATACTAACACATATATTCCTATGGAATTAGGATTAACAAGAACGCATTAGTAATTCTTGTATAATAACAAAGCAAGACAATTAGCTATATCCCTATCCTAATAGCAAATCTGTTCCCGATGCTCGAGTTCAAGATCTTGCTCTACTCAATCTTATTTGCAATCTAGAATTCCTTCTCCCGTGTTCAGTACTAAATTCGTAGATAGTATTCACTTGGTGATCAACCAATCAAAATAATTAAGTGCAAGATTGAATAAATAAACCTATATGATAAAATAATAAGAACAATTCAAGCTTCAAACTACAACGTTCATATAGCACCCCACAACTTTAGAACTAATAAACTATGAAATAAAAGAAAGAAAAGAAAACTAGTTAGAGGCCTCCTCCAAGCATGGTGTAACTACCCGGATTTTCCACCATCGGGATCGTGATAGCGCCTACTCGTGGTAGCTAGGCAAGCCAACTTAATTACCCTTTATATTACTAAACAATTATTTTAACAGTTCATAGCATCAATATAGAACATGAAATTTAATAAGAACATTAGCGGAAGTCTGATTTATAAATACGAATCAAAATGTGGAACAATCATTAATAGCCTCTACCTAAGATTTGGTGTCACATTACTCACGAACCACTAAGAATATATTAAATCCAATGGTCTGAAGGAAATATATAAGTTGTTTGTCTCAAAAACAATAAGGCAACAGTCTAAAAGAGAACATAAAGAAGAGACGTCGGGCCTACGGATTCCTGCAAGGATACCTCGGTTTCGTAAAAATGAAAGCATGCGCCCGTACTACTGCTGCTGCTCCTCAAAACCTGGACATATGCAAAAATGTACAGAAGTGTAGCATCAGCACAACCGACCCCATGTGCTGGTAAGTGTCTAGCCCAACCCCGGTGAAGTAGTGACGAAGCTAAACTGGACACCACATAAACCTGTGTAGTTATAAATATACAACGGAAATGAAATACCAAAACAACTGACAATATGGGAGGGGGAAACATGCTATGGGGAGATACAATATTAACAGAGATCCCGAGTAACAACTAAGCACCCTAGATTCACAAGGAATCAATACTCAATATAAATACATGGTATTACGGTGTGCAACCCAGCCTACAACTTCCATTGTTGCGGCGTGCAACCCGCTCCATAATATCTCTGTTACGGTGTGCAACCTGAACCATATCATTTATCATGAATCATTGTAGTGGCGCGCAACTCGAGCCTCATATATTATTATTGTGGCATGCAATCCAATCCTCAATATCATTGTTGCGATGCGCAACCCGATCGTCAATATCATTTAACAGTCTGACTCCGCAAATAACAGTCACAATTAAGGGGCATAAAAATAAGCAAATATTTAGAACTATTTTAAATAAACTATGAAATAAAAGGAAGAGAAGAAAAGAAAACTAGTTAGAGTCCTCCTCCAAGTGTGGTGTGTTCTCTCTCTAGGTCAAAAGTCCTTCAAATAATGCTTTTATATATTTTTATAACATGTAGGGTCGGGCCCAGACGAAACCACCTTCTCCTAAGAGAAATATGATTCTGGCTCTATAAAAATTGTACAGGCGCACCGCATGGGGCGTTGTGCCACGCGGGGTGGTAGTGGGAAACTTCAGGGAGTGTGCAAAACTAATAGCATCAGAAATTGTACATGTGCATCGCCCCACGCGTCGCGTGCCTCACCAATGTTGTTTTCTCAAAGTCTAGTTTTTTCCTTGCTTTTTGATATCCAAACTTGTTCTCGATGCATGAACGTGATCCCGGCTTAATCCTTTACACTTTTACTCAGACTTCAAAGCTCTAAATAGCTCGAATTCATTTTATAACATCTAAATATCTCGGAATCACCTCTATAATGCATCAAATACGTAATTAGTGCCAAATACTAGCGATTAAAGCTCAATACCAATTAAAGTATAGTAAATTAGAGTGTGATAAGCGACTAAAATACATAATTATAGCATACTATCAACACCCCACACTCAAACCATTGCTCGTCCTCAAGCAATGAAACTACACTTTATATAGACACAACCTTTTTAAATAATTTTCCTAGCTCAATATATCAAGAATTTTTGAAATAGACTAAGCATAAAGTGTAACATCTTCACCTTAATATTTGACTCACAAGTACCAAGCATTATTCATAACTCACTCACTTTCTCTAATATAGAGGTTAATAATATTAACTTTCCTTCATGAATCAAGTTCCTTCACACAATAAAAGAGAGTAGCTCCACACACAATAAAATTTCAAAACAATTAGGAACTCAAGATTGAAAGAATTCACTCACTCTCAGAAATAAAATTCATATTCCACACAAAATGCACCATAGGCTTGCCCATAGTGTACTGCTCTACTAATCGAGCTCATTCAGTCTAGGATCAAGTAAGACTTTAATTGGTTGTAATGTAAGATACGAGATAGGTAGGATATATTTGGATAAAGAGTGACTACACCTCTCCCTAAGTACTTTAATATGTAAAAGTTACCTTTAAAAACTCCACACTTATGTCAAAATGTATCTCCACCTTCACATTAATATACATTAGCTCCCTACTTCTTTAATCACAATTACATCAAGAGTTACCACTATCAAGAAATTTTTTTAACAACAATACAACTATATTTTATTTATTTTTCCATTAAAGTGGCTCTTATTTTTTTAAAACAATGCACATTTCTCCTTATATCATTAGTTCCACTCAAAAGCCAAACCAACTAACTCACGCTTTAACTTCTACAAAGTTCATGACAATTCAAGTGCTCATGAGAGGTGAAAAGTTTTATTATAGAGTGTTAATTCAAACAATTGGGTAAGACTTGTAATGTGGTTGTCAAAGAAACAGGATTACAAGCTCAAAGGGGTTAACTACGATACATAACAATTACATGAATAAACTCTATATATATAGGTCAACAAAGAAACACCTCTATCACTTTCAAGACTGAACAAAACTATTATTTCGCTTTGCAAACACACGGAGAAAGTTCTAGGCATCAAATGTAATGCACAGAATAATACATAAACCTCACACACATATGGCACATAACTCACACTGGATTGGACTCATCAAAAACTCTAGTTAAAGCAGTTACGCAAAGTTAAGATCATACAAATTAAGGTACTAATTATGTAAGTGTCAAAATTGATCCTAAGCGTTACAACCAAAGTAATCACTATTTTTTTCCCTTTTTTTCTTTATTTATTTATTTATTTATTTATTGTCACGACCCCAATCGCGGTCGTGATGGCGCCCAACACAACTGATAGGTAAGACCGACCATTCACACTCTCATCCCGAGCATGAAGCTCAAATCAATTACCTGAACATTAATATCAACAATAAAGCTAAACTGTATAACCACCCCAAAGATCTAGGGTCACGAGTCTAGAGCCTCTAACATGATCGGATACAATATCTAAATAAAATACTCAAGTCTGAATAATGTGTATACAAAGGAAAACTGGAATAAGAAGAGATGCCAGGTCCTGCGAACGCCAGCAGCTACCTCAGCAACTCGGAAAAATACTGATAAAAGCTGGAGTGCTCATATATCCCTCCTGTGTACATGAACCTGCACACAAAGGTGCAGGGAGTAGGGGTGAGTACTAAGTACTCAGTGAGTAATAAATATATACAAGTAGCGAAAAGTAATAAATCCACAGAATACCACATAATGAAGCTAAACTACAATCTGATTCCTACTGCGAACTAGCAACAACAATAGTACATTACCACTATCACAGATAATTCACAGACAAAGATGCAATGCAAAGCACATAACCGCTACGGCATGTAGACCGATCCATTTAACGTCGACGGCGCTCACTGGGGGTGTGTACAGACTCCAGATGGGCTCCTACAGCCCAAGCGCAATACCGTTGCGGCGTGCAGCCCAATCCTCATATCAACCGTTGCGACGTGCAGCCCGATCCACCCTCAGTACAAAACAAATATATAAGTCACACAATAACTCAAATTACTTATTTCCAGGTTCCAGTTCATAAATTATGAAAATACTTTAACTTTTATTTAATTTTTCCCAAAACAGGCGACTTAGCATTTCAATATGGTGCTTTCAAATCAGGACTGAGACCAGTGATTAAGCAATTAGAGCTATCACATATATAACTATCCCCTAGGGATACTACGGGTCGGCACAAGGCCCCAAACATGGCTTACAGCCCACAAAATATATCTAATACAATGTGCGTTTCAACCGCATATAGCATATTATTCACATCCGGGATGGACTAAGTCTCAATCCTCAGTCACAATCAATCTCGCACCTGTCACAGGGTGCGAGCCACGCCCTACTAGCGTCACAATGTGCTAAGCGGGGGTTTCGAACCCTCAGGCTACCATATACACAAACTACTCACCTCTAGCCGGTCGAAGACTCATTCGTGATGCCTTTTCCTTTTGAATTTGCCGCCTCGTGTGTAGAATCTAGTCAAACCACAACAATTATATCAAATACGGGTCAAATAAACACAACCCAATTTAATTTATACGAAATACGCGATAATATACCAAGTTGGTAAAACCCGACCCTAGGCCCACAGCTCGAAAAATTCTGAAATTAGTACCAACACAATCCTCGTCTCGCCACGAGTCCGTGCATATAAAATTTACCAAAATCGGAGTTCAAATGGCCTTTCAAAACCCAAAAATTTGTTTCCAATACCTAGGCCATAATTCTTCACAGATTCTATCCAAATTCATGAAGCTTGATGTTAATTCTACCACAAAATTACGTTTTTGAGTCAAGAAACTTACCTCCGATGAATACCTGATGAATTCCCAGTGTTTTCCCGTGAGTTTCTCTCTCTAGGGCTCAAAATTATGTTTTTGGTGAATGAACCCGCGACTACACTACTTCTGATTTTTAATTCACTGACAGACCCATTTGTTCTACGCATTCGTGATGGGGCTCACGCGTCCGCGATGTTTCGCTCAATTTACTCTTCGCAAACGTGACGCCTCGCACGCATTCGCGAAGCACAATTTCCCAGCCGCCGGATTTTTCTTCTACGCATTCGCGTCACCCCTCACGCGAACGCGATGTATCCCCTCACTCTCCTACGCGATCGAGACATGCTGACCGCGAACGCGATGCGTTCCATTTTCCTCCTACACGAACGCGACCTCCATGGATGCAAACGCGAAGCTCAACCAAGCTTGGTCTACGCGAACGCGACGTCCTGATCGCGAACGCGAAGGCTTATTTGCTGCTACACAAACCTACAATTTTCTGCAGTTTTCTCCAAGTTCCAAATGCCCCGATGATGGTCCGAATTTATCCCGAGGCCCCCGGGACCCCAACGAAAACCACCAACATACTCCAAAACACGATACGGATTTGTTCCAATCATAAAAAGACCATCCTAAATATCAAAATCACCATTTTCACACGGATTCAAGCCTAAGTTTCTTCTAAACTTCCGAAACTATCGTTCAATCAAAAACCCGACCAAACGACATCCGAATGACCTAAAAATTTGCAGACATAACTAAAATCACCTAATGGAGTTACTACAACTATCGGAATTCCATTCCGACTCCCGGATCAAAATCTCACCTACCGTTCGAATTTTACTAAAATTCAACCTTAGCCAATTCAAGCCTAAAACTACACCGGACCTCCGAATTCGATTCCGATTTCTCTCCTGAGTCATAAATGATCCCCCCAAACTAGTTAAATCATCAGAATTCATTTTCGAGCTATCTAACTCACCAGTCAACATTCAGTTGACTTTTCCAACCTATTCTTCTCATAAAGAGGTTTATGGCCTCATTTTTATCTAAATTTCTTCCGATTTGCTTCTAACTTTCTGAATACATATAAATTAGCATATTGAAGTGTTAAATGAAGAAAACGGGGCGATAACTTCCGTAACGACGGGTCGGGTTGTTACATTCTCCCGAACGTAAACAAACGCTCGTCCTCAAGCGTACCCAGAGTTGTACTAGAAGCAACCCAATAGCTGAATGACATTGCCAAGCATATATTCGGGGTGGTACCACGTCACCCTATCTATCATAAGTCTGATAAGACAATATAGCTGAACTTCCGCAGTCCATCTGAACCATAGACCACATTGCACTTTCCGAAATCATATACCAAATCCGACTCCCACGTCTATACTCAGAATACACCTGAACCAATTGTAATGACCCATACTTGCCACTCCGGGTGAGATTTTATGGTGTACCAAACAACCCAATCACTCGAGACGATGGCCTCTAATCGCAACAATTTCCCACGATAACCAAATATTACTGGAAAACCTTTCTCGTTAGCTAAAGTCTTGTTCCAATATCTTCATATACTGCCCACGGCAGCTGAAACACGCGATATACCGAATCCATTTCTCAGGTCATCCATGCATGATTCCATTTCCCTTTTAACTAATACCATAATAGATTTCGGAGCCAAACCTCGATATTACATTTCTAACCAACTGAAATCATATATGCCCGCACTCATTAATGGCTCCAACAATCATTTCGATTATAGCACATCGCACTGGTGATATGACACCTCAACACCGGTCTAAGCCACGATGAGCACAACACAGGCTCCAATAAGAAACGTCTGAACATACTCAAATCATGACAACTAACTCAAACACAAAAGCTGTAATTTAATTCCTCCGTACCATCGTAACATAAGACTGAGATCCAGTCTCGCATTATAGAAATAGAGTACCTGAATTCTCCTCGAAAGGTCATAACATCATATGGACTTGCCACAACTTATGATTCCATCCAAGCACTATTACCCATGAAGCACCTCAAGTCATCTCATCATGCTCAAAATAGTCAGCCACGCACAGATCTAGGTCTGAACTCAAGCAATCAATCTCACCCACGGTGAAACAATTAATATACGCCATCAAATCTTGTAAGGACACAACAGATGCGCCACTTGTCGAGCGACACCTAACACTGATTTTCCTCAGAGACTAGGAAGTATAGTACGCATGGTAACTTATAGAAAAAAAAAACTATGCTCCATATTACACTGTTGCGGTGTGCAACCTGCTCAAAATGACATACTCGTGGCGGCGTGCCACCGGATCCAGATACCATACATGTGGCGGCATGCCACCCGATCCAAATAACTCGTGGCAGCTTGCCACCCGATCCACATAAAACTCTCACAAAAAAAAATGCACACCGAGTCAGATTGCTCATTACAACAAACATATATAGCCTCAAGCTCAGCCACAAGATACGCATCCGACAAAGTTCCCTAATACCGGAACTAAATTAATGGTAGAAACCTCTACACTGATATCCGCCACGAAGGCCCCACTGACAAAGAAATACCTACCAACCGTCTGCTAGTCCTAGGTACAACTACCCTGTTGGAGCATTCTTTGATGCACTCTGCTAAACAATTTGTGCCATTCCCGACATAGTCCATATCACATTAGTCTAGGCAACCTGACGTATGACAACCAGTCCTGCACTCAAGTCTCATAACCCAAATTCATCATATCAAGCTGAGGGAGAGCCACTCGGGCTTCTAATTTTCGATTATCGCTAAACGATGCCGATACCCCAATATACAACCACTGCATAGGCGGATTACGAGAACTTCTAGTCTTCATTAACTATATAACACATGATTCACTATGCCTGATCCCACATTCCACTGTACGAATACTTAACACACATCAATCATCCATTCATACCAAGAAAGTCATTCAGAAATTTCCCTATGCCATAAACAACTCAATTATCTCAATCGATCCAACGAGAGAATACCACCATACCACTAGATATTATCAATTTATAGTACTTTGCCCCTTTTTTATCATATACCCTGCCAATTCACTAGAATAGCAGTATCATTTCATTTTAATCACTAGAAGGATCGATTCTTAAATCAGTTGCAGTTGTCCGCGCTGCTCAATAATCTTTAATGAATTCCCATATATTATGAACTGATCCCAAAACCTTGAACATCCCATTATCAGCTTCCCATAACACATCGCATATACCATACCACACTAAGATAACATGAAAACTTCCACTCCTTTCCTACGCCGCAAACATCGACGCACTCTACTAGTCAAGGACTTTCATGATTCCATATAGAAGAACACTCATTACATATTGTGAGCACGTGATTTTTGCCTTACTCGAGAAGTACTCCCAGAAAATTCAAAAATAAAAATAGTCTCGCGTTGGGCATGATTTGTGTGATTTTGTGTTATTTTTATCTTTTGTGTGCACGTTTATTTATTTAAATTAAAAATACAAAAAATATATGCTAGGCTTTGCATTTTTAGTGTTTGATATCGAAGTCATGTGATTCACATTTTTTGGGTGATATGTAATTGTGTGCGTTAATTGTAGTAAAAACAGCGGCGTTATAGGTTGGTATATATACATATGTGTGTATATATATATATATGTATGGATATATACATATATATATATATATACACACACATATGCATATAATACACATAATATCCGATCTGGGCCAAATTCAGTCTAAAAGCCAGGCCCAAACGGATTTCTTCTAAAAGCCCAAACACCCGCCCAGCTACAGCCTGTGTAACACTTGATCTGGACCGTTGGATTTTATTATCCAACGGCCCAGATTAATCCTTTAATTCTAATATGCATTCAGCCTAAGACTTGACCAAACGACGCCGTTTGGTTTAAGTGAGAAGATCCGGATCGTTGATCAAGTTTGATCCAACGATCAGGATTTAACTCCTCAGAACATATATAAGCTCATTTCCATACCCCGCCCCCCCCAAGCCAGACCCCCCCCCCTCTCCCTTCTTCTCCCTCAGGAGCTCTCAAATCCCCGGCGTAACGCCGCCGTGCGCCGCCTGCCGGAAATCGCCTCACGGCGGTTCCGGTAGGCCAATCGCCACCAAACCAATGCCAAACCCTTCCCCTCACCTCCCCCATCACGATCCCAGCCTCCATTAACCTCGAATCATGCCGGAGCTCCTCGAATCTTCATTTGAAGATTCGAGTCAAACTCGAACCTATGCCAAATTACCCCAAATTCACACCACAGTCTCCCCACACCTCCCCCACACTCCCATTGACATTGGTTTGCTTCGAATCTAACCAAAAATGCAAAAGCCCCAAATCCGAGCCCAAGAACCCTAATTTTGAAGAAATTCAATTCAAGCCGGGTTAGCCACAATTGAAGTCCAAGGGACTTTAGTCCAGGTGTTCTCAATCGAGAACATCTTGATTAAAGCCCGTTTGGCTTCAATAAGTCCGAGTTTTAGTTCGAAGTTTGGTCGGCAGTCTTCTTTTGAGGTATTCACTCCTTCTTTGGTCGTTTTAAGTCGATTTGTGTGAATATGTGTGTTTGTTTCATTCATTATTTCAGTTTCTCATGTTTTTAATCTCCCATACCCGTTTGGTCTGTTTCTTCTCATTTGAGGCCCTTTATTTGGCCAATTCTTCTGTTTTAGTAGTTAAAACGAATCATGAGTCCAATGTGATTAAAGCCGTCAATGAATCAGTTCGTAACATCGATCCCTTGAATCTGCCTGATGCAATTCACTAGAGTAGGGGTTGGCTACTGTTACATTCAGATAAAAGGGGGGTAATTGGTTGTAGTTAATTGTTTAATCACATGTCCATACTAGGCTAGTGGAACTGAGCATAGCAGGGTATCCCACTGATGCCCTGCCCCCAGTCTTATTGTTTAATGCTGGAGTCCATACTGGACAGTAGGTAGTGGGGAATGCAGGGCATTTGATGGGTCTGGCAGAGTTGGGAGTGGGCAGGGTGATTAGTTAATTAGGGGCAGGTGTTCTGGAGGGGCTGTAGCTATAAATATAGCATCAATATAGACATTGATGGGGATACAGACATACACTTGAGAGGAGACAGACTTGAGAGCATCTGTGATAAGCAAAATACCTGGAGATATACATTGATAGACATACATTCATAGATACATTGATAGGCATACATACACACACATTAGAGAGAACACTGGAGAGCAATAGTTGGAGAAAAGATAGGATCAGAGATACTTTTGATATACACATACAAAGTCATTGTTTCATTGATTCTTGGCTACTGTCTCGTGTGCTTTGATTCGATAGCTGAGTGCTTTTTGGTCATTTGTGTGTTGTTGTTGTGGCTGTGTTGCTGTGTGGTCCAGACAGTGCTGGTTCTTCTATTGTTTGGGTATTGCTGCCAGTTCAGTGCTAGTGTATTAGTGGCTGGTCTGTTAGTTTTGCTGCCTGGGGTTTGGTCTGTTTGGGTTGCTGCCTTGGTCGCTTGGTTGTTGCTTGGTTTGGTTATTGCTGCTGGTTCATTATTTTGTTGGCTGGTTGGTCCGTTTGGTTGCTGCACTGGTTTGGTTGTTGTTGTTGTTACACTGTTGTGTTGCTGTTGGTCAGTGGTTTATTGCCTTGGTCGTTTGGTTGCTGCACTGATTTGGTTGTTACTACCTGGGCATTGTGGTTGCTGGTTCAGCATGGTTGAGGTTGGTTTGTAGTTTGCTACTTGTGTATTTAGTTGAGTGGTTCACTGGTTGTTGTTACTATTGGTTTACTGTTGGTCGTTATTGGCCTTTGATTGCTGCTGCACCTGTTACTGTTCTTGTTGCGGTTGCTGCATTGCCATTGCTCACTCTTCCTTGTTATTCCGCATTCCAGGTACACATCTCTGTTATTGTAATTCCTTGGTTCAAAAAGAGTGAAGCCTGAAGTTCATGTTTGAAGTCTGTTGAATCATGTAGTCGTCCAAAGTCTATGTTTGATTATGTTCTGTTACTGTCTAATTAAATCTGTATTGCTAGTTTTGTTATGGAAAAGCGTAGCTAGGCCAAAGATACATTGTCATTAGATAAGCATGTAAACCTGAATTAGTCTTCGTATCTCTATTTAATCTTCCCTACTCATGTGTGTAATCTCCAAACCTGTTAAATGATAGACCTTATGTCACAAGCAAGATTAGCTAGAGAGTTGTTACTCAACGGAATGACGTAATTAGATTAAAAAGAGTCGGGGGTGCATTTCATGTGACCCGACCCCAATTTCGGGCAAGAGTAAACAAAGCATGTTAAGAACTACAGGCGCATTTCATGTGATGTGGTTCGTAGCAAGTTTTAAGTAATTTGGGATCAACTCTTAAGTAAGATACAGTGAGATGTAGTTCGCTTTAGATTTGAATCAAAGGTATGCCTCGCCCGATAGTTACACTAATCACATAGCCGTCATAAATGTACATATAAATACTTAGGTTTCGGGATGCGTCGCTTCTTAACGAATATCACGCCTTTCTCAACAATGTAAATAAGTAGTCGAGCCGGGCATATATTTTAGTTTTACCTTTTAAATACGGGTGTGCATTTCATGTGACCCGAATCCAAACCCTGAAATGTTGAATAAGAATATGTTGAGGGTCCGGGTGCATTTCATGTGACGTGATTCGAAAGCATATTTTTAAGCAACTTTCTCTTTCGTAAATCACAACCAATAATAAAAGCGGTAAAAGGGTATTAACTTGCACCAAGTACATAATTGTAAAAAGCAGATAGATAAGCCAAACACGACAGTTGAGCGACCGTGCTAGAACCACGGAATTCGGGAATGCCTAATACCTTCTCCCGGGTTAATAGAATTCCTTATCCGGATTTCTGGTTCGCGGACCGTTAAATAGAGTCATTCTTTTCCTCGATTCGGGATTTAACCGGTGACTTGGGACACCATAAAATCTCCCAAGTGGCGACTCTGAAATAATTAAAATAAATCCCATCTCGATTGTCCTTTAATTGGAAAAACTCTTTGCATCCTTGCGGGTGCGTAAAAAAGAGGTGTGACAGCTCTGGCGACTCTGCTGGGGACAATCTTCTTTAGAATTCGAGCTCGGAATAACTGTTGTGTTTGGCATATTTTATTGTCTGATTTTGTTACATGTTGGCATCAATGTGCAAAATGTTGTTTTTACCGCTTTGATATTGTGTGAACTGTACATATAAATTGTGCCGGAACCAATCTCCTTTCTGAGTCTTCTAAATCATGAAGAAGGGTGCACTTCGTGTGACTTCTTTTCTGTATAGTGTCTAATTCCCATTTTAGAACGAGGTTTGGATAAGTTGCAAAACCGGTGAAGCTTCTGTATTCCCGGGTTGCTGCCTCCTCCTCGGCTCGAGCTGTCCGCTCGGGTAAGCCAAGTCTAGAACAGATAAACCCAGGTTTTTAAACCTAGAATAACGAAGCTTCATGCCGGATCCCTAGTAGGAAACGTTTATTTGCATCATGTTGCATTTGGCTTAGGGGACTCAACACAGGGGTTGGGTCCGTCTAGGACAGGTGACCTGAAATGAACAGACTATCCTGCTGCATCCTGTTTGTCTTGCGCATTTATCTGTTATATACTTGCATGCTGACCGGCTCTTAGAGAATTAAAAAAAAAAAAAAAAAAAAATGAAAAAGAAAAAATGTGTGTGTTTTGCTCCCAAGATAGAAATAGCTTATTTGTTTTCCTTTAGTAAAGTGAATAAATAAATAATGCCGTTTGTTTTGTCAAAACCGAACTACGGGGGTTTGATTCTCATCGGATGTGAGATACGTAGGCAACCTCCATCGGGTCCAACTTCACCTTTTGAAAAATTAACTTTTGTACTAAATAAGTCGGTGACGCTGTTTTTGAAAATAGCCGAATGTTCCCGAAAGGGACGCCGGAAGGCTAATTTCGTATAAACGGCCACCTTTGGGTCAATTTTGATTTCGATCAATTTACCCCACGGCCTTAAAAGCCTTCGTCCCCGAGACGTTGAAAGGCCGTGATTGAAAACTGATTTTTTTTTATTTTTAGCAAAACAAAGTTGTTTTCTTATTTAAATCACCTTAATAAATGTGCGGGATGAGCACGAATCAGAATAAATCATTTTCAATCTTTAGTGAGGTCCCTCAGCAGCTCCGTATATGGTGGAACGATTTGGAAGACAGTAGCAAAAAGGTTGTAGGGAGAATTTTGGGAGGTTTGGTTGATCTATCGAATATCGAGCCAAGGGAGGACATCATCAAGGCACTGGTATCTTTCTGGGATCCGACCCGCAATGTGTTCCGTTTTGTTGACTTTGAATTGACGCCCACATTAGAGGAAATTGCGGGCTGTGCAGGACTTAATGGGAAATTAAGAGGGCAATACCTGCTCTCACCAAGACCGGTATCTCCACATGGGTTTCTGGATTTGCTGAGCATTAGTCGGAAGGTGAAAAATGATGATCTGTTGAAAGGGTATTGCGATCTTCAATTCTTATATCAACGGTACGGCACTCCTCGGGGTTTTGAAGAGTCAAACCTTGGACTGACTCACGCAGGGAATAGAACCAAGTGGGAGGCCAGACGAATTCTAGCATTCCTAACGACATTCTTGGGGGTTGTGATTTGTCCGCGTGAAGATAAGAAAATAGAGATAAGTCTGGTAGGAATAGCCGATGTTGCAATCAAAAAGGCTACCAGCACGGTGGTCCCTTTGGTTTTGTCCGAAATCTATCGAGCCTTGACTGTATGCCGAGAAGGGGGCAATTTCTTCCAAGGTTGCAATCTGTTACTTCAACTGTGGATGCAAGAACACCTCCATCACCGAACACAATACATGAACCATGGGTTGACCGGAAAAAACTGTATCAGGGGTTTCGAAGAACGGATGATGGGTGCTGTATTCCCTGAAGGCGTCGAGGCATGGCTTGCACGACTGAGCTCAATAGAAGCCGATCGGATTGAATGGGCATTCGGGTGGTTACCCGATACTGAAGTAATATATATGGCAGCCGAGGAGTGTTATATCCTTCTGATGGGAATCCGCAGTGTCCAACCATATGTCCCTCACCGTGTATTACGTCAACTAGGAAGGTTTCAAGTTATTCCTACCGATCAAGACCTAAGGAAATACGCCATTGAGTTGAGCCCGGGAGTTGTCTTCCCCGAAGAGAAGGTTAGAAGGCTGTGGCACGAGTGTCGGTTCCTTGAGCCTAAAACCATGGTCCGGGAATTAGCCAAGGGAGAGGTGGATCCAAAGTACAACGTGTGGTTCGGGAAAAGATTTCAGATTCGTCGGAAATGTTCTAAAAGAGCCCATGTCCAACAGTTCACGGAAGATTCACGGGAACAATGGGATTGGTTAGCAAAGGAGGAGGGATACAGGACGAAGATTGGTAGGATAGAACAGCAGGTCCGGGACCTCCAATTCGAGAAGAACATGCAAGCTGCCACCGACGAGGGAGACAAAAAGAAGTTGGCACAAGAAAATGACTTCTTGAGAGCTCAAATCCAGCAAATGAAAAGAGATGCTGACAGACAGTCGAGGAGTCGGGCCGACGAAAAATTGATAAAGGGTTTGAGAAGCCAAGTCACCGACGTCCAAAGAGAATTGGACGAGTCAAAAGCCCAAATAACGAGGATCCGTGCTAGCTGGAAAAAGGAGGCACATCAACATGCACTTCACCTAAAGCGGGTAGAAGAAGATTACACCGATATCATCACTAACCTGAGGGAAGCAAATGTTGTCCTTAGGGAGCGGGTTTTCAAGCAAGCCCAAGATGCCAGAGCAGACCTCGACCGCTGCCACAATTTGATGGCCCGACTACAAGGACAAGTGGATAGGCTCCTAGATCAAGTCACCAACAATGCCCAAAGATTGGGAGCGAAAAACCAGCAAATAGAGCGGCTACTCGGAGAAAGGGACATGATCAAGGACAGAATTGGAGAAATCGGGCACTATGTCACCATGAAGTGCCTAGCTTGTGAACGAATGCCCCGCGCCGACCTTTTCGCTTCGGTTATGGGTTATGTTCATCGGATCATGGAAGAGTTGAGGGAACTACACAAGGACCTCACACCAAGGCCCGCGGCAAGGCCGAATGATGCCTCGCGGGCCCCCAGGAGTTTTAGGGCATTAGATTTTTGATTGAAAATGTATTTTAATGTTGAGTCAAGCTAGTTGGCATTTTCTTTACTTTTCCAAGTCAAGCATTTTCTTTTGTTTTGTTGATCGTTGTAAGACGTGTTTTGTAACTACACGGTTTTATTTGATATAAAAGTTACTGAATTTTGCCACAATCTTGTCACCAGAACTACGCTCGGTCTGATTCACGCGGGGTCGTGATACGTAGGCAATCCACATAAGATTCGACCACCACTAAAAGAAAGAAAAAGAATCCAAAGGTTAAATAACAATAAGGCTTGCAAAGATAGTCGAAAAGAAAAAAAAAGAAAGGAAAAGAAAAAGAAAAAGGAAAAGAAAATGGGCCGGGATGACGCATGTTAAAGAGTACACGTAGAAAGGGTTATTTGGTTAGGTGCATTGCATCCAACGTGCTATAACATATCTGTCAAACTCGGTGAACTAACAAGTTTGTTGCGTGTTCCAGAAAGTTTAGCAGTTGGTTTGACAGAATATCCTGGCCAGCCATCACTACCGTACTAGATCCAAAGGACCAGTTACAGTAAGCATGTCGAGTTCTGGCAAGAGTCTCGAAGAAGAAAAGTCCGAGCTACAAATCATGAAAGAAGAGGTAGACCGGTTAAAACAACAGATAACAGAGATGCACCTGGCCTGGGCCAGGGAACAGTCTTCACCAAACCGCCCTACTCTCGCCTCAGCTCCCGAACATCCGCCCATCGATCCTTCAACAAGCGCCCCAAGCTATCCATACTTTCAGGGGGAAAACCCATATGCCACCCACATTCCACCAGCCAAACCAAATCCTCCTCCAGTCACCCCCGTTTTTGTAGCACCTCCACCTGCTCCTCTGCAAAGGCCGGCCAGCGAGCCATATGTTCAGATCCATGACAACTCTTACTATCCTCCGGAGCCTACTTTCAGGGCTCCTGAACCACAATCACATACACCTCACTGGGATAATCCGGCAGAACCGGAAAAACACTTCCAAAGTTCGGAACACGAGGAAGTTGCCAGAAAAGTTAAAAGCCTGGAGCAGTCCTTCAGGAACATGCACGGTTTAGGCAACCAGGTCAGCGTCGCCTATAAGGATCTGTGTCCATTTCCGGACGTCCAGTTGCCAGCAGGATTTAAAATGCCCAAATTCGACCTATACGAGGGGCATGGTGACCCAGTGGCCCACCTGCGGGGGTTTTGCAGTAAAATGAGAGGGGCCGGAGGACGGGACGAGCTTCTGATAGCCTACTTCGGCCAGAGTCCGGGAGGATCGGCGTTGGAGTGGTACACTAGACAGGATCCCAGTAGATGGTTTACGTGGGATGATTTGGCTCAAGCTTTTATCGGCCAGTTCCAATACAATCTCGAGATAATCCCCGACCGCCTTTCATTGCTAAAATTAGAGAAGAAGCCTGCTGAAAGCTTCAGGGAATTTGGTTTCCGATGGAGGAAACAGGCGGCCAGGGTAGATCCGCCGATGAGAGAAAGCGAGATGGTGGACTACTTCTTGCAGACATTAGAGCCCACCTACTTCGGACATCTGGTAACGTCCGTAGGCAAATCATTCACTGAGGTGATAAAAATGGGGGGTATGATCGAGGAAGGTTTGAAGGCCAACAAGATCATGAGTTACTCAGCACTGAAAGCCACCACTCAGGCTATCCAAAGCGGTACTGGAGGAGTACTGGGGAAGAAGAGGAGAGAGGAAGTGGCGGCCGTCGAGTCCGGGGCATGGTTCAAAAATAGAGGCCCCGCACCACAATATAGCCCACCCCAACCTCACCACCAAAATTACTCTCACAACCCATATAGCCACCCACAACATTACTATCCCGCACCTCATCCCCATTTTACTGTCCACCATGCACAGTCCTATTCCACACCTCCCGCTCATGCACCGTGGCGTGCGCCAAACCCCCAGAATAATCATCCACCCCCAAGAGCTTACAGAAACCCCTCGGGCGCGAGTTTCCGTCCGAACCAGGCATTCAGGGGCGACAGGGCGCCGAGGCCAAAGACTTTCACTCCCCTAGGAGAGTCTTACACTAGTCTGTTCCACCGGTTAAAGCAGGTAGGGTTGCTGAATCCGGTTGAAGCTAAGCTGCCAAACCCTCTTCCGAAGAACCTGGACCATTCAGTAAATTGTGCCTACTGCTCGGGATGTCCGGGACATGATACAGAAAAGTGTTGGAGGCTGAAGACGGCCATCCAGGAGCTCATTGACACCCACAGGATCGAGGTCCAGGCTCCGACAGAGCCCAACATCAACCAAAACCCGCTCCCAGTTCATCATGAGACCAATATGATCGAGTTGGTACGGGCGGAGGAAGGAAAGGAGAAAGCCTCTCAGACCGTAATGATGATTAAGTCTAGCGGGGCAGGAACGAGAAAAGGGCCAAGCTTTGATGAGTCGCCCAGTTACAAGAAGAACATACCAGGAGAGTCGGAGGCAGGAAAGGAAAGTGTGAGCGAGGTACCGGTGAAGCCGGCCAAGATAGTTGTACCAGGGGCAGCAATCAAGCCCATCTTGACAGTAGCGGGCGTTCGAATGGATCCTTTCATCATCCAACCGGCAACACAACTGCCAGTAACTGATAGCCGGGCTGTACCATGGAATTATGCTCGGATTACAACGACCTACAGAGGAAAGGAGGTGAAAGAGGAAGTTTGTGAAGCCCAAGGGTTGACCCGCTCGGGGAGATGTTTTGCCCCTGCGGAATTGAGGAAGACCACTCCGGCAGCATTGAAAAAGCCGGTAACTGATGAAGAGGCGGAAGAATTCTTGAAAAAGATGAAGCTGCATGACTACTCCGTCTTAGAGCAGTTGAAGAAGACTCCGGCGCAAATATCATTGCTATCCTTGCTGATACATTCTGAAGAACATCGGCAAGCATTGATGAAAGTCCTGAATGAGGCACATGTACCGGATAAAATCTCAGTGAGCCATTTGGAGAAGATCACCAATAGGATCTTCGAAGCAAATCGGATTACCTTCACCGATGACGAGTTGCCCGAGGAAGGCACTGAGCATAACAGGGCTTTGTATCTTACGGTGAAGTGTGAAGAGGCGGTGGTTACCAAAGTCTTGGTTGATAATGGGTCAAGTGCTAACATTTGCCCTCTCTCTACACTGGGCAAATTAAAAGTAGACATCGGCAGGGTACGCGAGAACAGGGTATGTGTTCGAGGGTTTGACGGAGGAGGCAAAGCGTCGGTTGGTGACATAGTGTTGATCTTGACGATTGGGCCAGTGGAGTTCACCATGGAATTCCAGGTGCTGGACATGGTGGTGTCATATAACCTCCTAATAGGGCGACCGTGGATTCATGCCGCAAGAGCAGTTCCATCCAGCTTACACCAGCTCGTCAAGTTTGAATGGGATCAGCAGGAGATCGTCGTCCATGGAGAGAACGATCCACAATCAGGCACCATCATTCCCTTTGTTGAAACAGAAGAAGATGTTGGACCGTGGGTGTATCAGGGTCTGCGATGTGGTGTCCGCCCACCGAGTTCCGGAAGGGGAATGTATTCCCGGCGACAGAACAATTACTGCGGATGTCATGGTGGCGCATGAAATGTTGCGACATGGTTTCGTACCCGGTAAAGGGCTAGGTGCATCTCTGCAAGGAATTATACAACCGGTATCAGTGGTCGAAAACTTGGGAACCTTCGGCTTGGGATTCCAGCCAACCTCAGAGGACATCCGGCGAGCAAAGAGGAGCAAGCAGAAAACATGGGTGCTCCCAAAGCCTGTTCCACGCCTTTCCCAATCTTTTGTCAGGTCCGGAGCAAGAGGACATCCAGCGCCAAAGATTCCCGGTCCTACGATCAGGCCAGATGAAGAGTTCTTCAGGAAGTTCGAGGACCTATTCACGGATGTATGTATGCTCGAGGACGGTGAAGGATCTAGTCACGCCGAGATACAATTTGTGGGACCAAAGGCAAAACTGAATAACTGGAAGGCTACTCCTCTCCCTGTCCGGAAGGAGTCTTGGTAGTTTGTCTTGGATTATTTTTCTTTCGAAATTTTGTATTGGGGGTTTGTCCCCGGAGTAAAATCCCGTTGTTTTGTTCATTTTTGATTTAAGTTTGCGGTTTGTTTTCCCTTTGTACAATTCCCATTAATGAAATGTGGTTCCTTCGCGTCTAATTTTGTTTATCTTTTCTTCTTTTTACTTTTCTGAACAGCCTTCTTGCAACTGATCTTAATGATATGGCGTGCTTAAAGATTAATCAACCCAGTCTAGAAAGTCAATCGGGTTTGGAAATAATAACACATGAAATAAGAAGTGACGAGAGTGAGTCAGAGTACGGCGATGATGAAGCCGTAGAAGAAATCGGTGAAGAATTAAGTCACTTCGAGGAAAAACCCAAACCGAATTTAAATGATACTGAGGCCGTTAATCTAGGGAATGCGGATGACGTCAAAGAAACCCGGATAAGTGTCCATATTGAACCCAATCTGAGAGAAGAATTGATCAAAACACTCATGGAGTTCAAAGATATTTTCGCATGGTCGTACGACGACATGCCAGGACTCAGCACTGATCTAGTGGTTCATAGATTACCCACTGATCCGGCATATCCTCCCGTCAAGCAAAAGCCGCGGAAATTCAAGACGGAGATGAGTGTGAAGATTAAGGAGGAGGTAACCAAGCAGTTGCAGGCGAAAGTCATTCGTGTCACTCGATACCCCGAATGGTTGGCTAACGTGGTACCGGTGCCAAAGAAAGACGGAAAGATCAGAGTATGCGTGGACTATCGCAATCTCAACAAGGCAAGTCCTAAGGATAATTTCCCACTTCCCAATATCCATATCCTGATTGATAATTGCGCCGGACGCGAAATTGGATCCTTTGTGGACCTGTTATGCGGGATATCATCAGATTTTGATGGATGAAGAGGACGCAGAAAAGACGGCTTTTATCACACCGTGGGGGACTTATTGCTACCGAGTGATGCCGTTTGGTTTGAAGAATGCAGGAGCAACATATATGAGGGCGATGACTACGGTATTCCATGACATGATACACAAGGAAATTGAGGTGTACGTGGATGATGTGATCGTGAAATCCAGACGTCAAGAGGACCATGTTG